>CM064872.1:44542251-45017511 GCA_032719365.1 Prinsepia uniflora | reverse complement strand
AAAGAGTAATGAATAAATGAATAATGAATAAATTAATGAATTAAATAATTAAATAATAAAAGAATTAAATAATAAAAGAATTAAAGAATAAAAGAATAAAAAATAAAAAAGAATAAAAGAATAAAAGAATGAAAGAATAAAAAAATAAAGAAGGGGGGTTTGAAAAGATTTATAAACTAAATTAAAGAAAACACTAATTAAGAATTAAAATGCAAATGCTCATGCTAATTGGAACTTACAAACCATAGAGTAGTTTCATAGACAAAACCCACACTTTTACGTAAGTAATTTCGAATTAACAATCACATTATTTAAACTACTCCTAAAAATAGATTTCCTTTAAGTACAAATTTACCAACATTCTAACATTTTGCTCATAATAAACCAATCACGAAATCCTACTTTCATCATCTCAAATACTTACATACATCTTTCAATATTATAAATGCATCAACCATTAATGTGGGTCAAACATCAATATGTTTCAAACATTTACAACATGATTTACCTTAAGTTTATAATTAAATGCGCCGACAGCGATCAACATTTAATCTCTTCAATTCTACTCTAAGTGCACCGACAGCGGATAAAACACTTAACATCAAATTGAAGTTTAAGCACTAAAACATATGAAGTAAAAGAAATTCAAAAGTAAAACACATGGAGATTGCATTCTTACTTACAAATGTTAGAAAGAAAATACCAAGATCAAAGTAAAGAAGAAATGAAAATAACATAAAAATAACATAAATTAAGAATAAGAATTAAAAAGAAACTACTTAATAAGAAAATCTACAAGAAGTTAAAATGGTCCCCAAAAATGTCTCTCAAAGAGATAAACAAAAGAACTAAACTAAGAACTAAGAACTAAGAAGAATGAAAGAAATGGAAGAATGAAACTAATGGGGACTCTCCAAAATACAAGAATTGAATCCCTATTTATAGGTGGAGAAAGCTATCAAAAATAATATAAAAATACAATAAAAAATGTTAAATAATGGAATGATGAGTAATAAAGATTTGTGATGATGTTTAGAAGTGGTTTGAGTTGTAAAGTTGTAAAATTGGGTTGGAAAGTGGTTGGAAAGTGGCTGCAAATTGAGTGGAAGTTTGCTGGAAAATAGGGCAGGAAATTCGACAACAGGCTGCTGAATTGGGAAGCTGGGGTTCGGCTGGGCTGCGCTGAATGGGAGGGCTGGAGCTCGGCAGGCGCGCGCTGAGGAGAGGTGCATCGGTTCGACAGGCGCGCGCCGAATCTCAGTCTTGTTGTTCGGTGCAGGGCTGTGCGCGCTGGGGGAAAGGCTTGAGGCGGGCCGCGCCAGTTTGGGCTTCGCCTGGGCTGCGCGAATTGGACGGGCTGGGCCTGATTTCTGGTCTTTTATTCTTTACTTCTTTTTTTTTTCTGCTGGGCTGGGCTGCACACAAATTAATTTAATTAATTTATTTATAAATTAATTATTCCACCGAATTTCGCCCATAATTTATTCGTTATAATTCCGATTGAGACGATTCTTTCGCCAAAATGCGCCAAATTACAAACTTTATTTTTCTAAACATAAAAATCACAAAATAAATTATTTTATCAATTTATTTAATATTTTAATATTAAAAATCAAGTATAAAAGATATAAAATAATATAAAATAATGCTTATTTAACGTCATATCAACGGGCCAGGAAGTGACATCCCAGTGACACGCCACTCACACACTTTAGGTACAAGGTCCAGACCAGCCAGTGACATGGTAGATGCACAGGGGCTCCATACAGTGATATGGTGTTGATACTCAGCTAGGTTCAGTGACATGGTGCAAGCACACGACTAGGTCCAGTGACATGGTGTAGGCACATGGCTAGGTCCTGAGACATGGTACATGCACACGGGACATGATAAAGGCACCAGTTACATGCACTAATGACACGATGAAGGCACACAATCCAGTGACATGGTCAGTGACATTGCTTGGGGCCAAAACTCCATTTTTGGGGCCATTTCTTCGTTCCATCTCCGATTTGAGTCATTCTTTTTGAAATATTCTTTATTTTGACTCCTATTTCTAATTCTGCATAAGTTTCACAAGAAACATAATTTTTTCCAATTGATGACACAAATTGTCTTAAAAGATAGGCATAAAGGGTACAATATGATGTTAAAAACATGCAATAATATAGACCTCTCAAATTCCCCCTCACTTATACTTCGCTAGTCTTTAGAAAACACTAACACAAACTAAGACTCTACAAAAACGTCAAACAAGTAAGCCCTTTAACCACTTTGTCTTAGAATTTCATCATTGTGATCATGGCATCAAAGAATTACACTTACAAGGCAATTTATGACAGGACCCATCCCAATATCCCCGGGATTGCCGTGGAATGTGCCCTGCTCCCGTCCAAAAAGGGGTGTCGGACAAGGGATAACCAAGAGCCACTGCCCAAACGGGGCATCCAGAGTGCGCAAGGATCGATGGAGGAGGTGTGCAATGTCCCAGTCCCTGCTGCAATCGCATCCGTGATCAACCTGAAGGGCATTAAAACCAAAAGCTGTGAGTGGACAAAAACCAATAAGTTTACCAAATACATTTATAAGACATTTATGCCCTCCAATAAAAACGTATGCATGCCACAAAAACCAGTAACGAAAACATTTGCTCAACCGAGCCCTTAGGGCCTTAGCCCAAAAACCTTTAACCAAAAACCAAGTGTGGGAACTCAGCCCAAAATTGTGGAATACCACCACCATACATATTAAAACCATGTGGGTCACCACCCACGACCATAAATGAACATCAATTCAAAAATCCAAAACCATTTAGGGTCCCCGACCCTACATACCATTTCATAACCAATAATCCAATTTTACCACATAACACATATCCAACCAATAAGCCATTTTATTCATTAATCCATATTTTACCATTACCATCACCAGCATCCCAGATGCTTAGCGTCCCAGACGCTTGACGTCCCTGACGTCATATCTCACGGTTTCATAAGCTACGCGTGCTGCCCGGGGTCTTTCCGGGTCCATATATCTGACATCCCTGATGTCTGACGTCCCTGACGTCAATCATAGCAATCCTGCTCCTGAGTCATCATACGGTCCGGCTGCTCCGTATAATGACCCCTCGCAGGTAATGCACCGTGACTTCCCCAGTGTCCCAGACATCTGGAGGAGACCATCATATATCCTTGTGTCCAGATGGTATATGGAAAACAGTTTTATTAAATCCTTTTATCACATCATTACCATTGGGCCCTGCCCGAAATTTCCATAAAACCACATAATTCCATTTAGGGTCCCTGACCCAAAATCACAATTATTAAACATAGGGTCCCTGACCCGAAATCACATTTATTATCCAACTGGGCCTCCTGCCCGATTTTATGAACCAATGGGCCCACGGCCCGATTTGTAAACCAACTGGGCCCGCAGCCCGACTTATAAACCCACTGGGCCCACGGCCCGAATTCGTAAATCAACTGGGCCCCTGGCCCGATAACATAACTCAAATGGGTCTCAGCCCGATTTCATCTTTCCAATATAAAAACCGTTTTATCATATTATTTATTTAACCACAAGCACGCAAAACCACAAATAAACCGTTAATCCCGATATACGTGAAATACGGAAAACACCTCGAAATACGTGCAACATACCCGAAATCAAAGCTCACAAATACCATCATAGAAATTATGTATATAAACCATATAACACATTTAAGCATGCATAGGATTTATAAAACCAAAGTCCACTCACAGACCGTTTTAACCGTGTGCCTCGATACGCGTGCCACCGGCCCTCCCGGGCCACACCACTATCACCGGGACTCCCAATCCTGTCCAAATCACATTAGAGGGTCACTAACCTCATTATTAACATCCTATCAAAGTCCCGTAATTTTCCCGAATTTTTACTTATTTTTAAACTTAATTTAAAACCTTCGGACATCCCGAACATTAGAGAGTGCACGGGTTGAAAGAAATGAAAATGTGAGTATGATATTTGATGGTTTAAATCAGAAGGTGCAGATGAGATCAATGGCCAGGATCAGTTTGAGTTTTAAAATCAATGGTGAGGATTTGAGGAGAGAAAATGATTAATTAACCTAAATGGCCAGCAAGGATCCCTGAATTAGGGAAGGAAGGAGATGATGACATGTGTCACTCATCAAGGGTCCAGATTGGTTTGGATTAAAGTAATCAGATTTTATTATTATTTTATTCCGAGTCTCGGTTCGTAAATTCGTTTCTTTGACCATAACGTCGTCGTCGAAACTCCGATTTCGGCATGCCGCCTGTCGTTGGATTCGTATCGACGATACCTACGTAACGGTCCTTGGCCCTCGTCCATCGGACATCCCGGTCAAAAAGTCAACATTTGACCCTTATTATGTCAAATTACCAAATACCCCTCAACTTCCGAACATCATAACTTTCTCTACGAATGTCGGAATCGAACGTGCCACCTGTCTATGAACTCGTGACGTCCCGAACTACGTCACGGTCATCGGTCAAAGTCCGTTTGACCGCCCGATCAAAAAGTCAACATTTTGCCCACGACCAGGGGCAAAACGGTCATTTCACACAATTTGTCCGATTCTGCCCCACTAACCACCGTTCAACCTCACTAATCAAGATTAGTCACTAAACTAATCCCGGAATTCGGGATGGGTCGTTACAATCTTCCCTCCTTAATAAATTTTGTCCTCGAAATTCCAACCGCTCTAAACTCAAACGTTCTTCCCTCCTTAATTAGTTTCGCTCTCGAAACTCGACTACCCTGATTCCACAAACACCCCGTGGAAAGTGGAATCGACCACGCAACACGTGTACACCCGTACACCAACTAATCAGACAAAACTTGTCTGCACCCAAAAGTACCACTAGTACTCAAAACGCAACGACTACATTCGACCCCGTCGAATGACTGAAACTACTTGTTTCGAATTTGACACCACTTGTCAAATCAACCCTCTCGTTGACGCAACAACTCGACGGTTCCTTTCCCACTCCCACTAGGAGTCAGCTGACCCCACTCAACAATCTATGTTGACACATCCTGACAAACTGTCACCACACAGTTGTTGTCAGTCGAAAACTGACACTAGACTCACTCGTGGCTACACATGCCACCAACGTACTTGACTTAAATACAATTACCGACCTTTCACACGACCTGTGTATAATTAAACACATCGGAATTACCATGACCCATTGCATAGTAATGTCCGGTCCACAACCAATCCCATGGTATCGGAACCAATCCGACTACCAACACGTTCGCCAACACATCTCGGGTATATCCCGTATACCGTAACTAGACATTACAAGTCTACAAGGTATTGTACCTCGAACCATGTACGAAGTACACACATCTACCTAATAACCAGACTACAACCACCTAGGTCATAGCCGAACGCGTTCCAATAATGGAGTACGTTTGCCCAATCCAACATGAGACAAATCGAAACTCCACCCAACATCTAGTTCCAATTCCAAATCGGAATCCGCAATTTCGTAAGAAATCCCGGATCCAAACCCAGACATCACATTTTAATTCATATCCAAATCCGAATCCGAAATCATTATTCCGTAAGCTAGCATTTGGAATAATCATTCCGTACCCAAATCCGGAAATATACTTTCAAGTTTCAAAATTGAATCCTGAATCGTCACCCAGAAATTCGATTCCAAATCCCAAAATCTCATTCACATTTACCAAGACACACCAAAACCGAACCTATCGGTTACCCGTTCAATACCTCCAATTGACTTCATAGGGAAGCCAATCCAACCTCCACACGTCTAAGGTTGACAAAGTCCGACCAGTCGGAAACCTACTCACTCGAGTAAGATACCATTCGGGCTCCACTTCGAAAAGAAGTTCAACCCCGCCGTTTACGACTCACACACCCAAGTTCGTATCGATCCTTGTCATTCCACCTAGGAAAAACCAAGGATGATCCAAAAATGATGACACCAAAACTCATCCTACGTGGATGCACCAAAACTCACTGTACTCACCACGCCATGTAATCCAACATTGTCTGCCACCAAGCAGAAAATGAAAAATCTCGTTTACCTAATTTCGAATACGTAGCTCCTCCTAATGACTTCACAACACACATGGGCCCACGAACCAATACACGCTCAACGTACTGGTAACTACACTCAACGTCTGCCAGGGCAGAAAACAAGAAGTCAACCCCTATGACTTCGGAATACCAATCACCAAAAACGAACACCACTCTCGTTCCCCAATTACAACTCTCCTCGACACTAAGGTTCCAACCATGTTGGAAACAGACACGCTCCCAACAAAACGTCAAGTCTAACCACTAGACTTCCTACCTCCTCAATTCACTTGGACAACCCCGTGTCCACAATCAATCCATTATTGTCCCGTTCGTACATCCCAACCTTTACAGGTTCAACACTCGGTTTCCCAAGTTCTCGATTATACCTTTTTAATCCACTCCTTACTGGTTATCTCACCACCATTGGGACTTATCCCTACACAGCACAATCTTAACTGGATCCCATCCAGTCCATCACTCAACCACTACCGAATCTCAAAGACCGAACATATGTTCATCATGACGGAGTCACACCCCAACTTGTGGCTCATCGTCCACGCCATCACCGACACTAGCACCAGCGCTAGTACCAGCACCAACACACTATCAACAACACTAGTATCAGCACACAGGCATCCATACTAGCATCAGCACAAAAGTACCAACCCGCAAACATCCATACTTGCACACCGTGTGCAAATACGACAACCCTGGATCTCCGTTCATACCGAGCGATGATCGCGTACCTCACGACTATGGGTACCACTATTCTGACAATCCACATCAGGAAAATGAACGTTCCCCAAACGTCCCCTGATCCCCAAGTATTATAACCTCACTAATTACCCTCGATAGCCAGTCATCTCCATATGACTACCGACTAACTGTCATTGCTATCGAGATCCGCATCCACACATCACACCAATACACGATCCAACACGGGATTCCATAATTTATCTCAGAACCATATCCGTAGATCGAATCCCATAGTTCTGATGAGACTTACCAGAGCCATCCACATGGTCATCCATGACCTCAGCCACTCTTCGCAGCACAAGTTCTCATCCACTAGCCACAATTAAGGTTTACCTTTTTAATACTAGGGTTCCACAATCACACCCTATGGTTCAACCGAACCAAACAGCTTTCCGTAATATAAAATTCACAACCTGACCGACCCTGCGGTCTAGACATCGAATAGACGTCAAATCCAATCCTACCATCCCATCAACGTGGGTTCCACCACTAGGTCATCGGCCAACTCCGATGAACCAACATACCTCACACTTGAAACCACCACAAGGGTTCACATTTTAGACCATTACTCACATGAGGTTCCTCGAACCTGGCTGCACCTAGCAGCACAACAATTTAATATTACATGACCGAACCGTCGGTCCCACAATACCAGTTCATCACAATCAACCCCACTTGGGTCGAATCACATTAACGCACGGCGTATCAGGCCAATCACACTCCATCCACTATCCAAACCCAAAAACTATCTATCATGTTGATAACGAATTGCAGCCAAAAGAGACATCACACCCTCGACCTGCGCGCACAATTAGAGCAACCATGCTCTAATACCAAGTTGACAGGACCCATCCCAATCCCCCCAGGATTGCCGT
Source organism: Prinsepia uniflora (assembly GCA_032719365.1). NCBI lineage: Eukaryota > Viridiplantae > Streptophyta > Magnoliopsida > Rosales > Rosaceae > Prinsepia > Prinsepia uniflora. Next base: position 45,009,801 of record CM064872.1, on the reverse strand, counting down.
GGAATGTGCCCTGCTCCCGTCCAACAAGGGGTGTCGGACAAGGGATAACCAAGAGCCACTGCCCAAACGGGGCATCCAGAGTGCGCAAGGATCGATGGAGGAGGTGTGCAATGTTCCAGTCCCTGCTGCAATCGCATCCGTGATCAACCTGAAGGGCATTAAAACCAAAAGCTGTGAGTGGACAAAAACCAATAAGTTTACCAAATACATTTATAAGACATTTATGCCCTCCAATAAAAACGTATGCATGCCACAAAAACCAGTAACCAAAACGTTTGCTCAATGGAGCCCTTAGGGCCTTAGCCCAAAAACCGTTAACCAAAAACCAAGTGTGGGAACTCAGCCCAAAACTGTGTTAACCAAAAACCATTTATCATATTATTTATTTAACCACAAGCACGCAAAACCACAAATAAACCGTTAATCCCGATATACATGAAATACGAAAAACACCTCGAAATACGTGCAACATACCCGAAATCAATGCTCACAAATACCATCATAGAAATTATGTATATAAACCATATAACACATTTAAGCATGCATAGGATTTATAAAACCAAAGTCCACTCACAGACCGTTTTTACCGTGTGCCTCGATACGCGTGCCACCGGCCCTCCCGGGCCACAGCACTATCACCGGGACTCCCATTCCTGTCCAAATCACATTAGAGGGTCACTAACCTCATTATTAACACCCTATCAAAGTCTCGTAATTTTCTCGAATTTTTACTTATTTTTAAACTTAATTTAAAACCTTCGGACATCCCGAACACTATCGAGACGATGTCCGAAACCAATCCCAAAATGTCCGTTACATCGAATAGATTAAAAGTCATGTTGAAAGTTTCCCCAAAATACCCTTCACGCGCCCCCACACGCCAGGTCAACACTCAGGTCAACATTGACGACGTCATGCTACAGTAACCGGGTTCTGAAACCGGGTCTGTAACTGGGTCGCCGTCGACCCGCGGCTTGACCCGATCACAGATCGAGTTCCAGACCACCATTTTTGATGCGGTTTGTTCCTATGGACTCGTCATAACCTCCTCCACGGTTCTGTGACATCCAAACTCATTTTTAGGTTGATTTAACTACCTGAAATCTGACAGGAAAAACGGCTGAGAACTCAGGTCATCAACTCCGGCGACTCGTCGAGATCCCGGCCGGGGTTCATGGTCGTCTAGGTTCCTAGGACATGTTTCAGAAGTAAGCAAGCAATCCCAACGTCAAAAACCAGTGTTTCGAAACAGGGAAGAAAATCAAACCTTCTCGGGTTTCTGGGCATATCGCCGCCGTGGCGCCGCCGTGGCGCCGCCGTGGCTAGTCCAGTCGTGGTCTGAGTTGTCCTAAGGTCACACTGATCCTAACCCAACGTTGGTTCGAGTCCAGGTATGAAGGTTTGGACCGTTGGATCGATTTGGGTTGATCGGGTTGTTTGGTTTCCTTCTCGGGTCTGGGAGGTTTCCGGCCGTGCAGGGCGGCCGTGGTGGTGGTGGCCGTCGTCTGGAGGTGGCTGGGGTTCGTCTAGGGCTGACTGGTGTGTGAGGCTGGGCTGTGAGGTGGTGGAGTGATCGTGCAAAGAGTGAGAGTGCACGGGTTGAAAGAAATGAAAATGTGAGGATGATATTTGATGGTTTAAATCAGAAGGTGCAGATGAGATCAATGGCCAGGATCAGTTTGAGTTTTAAAATCAATGGTGAGGATTTGAGGAGAGAAAATGATTAATTAACCTAAATGGCCAGCAAGGATCCCTGAATTAGGGAAGGAAGGAGATGATGACATGTGTCACTCATCAAGGGTCCAGATTGGTTTGGATTAAAGTAATCAGATTTTATTATTATTTTATTCCGAGTCTCGGTTCGTAAATTCGTTTCCTTGACCATAACGTCGTCGTCGAAACTCCGATTTCAGCATGCCGCCTGTCGTTGAATTCGTATCGACGATACCTACGTAACGGTCCTTGGCCCTCGTCCATCGGACCTCCCGGTCAAAAAGTCAACATTTGACCCCTATTATGTAAAATTACCAAAATACCCCTCAACTTCCGAACATCATAACTTTCTCTACGAATGTCGGAATCGAACGTGCCACCTGTCTATGAACTCGTGACGTCCCGAACTACGTCACGGTCATCGGTCAAAGTCCGTTTGACCGCCCGATCAAAAAGTTAACATTTTGCCCACGACTAGGGCCAAAACGGTCATTTCGCTCAATTTGTCCGATTCCGCCCCACTAACCACCGTTCAACCTCACTAATCAAGATTAGTCACTAAACTAATCCCGGAATTCGGGACGGGTCGTTACAATTTAACATATGGATTCAAAAGGTAATATAATCTGTCTAGAATTTCAGCAAGTAAGACAATGAGTCAAGAATGGTGTGGGTGGATCTCAGTATGTTTAAAACAACTATGCATCAACTCACAAGGATATGCACTTATCATTCTTCCACTCCATATATAGTTTGCACTCAAAGTATATGTGAGAGGTAAACTAATAAGGAAATCATATAGCATACATATTTCATAAATGAATGTACTTTTGAAATCTCAATATAAAACCTCAAGAAAGATTCAAACATACTTTACACAAATAAACAAAAACCATAAGCTTACTCTAGTGATTCACTCAACCAATCAAAGGTTACTTATCTTAAGGATCATAAGGTCATTATGATAGTTGTAATGGGGCTAAGTGTATAGGAATGTAATATATAGGATGAGTGGTATCCAAATTAGTTCGAAGACTCAATCAAAAGCTCCAAAAACACTATTCACACGCGCCCCCACGCGTGGTCAACGGTGCTACAGTAACTAATGATGTCATCGCTGATGTCATCTTACAGTTGTCAGGTCTAACATGTCAGACTCTGACAGTGCCACGTGTCATCACGAGAATAATCCAGTACCTGCCATGTCAGTGCCAAGTGTCAGCACGGCACTGGCCCGCGTGTTAGTGACACGTGGTAGCCCCTGATTGGGCCATGTCACTGACATGTCAGTGCTAACTGTGCACTGACATGTGACACGTGTTAGATGCTGACTGGGCCATGTGTTTGATAGGTCTGACATAATGATGTCAGCATGCTGTCTCATACCTCTCGACGGGCCGACCCGGATTCCTGCAACCAGGTCGTTCAGATTCGCGAGTTGACTCGGCCACCATTTCCTTGTTTCTTAACCATTTTAGTTCAGACTTGTCCCTAATCGACCGCCTTAGTCCCAGTAAGGGTTTTATCTATCCAAAAACATCAAAAACGGACGGGATCTCGACCCTTACCTCGATGAACAGTCGCCGTGAGTTTCAGTCGTTGTTAACTTCCACCTCCGACCACTTCCTGCTTCGAAAACTCGTTCTACGTAGTCGTTTTGGTCCCGAGAAGCCATTAGATCCATCAGAAAATGTAAACAACCGTTGGAAATCCAACTTCCATTTTTCGTGTTTCAAACCCGATTTCTGATTTGAGGGTTCCTTACCTCTCCGACGTGTCTCAACTATGGTTTCTCCTCCCTGCGACGTCGTCTGTTCGTCCAGGTTAGTCCCTCAGTCTCTCTTTCTCTCAGTCGGTCACGGTGGTGTCGTGGGGTGTTTGGGTTTGGTGTGCGTTTCGAGTTGCAGACAGAGAGGAAAATATGAGGGTGATGGTGACTGATGATGAAGATGAAGGTGGTGAAGATGGTGTGTGGGTTTTGGTGGCAAGTAGATGAGTGTGGTGGTCGGATGGGTGTTTTTGCACGGTAAAGCCATGTGTGTTCTTCACGAGTGGGAAAATATGTGTGAGGGTGAGAGGGAGATGTCGTACAGATAAAGAGAAAAAGAAGATGAAAATGGAGGGTCCAGATTGAGTGATGGCAGGAGATAGATGGTTGGGGTGGATTGAGGGAAAATAAAATATTTAAAAAGGCCAATAGGGTTAGATCAAGTTTTTGGGGAAAAGTAGCCATATGATGAGTGACATTTGTTACTCATCCAAGCGTCCAGATTAAATCTAGGGCTGGGTCAAATAATATTATTCTAAGTTCGTTCTCGGTTCATAAATGTCCCCGAAATCGTTTCCGTGACCATAACTTTCTCATACGAAGTCCGATTTCGACATACCGTCTGTCTACAGACTCGTAACGTTCCGATCTACGTCACGGTCATGGGTCAAAGTCCTAATTATTTCCCTGGTCAAAAGTCAATATTTTCCCCCTCATGGGCAAAATGGTCATTTCGTATTATAATATTAATTACAAAGGTTCGGGTCGTTTCAGCATTAGTGTTAACACCATAAATTCAAACATCCATGTTCTTTATCTTGTGCGCACAATTTGTGACCCCCTTAATTTTAACCCTTTTGAGCCTACATTAAGCCTCTCTTTCATCACCATGATTATCTAAATACTTGAGCTTAGTATAGACATCCTTTACCCTTGTTCCAAGGACTCGGTTGAAGACATAAAGATTGTGTGAAGAGAAAATGATGATGTTGAAAAGACTTTTATGTGTGTTATTTGGATTTACCTACTTAAACTTTGTTGTATTATTGACACATGTTATTACCTTGATATATGAAGAAAAAAAAGTTGAGTCTCTATCAAGGTAATAAGGTTTGATTATGTAATGTTTGAGTTAAGTCCCTTACATTTTTAAATCCAATACAAAAAATGAATTCGAGGCCCAACATGATGAAATTAGGCCTATGTTCGAAGGGATGAATTACTGTCATCATTGCACTAAGGTTGGGAAGTTATGATACGTTTTGGGAGTCTATTGAGTCTTGGAACGAATTGAGCACCATCCTATAATTTCCTTGCCTCTAAACTTAGCGCCATTACATCCTTTATAAATATCTTATGATCTTTAAGATGGTAAATTTTGATTAGTTGAGTTAATCACTTGAGTAAGCTTATGGTTTTGGTTCATTTGTGCAAGTATGTTTTGTTTTTATCTTGAGGTGTTTGTTTGAGATTTTGCAAAAGTACTTTAGTTCTATTGTGTGAGTATTTTTCTCACATACATTGAGTGCAAACACAAACCCTCACAAATTAAGTGAATTTATGAGTGCATATCCTTGTGAGTTGATTCATACTTGTTTTATGCACGATGAGATACATTTCACCATATTTACTCATTAACTTACTTGTTGAAACATTTTGTTAAGATGTATTAACTCTTGTATTCCATATGCTTAAATGCTTAAATGCTTAAATGCTCTAAGTGAAAATCTTTGATGCCACGATTATAGTAATGGAATTTTGCGACAAATGGTTAAGGGTTTACTTGTTTTGATTTTGTGGTTTAATTTTAGTATTGCTAGGGAATAGCAAAGTTTAAGTGTGGGGGTATTTGATAGGTCGTTAAATAAGCATTAATTTATATTATTTTATACCCTTTATACTTGAATTTTAATATTAAATTAATAAATAATTGGAGAAAATAATATATTTTGTCAGATTTTTGCAGAAATAAATAAAACATGGAATTCTCAACATTTTGGCGAAAGAATCATCCAAATTGGAGTTATAACGAAAAAGATATGACTAAAGAAGGGAGGCCACCAAAATTATCATGGAATTTCGGTGGGATGCCACTGAATTGCAGCCCAAATTAATTCCAGCCCAAAAATCAAGTTGTTGCAGCCCATATCCATTTGTTCGCAAGCTCGCGAGCCCGTTTCCTGCAGCCCACACGCGGCCCAAGTCCAGCCCGCTAGGCCCCCTCAAGCCCAGCCCAAAGCGCCGGCACGCAGCACTGTCAGCCACCCGTTCGGCGCGCGTCTACTCAAGGTTCCTTGTCGGTTCGACACACATCTGCCGATGACACACTCTGTAGCTCAGCACGCGTGCACTGACCTGTAACATATGTGTGGTATTTTCTTGCCAATACTTGTAAGTGTTAAACACAATCTCCATGTGTCTTACTTTATGAATCTTAGTTATTTTACACATTTTAGTGCTTCATACTTCAATTTGATATTAAGTGTTTTATCCGATATCGGTGTACTTAAAGTAGAATTGAAGAGACTTAATGTTGATCGTTGTCGGCGCATTCGGTCAAAAACAAAAGGTAAATCATATTGTAAGTGTCGACTGCTGTCGGTGCATTTATAATATTAAAAAATGTATTAAGGTAATTTAGACAATTAAGGTAAAATTTCATGATTGTTTTAATATTTGCAATTATTAGAGTGTTGGTAAGATATGTGTTTTAAGAAGGTCACTTGTACATAGGTTAAAGTAGAATTAGAATTAGTTTTATACTTGTTGAGAATTAGAATTAGTTTTATACTTGTTGCTACCTGTATTTGTATGATTACAATCCCTTATACACCCCCCCCCCCCCCTTTCCCCCCCAATTTTATTCTTTTATTCTTTTATTCATTAATTCTTTAATTATTTTATTAATTTATTCATTATTCTTTCTCACTAACATATTATTAATGTTCCCTAATTTCCCCGGTTAATAACGATCCTTATTTACCAATACTACATCTACACAAAAAAGGTTTAAATTGCATAATACTCGAATTACGTGTTTAATTCGATGCGTAGTTTGGGCGTTATCACTAAGGCAATTACTCAGTAGAGGTTGGCAGATTGTGGGACAACAGGGCATGCTGGGAAGTAGTTTGAGGTCTCAGTAGAGTGTCAAACAGATTCTGTGGATCTTGAACTTAGATGCCACTTTGTAAAGTGATGGCATTAGCTATAGGAGGGTGCTTGCCCTACTCTCGTTGACTTAGCTAATTTGCAATTTGGTACAAGTGATTCTTCATGCTTGTGAGATGACTCTTTGTGTCATGCATGAAAGTCTGATGGCTCTGAGTGAAGGCAGCAGTGCTCTTGGCTAGGGAAGCCACTATATCTTCCAAAGGCTTAGGTCCTGAGTTGGTATTCGAAGAGGCAACATGTTGGTACATTGGAGGGGATTGTAGCCTTTTGTTGGAATCTAGGTGGTGGCATTAGATTCTAAGTATTCGGATTATTACTTCAATAGAAATTAGGGTGATTCCTCTACCCACAATTATATGTTTGGAGTACAGATCATTTTGAGGCCTCGATCCTTCACTAAATCTGTCAACCTTGTTAGATTTTTCCATCATAGGGCAGTCTTGACAATCGTACCCTTAGATACGCACACTTTCACACCCTTGGATTTCTTATTGCAGAGTGGCTTCACCATTGACTTGAGCTAGACAATGGTGTCATCTTCGTTCTTAGACATACCCTCTAGAATCCGGGGTTGATATCCTTGGTCACTGAACTAATTTTCCTATTGAGCAATCAAAAGCTACCCTAACTTCCACTATGGAGCGTTTAAGACTTCTTTAGATTGACAGTTCACCATTACTTTATCACTATTTTCAGACCCGCATAGAAATACAATATCGAGTGATAATCGTCAATGTTGTGGTGGGGACCTAGAACTCATAAAAACTCGTCTTTAGCTTTATGTGGTCCATTATTTCTTTTTTCATCATATTATTTTTGGCCACTAGATAGTATTGTGTAAGAAATTTAGAGGACAAGTCTCTCTAAGTCGTGATAGAGGCGAGGGCCAAGCAGTGAGAAATACAATATCGAGTGATAATCGTCAATGTTGTGGTGGGGACCTAGAACTCATAAAAACTTGTCCTTAGCTTTATGTGGTCCATTATTTCTTTTTTCATCATATTAGTTTTGGCCACTAGATAGTATTGTGTAAGAAAGTTAGAGGACAAGTCTCTCCAAGTCGTGATAGAGGCGGGGGCCAAGCAGTGAAATAATCGCAACCTAATTTCTGCTTCTAACATCGCATTAATTCACAAAATAGAGCATACCTCTATGAATTCCTTAATGTACAGATGAAGGTCCTCTCCAAATAGTCCGTGACACTTAGGGAGCATGTTTATGGTCCCTAATTTAAGCTTAAAGTTCTCTACACTAGAAGTTTTTTAAAGCTCAAAGTTATATACACTAGAAGGTAGAAAAACTATCGAGAACTCATCTTCAGAGACATGAGGTGTTACATATTCACCAAGGAGTCATGGGGCTTGAAAGGCATGTTATGGCTAGGGGTCATGACATGCCATTCTACGTGGAGATTGAGGTGGTGTTGGCTGTAGGGAGTTGTGCACTAAAGATCCCACAAATGAAGTTGAGGAAGACCAATGTACAGATCCTTGTATAGAGCCTTCAGATTACATATACAATAGTGCCTGAAAGTAGAACAAAGCGAATCTGATTTATAAGATCAAAACAAATTAGACATCATTAAGGGACAAGTCCCTGGAAACGACACTAAAAACTTGTTAATGAAAATAAAGAACATGAATATGGACTTTATGATTAAAACACAATTTATCCTCTCTTAATTGGCATGTTCCAAACATGATCTATACATAGAACTTCTATGTAACGACCCGTCCCAAGTTTTCAAGATTAATTAAGAATCAATCGAGGATTAGCGAGACTAATCGGGATTAGTCGAGAATTATCAGACATTCAGGGTGAAATTATGATTTTGCCCCTAGATGAGGGCAAAAAGTTTAATTTTGACTCTGAGTCCAATACACGAGGACCGAGGACCGTTACGTAGATCGAGTCGATACGAGTTTGTAGACAGGTGGCATGTCAAAATTGAACATTCGACGGGAAAGTTACGGGTCACAAAAGTTCGAGGCATTATTACACGTTTTACGAGACGAGTGCGGTTTGTCATTAAGTGGGCCCAACTATTTTGAACAGGCCTAATGGATGAGTGACAAGTGTCACTCATCAATTGCTCATCAACACACATACATGCATCTACTTTCCCTTCCCATTTTCTTCATACACTCCTAACCCAAAACCCACTCACTCTACACCATCAATCCTTCCTTTTCTGTTGAGAGGGACTGAGAGTGAAAGAGGACCACAGGCGACGACATAGAGGCAACGGAGAGGGGCCGTGGACAGCGGAGGAATCACGGGAAACAGGTAACCCGAAACCTTTTTAGTTTTTGAAATTTGAATTCCTGATTTGGAAGTTGAGGATGTTTTCTGATGATTGGGGTGTGTTTGTTGGGTTTATACGAACGTTTGAGGATGGTTTTGGACGGAGGAGGATGGCTGAGCAGCCCAGACAGAGAGCTGGAAACTGGGTGATGGTTATTTGATTTAAAGTTAAATTTCTAAGCATGATTTCATGATTTTGAACCCATAGATGGATTGGGTAGGTTGAGATGAACATGTAGGGACCAACAGGATCGAAATCTGTTGAGAAATGAGGAATTGGTGGCCAGGTCGAGTCGTGGGTCTGCGCGATCTGTTTACACAACCCGTCGAGAGGTTAGGGGTGATGACATCATTAGTTGACATCATCACCTGTTAAACTATCAGGTGACTTGGCCTAATAGAGGATGGACACGTGGTAGTTGTCAGTGCCCAATCAGCTTGACATGGACCAATCAGATGGTGCCACGTGTCACTAACAAGTCAGACACATGGACCCGTGAGCTATTTACACGTGGTACTGTCAGACTAACACGTGTCAGTATAGATTTCAGTGATGACGTCAGTGATGATGTCAGCGTTGACTTTGACTGCTAACATAAAAGTTAACTTTGATGACTTCAGTGTTGACTTTTTGGTCAACGTTGACCGTACCTTTGACCCGCGCATGGGGGTGCATGGGCACGTATTTTGAGGAGGGACTACCACCATTTTAAAGGTTTTTGACGATACAAATCCAATAGTGGTGGTTTTGAGTCGATCGAAGATCGTTAGGTCGGTTAAATTCAGGTTTAAAGCCTAAGGAAATGTGTCCGGGACACATTCACTTTTCCACGAAAGTTAGGGGTTCTTGATATGGACTTGTCTAGGTTGGTATTAACCTTTGTGTATGTTTTGGATACGTCCGGATGACCCTGAGAGGCTTATGGTACGCGTATCGAGGTGCAGCTTGGACGGTATGTGAGTGGACTTTATTTTATGAATATGATGCATGCATAAATGGTTTATATGTGTTTATGAACATGTGTTGAGATGACATGAGTGAATGTGATTTTAATACGAATTTTTTGGCATTTCGGAGGAAAAATGCGTATTTGCACATAGTTCGAGATTTCTGTTTTAGATGATGTTTGGGCTTCGGTCGAGTGTACTACGTGCTTGTCTGTTACGTGATTCTGAAGGTTTCACATAGAGGCGTGAAACCGAGGAATTTATTTACGATTTTGGAGGATTTCACAGGGATGCGTGAAATCAAGATTCGGGCATGAGTCCTAGTTGAATTGTGATTTGAAAGTGTTTTGGAAATGAGAACTAGTTTTCAGTTTTGGAAATATCTTTCAGGCGTATGAACCAGTTGATTTGAGGTTTGACTTGGAGTATAGTCAAACGTGAGATAAGTCGAGTTGTGACCCAGTTATGAGTTTTATGAAAGGTATTTCGAGCATGAGACCCAGTTGTGGATTTAATAGGATTTGAGGAATCCTAGAATATGAAGTGTCGTAGGACACTGGTTTTCAGGCTGTGACCCATTTGGTGATGTTCTGTGCTTGAGGCCCTATTGATGATGGTGACGCTCGCCTCCGGACTACAGATGTGTTCATTCTGGAGTGGTCACGATGCACTGCCTGTTGTCGAGCAGCCACGGGAAGCAATGACTGAGGGAGGCTCGACTTAGGAGTGCAGATGGTATCCTCTGAGATCGATCGGTGATGTGTTTGCGATGGTCTAGAGACGGTCGTGGCGAGTGATGTGTTCACGGCGACATGCTAGGATTGTGAGCGATCCTGAGCTTTATGCACATATGCTAGAATTAGAATCGTGACTAACATTGGGATGAGTTCCTAGGGGATGTGTTCCCACGTGTTCTATGTTTTGGGTCGAGATTCCATTTTGGCTTTCCTGATTGGTTTTGCGAGGAAGCCCTGTATGGTTCGGTTTTTGGGCTGAGTCCCTACTGTGATACTGGCTTCGATTGAGAAGCATTTTTCACTGTGTTCTGATTTGGGAAGCAATACGTCTTGCTTCCAAGAAAGTATTTGAAATAACTAGTTTATGATGCATGCATGCTTTTACGTGAAGGGTATAACTGTCTTTTCGAGATAAATGATTTTTATAAACTGTTGTTTTGTCCACTCACAGCTTTTAAGGTTTTAATACCCTTCAGGTTGATAGCCGATGCTGGTTGTAACAAAGATCAAGACATCACATGCACCGTCGATCCTGGCATACTCTGATAGACCTCGAGTGGGTGACGAGTTTATCCCTGATCTGACACGCGGTGGCAGACGGGAGCATGCACGTCCCACGTTAATCCAGGGGGATTGGGACAGGTCTTGTCATTCTATCACTTACCGTTTAAGATTATGCCTGAAGTGCTAAGAGGATTTAATAACACCAGACTAACCTAGGAGATTGATGTGCATTCTTAGGGTTTCATAATTTCTGATTATTAGATTGTTTCTTAACCTCAAGCTCTTGATGCTAATGAATTACAAGAGGATATGATGGTTCGAAAAGCAACATCATCAATATTTTTATGCAAACAAGATAGCTAATCTCATAGGCATAAAAGAATAGTAGTTTAAATACTAATCAGAATATATTCAGCACGCATAACAATCAAAATCAAGAGCTAAACCTAGCTAACACATCATCATGCCTAGGGCTTCGAGCAGCTCTAGTCCTCAAAAAACTACTCGCACATTATTGAAATTGAAATAAACATGATTGTATTCATTGAAATTAAAAGTAATAAATGGATAGATGCATAAGAGACTATCAAAGATGAACATATCAGATGACCATGCCAAAGATTGTCCTCCACTGCTTACGTTCAACATCTCACTTCAAGAACTAAGTTTTTTGGAAATAAGAACTTAAGAAAACACAATGTAAATTGAGACTAGCTAAAAACATAAAAACTGAGAACCCTTCAGCACAAGTTGAAGAGGGCTTATATAGCTCCAAGGATTCCCTAGAAACTAGGAAAAAAAATATATCTTTTGTCCAAAACCAAAAAGAAAAGGCTTCCTAACTCAAAAGGGACAAAGTCCTAAAATCTAGGATATTTACTTATGGGGCAATCCTAGTTTGGATTGGACTCTAATTTTTTCTACTGACATGCATCTTCTAACACCTTGCTAAGGTTTACTTTGGCGAACAAGAATAAGTTGGACTTGGCCTTGGGCATCTAGAACATGGCTAGGCCTTAATTAAAAACTATCGGATCCTTTTTAATGATTTTCTTAGATTGAGCAGGTATTGGACCTTATCAGCTGAGCATACCACGTCTTAGACTCATTGGATTTTACTTTGAAGGTTTACAGCCCAAGGCTCACTTAAAAACTGGGTGAGACATAGATTCACAAACTACACCTAAATACTGGCGCAGACGTGTCTTGGAACACAATTTTGGACCATTTATGAAACACACCTCAATTCTGGCTCTAATAGTGTGCTTGGAAAAAACGTGCATTGATTGTCACAAGCACGTAAATGGCGAGGTGGCAGCACTTAGAGGCTTGCATATGCAGAGGGTAAAAGTTCATGTATGGTTGATGAAGATATGTCCAGGGCATGTCCAGGACATGTCTAGGACTCTGAATTGGTAAAGACATGGGTATGGTACCTCATGTATGTAGAGGTCTGGCACATCGGCTTCTAAGTGACTAGTTAGGGACTCAAAAGGGACGTGATAGACTATCTCGGCTGGACATGGGTATGGTGCCTCAAGTTGGTAGATGTTAGGACCCGCCCCAAATCCCTCGGGATTAGCGCGGAACGTGTCTGCTCCTGTCTAACACAAAGTGTCAGACCATGGATATTTTCGTCTTTTACCCAACCGGGGCTATCAGAGTACGCCATGAACCGAAGGAGGACTGCGATGTCTCATCTCTGCTACAACCACTTCCGCGATCAACCTGAAGGGCATTCAAAACACAAAAGCTGTGAGTGGACAAAACAAATATTTTATTAAAACATTTCATAAAAGACCTTTATGCCCTTCATTAAAAACATATGCACGCATTCGAAAACCATTTCTAAGGTTCATGCCCGGTTCCCACAAACCGTCATGAACCATCAAACCATTGGGCCTTAGCCCGAAATCCAACAATCAAATCATGGGACCACTGCCCAAACTAAAACACATGGGAACTCGTCCCAAAAGAATCTTATAAGGGCCTCAGCCCAAAACTAATACGCCTGGGTCACCACCCGACGCCATCTCAGTGAAAACCTATCCACATATACATATATACATATATAACCCATCCTAGGTACTTCTGGAGAAGATGCCATCTCGGGGCACACAGCCCCTAGGGAACACATCCCCGATGTAGTCCCGATGTCATCATATCTATCTAGTGTGCACACTACTCGGGGTCTCACTCCGAGTCTTCTCCCAAGAATCTCCATCTGGGAGGCTCAATCTCTGGATCTAGTCCGAGCTCTCTCTCTGGATCTAGTCCAATCATCTCTCCGGAATCTGGTCCGGGACCACAATATCATAAGTAACCTCCACTCCTGGAACGGGATCCCTATGGGGATACCCACTCTGGTCTGTGGATCATGACTCTTCAGTTCGACGCTGGAGGAGACCAATCAATAATCTCGTAAGGCGGGTATATACATACTCGTATACAAAACCATAAAAATGGGACTCACGCCCGATAACACAAAGAAAATGGGCCTCTAGCCCGAACATAGGACTCAACAGGGCCTCTCGCTCGATTTCACAATAATTGGGCCTCGAGCCCAAACTCAAATCAACTGGGCATCAAGCCCGACCTCTCAGGGTCGGTCACGATTCTGATCATAGCGATGAGTGCAACCATCAATCCAGCACCGCTCTCAATCTTGGTATGTCGCCGTGAACACATCACTGCCGCGACCATCTCGGGACCATGGTGCACACGTCACTGATCGATCCTCTAAACTGTCAGCACTCCGAAGTCGAGCCTCCAGTGGCTGCTCAACATCGGGACGTGCATCGTGAACTCTCCAGAAGGAACGTATCCCAATCCGGAGGCGAGCGTCACGTCGTCTGTCGTCGTGCACATAGCACCCGTCGCGACCACGACTCTGACCTACGGGTCATCAAATAGGGTCTCATGCCCGAGTCAAACCAAATCTAAATGGGTGTCATGCCCGGTTTTACCTTTTCAAAACCATTTCATGAAAACCTTAAGCATAAGCGCGTATAAGCACGTATAAAACCTGAAAACCTCGAAGTACGTGCCCATACATAAAAAAACACCAAAATGCACTCAAGATATCCCAAAACACATATTAAAACATATATAAAACATTTATGCATGCATCGATTTCAGAAAGAAAGTTCACTCATAGACCGTCCGCGCTTCTACCTTGATATGCGCGTCGTATGCCTTTCTGGGTCAACTGTCGTCTCCGGAATTCCCAAACCTGTCCAAATAACTTTAGAGGGTTACTAAATAGTTAATTAACCCCTCACTAAAGCCCCCTAATTTTCCGGGATTTTTAACTATTTTTAAACGCGCACTGAAACCTTCGGACAGCCCGAACTATATCGAGACGATGTCTGATCGACTCGAAACCAGTCCCAAAATGTTCATTACATCGAGTAGATGATTTGACATGTTGGAAACTTCCCCAAATTCCCTAACACGAGCCCGCACGCACCTCGTGATGGCCCTGCGCGTGGGCCTCATGCGTTACTGCCCAGGGTCATCCCTGTCCTCCAGCCGACCGGTGGGACCGGTCCGGTCCAGTTCGCCGGCAACTTGGACCGGCGTGACCGGTTCGGGGCTCCTCCTCTCACATTTTGGTTTTTTTTCAATCCAATTCAATCTTATTCTTTCTAACTTGATCCTAGGAACATGTTTATGCAACTTAATCCACCTAAAACCCCTAAAATCCGACCGGTCCAATTCTTCCTCACGGTTCAAGTTTTCCAAAACATACCCCAGGGTTCCTCAACGTCTAACCACTCTTAAAACCTTCCTAACACACACCTACAAGCCTATTTAATTCCTTGAAACCATCCAAAACGACCCATAATAATGAAAATTGAAAATGGATGAAATTTGGGTAAAACCGATTACCTCGATCGGTTTTCTCCACCGCCGTCCACGGAGGCGCTCTCTGGGCTGGCCACAACCTCCACTCTGTCCTCAGTTCACTCTCTGCCTCTCACAAATGGGTTTAGGGTTGAAGGGTTTGGATTTGGATGAAAATGGTGGATCGGGTTTGGTTTGAAAGGAAGAAAATGAATGATCGATGAAGGGGAGAGATATGCATGAGTTGTTGGGTTGGGCAATGGATGGGCGAGACTTGTCACTCATCCATTGGCCTTTCCAAAATATCTGGGCCCCACTTGCTGCCAAATAGTCCCCGTCTCGAAAAACGTGCAATAGTGCCCTCGAACTTCAGTGAATCGTAACTTCGTCGCCGACGTCTGAATTCGACGTACCACATTTCTACGGATTCGTATCGTCGTGATCTACGTCACAGTACTCCGCCCTCGGTCATCGGACCTTCCGGGTCAAAAGTCAACCGTTGGCCCCCTTTTTGCCCAAATTACCAAAACGCCCCTGATCTTTCAATCGTCACAACTTCTTCCAGGATTGTCGGAATCAAACGTGCGACCTGCCTACGAACTCGTGACATCTCGAACTACGTCACGGTCATTGGTCAACGTCCATTTGACCGTCCAGACGAAAATTCAACATTTTGGTCGTTCCAGAGGTAAAATCGTCATTTTGCACTGAACATCCGATAATCCTCGTCTAATCTCCGATTAGCTTAGCTAATCGGTCATTAATTCTTAATTAATCCCTCTAATTCGGGACGGGTCGTTACAATCTTCCCCCCCCTTAAAGAATTTCGTCCACGAAATTCAAACTAAACCGATTTCCACAACCAACTGTGGAAATTCAATCGTGTCTCCGCACACGGCCACTCTCATGTACAAGTACACGTCCGTCGCTATGCCGTACTCGTCGGTACGCACTATCACCGAAGCTCCCAAACTCCATCTCAACTCTCATTAGCTGCGTTCCGATCGTTGGCTTGCGAGAGTCATCAAGTTAACTTTTCCGCCTGATGGTTCTTCTCATTCGACAATCGGAACTGATGTCCTAATCAGGGTCCCATCCGACAACTATCCTCATTACTCCCAAGGAGCGATACTCAACCTCCGTCACTGTCGTTAAGTCCACGTGCGTGATTGTGTCTATCCGGTAGCGTTCGGCTCCACTGTGCTCCCGCTGCACACTCTGATCTCGACTCGCTCTCGAGTCCTCGTACCGTATCATACTACTCGTCTTGTCGATCCACGATCGACGTCTCACCTCTCCGGCTGTACACAGAAACCAATCGAATACTTATCTCAGCAGAAAGCACAAATAGACACTAGGGTTCCACTGGCCCACACGGCCCTGAGCTCTCGGCTCCCCAACTATCTGAACCCTCTCTGTCAACTCTGCTCAAGCACACGGTATTCGACATCTAATCACAAGACCAATACCAATATGTCGGAACACATCCGATCATAGTACTCATCGGTCTGATATTCAATCACGTGTCACGAGCCAGCCTCAATCCAATACAATCTCTATTCTCAAATTGATCTCGAGGCATCGACTATTCATCTCTTCCTGATTGATACCTACGTATCGTCTTCATCTCACCTTTATTCTCACTTCCAAACTCTATCATCTCGCTAACTATGTTAAGGGATCCTTAGAAGTTTTCTTATATTCCTATCTTAGCATAATCAACAAGGTAATTTACTCCAATGACGACCAGACCTCGGTCTAAAGGCCCCACAGTCGTCACAATCGCTTTCGTCATCTCGACCATCCTCACGTTTCTCAATCTGTCTCGTCTTGGATACTCGCATGTCACATCACTGGACGTAACACCACGAATCATCTGATCTCCAAGTCAATCCAATCGACATCACTGTTGTTTCCTTCCTCATCAATCCACATGAGGAAAGTTAAAGATGATGACATCAAAGTCATCCCATGTCAGATATGAATGAGAATACATGTTGCACACATCAAGGTCATGCAACGCCAAAAACTCCCTTCTCCTCAACTCCAATAAATTTGTCCCACAACCTGGATGTTTGGCTCATAAATGACCTAAAGATTCAACCTTTCATCCAATTTATCACTTTAAAACGAAAAATCCAATAAATCCAAGAACCAGAAAACGTCTTGGTTCTTCCAAGTCATCTTCCAGCAACCAACACGATCTGCTAAAGAGCATAAAATGAAAAGTCTCCTTCACTGGTCTCTAAGTCGAGAATAGTTGCAACCATATTGGCAACATACCTAACTTTTCCAACAGTTCTTTTCCTGAGCTAGAAGTCCTTCTTCCCGACTCGACTAAGAGCATTCTCTGATAATTACTGTAATGGTTAATCCTTCCCTTCAGGATTAAACACTTCCAGTGATTCCTTCCGGCTTCTCCCCTTGTCGTTCAAGTCGGTAACCTAATTCGCACGTCCCAATCCTTATGGGATCCAAAACCAGCACCTAGCACTCGTACCATCCATTCACAACGATCTAAGGTACCTGTCACCAATACAGGTATAGCGTAAATCCTGTACCGAGCCACTCGGAGACCTCTCTGTCCCGCTCAGTGCCCAACGAACTCGCACGACTACTAACTCGATCAGAACAACTAACTCGGACATCATCCGCATGTCCGTAAATAATCCAATTCGCCTATCCGTTTATGCCCGTTTATGCACATCCAAAAGGATGTCAATTCATCCTAATCCGATGAGCCACTAGACTACCGGGTCACAACAGAGGCCCTTACGTTGTCCAAACCTTCCGACCAATGACAACTGTCGATAACTATTGTAGTGACCCATTCTATTTTCTCACTATCAGATTTTCCTCACATAGCATACACAAACTTAGGAGGTATGGCCAACCGCAGTCAACCAATTCATCGCCATACCATTGCCGAGACAAATTCATATTACCCGAAGAATCCTTCTCGTCGCGTAATGGTAGAACCTTACCATGAGCACATCACGACTGAGCTACACTCAGCTGGTGGCTCGCCGTCTCTTCTCGTTAACGTCATCGCATCACCGCCACACGGAGTGCAATGCAAACCAATCCTAAGACTCTGCTCACCCTGAGCAGTCCCCACTTTTCTCTGTTACCTCACAAGGTAGTGCGACACACTGGCCACCTGTGAAGTTCTTCTTCTTCTGTAATCGTACTCGGTCTTGACCGAACCAACTCCCCAAACCACTGCTCGTACTGTGCGTCACTCACGCACCCTCGAATCCTCGTCACGACTGACGACTCCCATCGTCACAATCGTCACGACAACTTGAACCTATCCAACTCGATAAGACTCAACTACGTACATCGATAGCAGCGTCTGCCACAACCTCGTGCAGACCGATCTCAGAAACACTCTGCTATCGAGACTCCGCAACTACGTGGTCAACTCACTGCTGGCATTAACTGCTCACACACACACCCACCGATCGGTCCACCTCAGACTCCGATCGACAAGTACCGCTCTCATGGGCACTCGTCCAACCAATCATCGACTAGGGTTACCACAACCCGGCTACTCGCCTGCAGCACATCCATCTCGAGTGATCCCGATACTGGCATCCCAACAACCAGTAACCACAACCTGAGGACCTTGTCCTCTTGAAACTCTATGACTCTCAACCGCTGGCCTCCAAAAGAACTTGGCCATACTCCGTGCCTAACACTGCACAACGTCTAGCCGTCGTAATCGTATCCTATCGCGTCACACCACAACTAATCCGGCATCTCCTGCCAAATAGCATCAACGTCCAAACTCCACGGATTTTATGAAGCTCTGCTCCAAGTCCATCATGAGGCCTCGGCGATCCCGATTCTTAGGTCGTCCCACTGCGTCAACCGCTCCTCAAGCGGCGACAACGCATCATAAACGTACACAAACTAACGTCAATTCGGTCGAAACCTTGTACTAGTACCCTAACTATCAGGTTGATGATGAGTTGTTACGATTGGAGAGACATCGCACCCTCTATCTGTGCATACACTCTGCTCTGATACCAATTTGTCAGGACCCGCCTCAAATCCAACGGGATTAGCGTGGAACGTGCCTGCTCCCGTCTGACACGAAGTGTCAGACCAGGGATATTTTCGTCTTTTGTCCAACCAGGTCTATCAGAGTACGCCAGGATCCGAAGGAGGACTGCGATGTCTCGTCTCTGCTACAGCCACATCCGCGATCAACCTGAAGGGCATTCAAAACATAAAATTTGTGAGTGGACAAAACAAATATTTTATTAAAACATTTCATAAAAGACCTTTATGCCCTTCATTAAAAACATATGCATGCATTCGAACACCATTTCTAAGGTTCATGCCCGGTTCCCACAAACCGTCATGAACCATCAAACCATTGGGCCTTAGCCCGAAATCCGACAATCAAATCATCGGACCGCTGCCCAAACTAAAACACATGGGAACTCGTCCCAAAAGAATCTCATAAGGGTCTCAGCCCAAAACTAATACGCGTGGGTCACCGCCCAACGCCATCTCAGTGAAAACATGTCCACATGTACATATATACATATATAACCCATCCTAGGCACTTCCGGAGAAGATGCCATCTCGGGGCACACAGCCCCTAGGGAACACATCCCCGATGTAGTCAAGATATCATCGTATCTATCTAGTATGCACACTACTCGGGGTCTCACTCCGAGTCTTCTCCCAGGAATCTCCATCTAGGAGGCTCAACCTCTGGATCTAGTCCGAGCTCTCTCTCTGGATCTAGTCCAATCATCTCTCTGGAATCTGGTCCGGGACCACAACATCATAAGTAACCTCCACTCCTGGAACGGGATCCCTATGGGGATACCCACTCTGGTCTGTGGATCGTGACTCTCCAGGTCGACGCTGGAGGAGACCAAATCTAAATGGGTCTCACGCCCGGTTTTACCTTTTCAAAACCATTTCATGAAAACCGACTCTGACCGTCCGCATTGTTGCCTTGATATATGCGACGTACGCCTTTCTGGGTCAACCGTCTTCTCCGGGATTCCCAAACCTGTCCAAATCACTTTAGAGGGTTACTAACTAGTTAATTAATCCCTCACTAAAGCCCCCAAATTTTCCGGGATTTTTAACTATTTTTAAACGCGTACCAAAACCTTCCGACAGCCTAAACTATATCGAGACGATGTCCGATCGACTCGAAACCAGTCCCAAAATGTTCGTTACATCGAATAGATGATCTGACATGTTGGAAACTTCCCCAAATTCCCTAACCCGCACGTGGCTCGAGATGGCCCTACGCGTGGGCCTCATGCGCCACTGCACAGTGTCATCCCTGTCTTCCAGCCGACCGGTCAGACAGGTCCGATCCCGTTCACCTACACCTAGGAACATGTTTATGCAACTTAATCCACCTAAACCCCCTAAAATCCGACCGGTCCAATTCTTCCTCACGGTTCAAGTTTTCCAAAACGTACCCCAGGGTTCCTCAACATCTAACCTCTCTTAAAACCTTCCTAACACACTCCTAGAAGCCTATTTAATTCCTTGAAACCATCCAAAACGACCCATAATAATGAAAATTGAAAATGGATGAAATTTGGGTAAAACCGATTTCCTCGATCGGTTTTCTCCACCGCCGGCCACGGCGGCGCTCTCTGGGCCGGCCACCACCTCCACTCTGTCCTCAGTTCACTCTCTGCCTCTCACAAATGGGTTTAGGGTTGAAGGGTTTGGATTTGGATGAAAATGGTGGATCGATTTTTGTTTGAAAGGAAGAAAATGAATGAATGATCGATGAAGGGGAGAGATATGCATGATTTGTTGGGTTGGGCACTAGATGGGTGACACTTGTCACTCATCCATTGGCCTGTCCAAAATATCTGGGCCCCACTTGCTGCCAAATAGCCCCCATCTCGAAAAACGTGCAATAGTGCACTCGAACTTCCGTGAACCGTAACTTCGTCGTCGAACTTCCGAATTCGACGTGCCACCTGTCTACGGATTCGTATCGTCGTGATCTACGTCACGGTACTCCGCCCTCGATCATTGAACCTTTCGGGTCAAAAGTCAACCGTTGGCCCCCTTTTCGCCCAAATTACCAAAACGCCCCTCATCTTCCAATCGTCACAACTTCTTCCACGATTGTCGGAATCGAACGTGCCACCTGTCTATGAACTCGTGACGTCCCGAACTACGTCACGGTCATTGGTCAAAGTCAATTTGACCGTCCGAACAAAAAGTCAACATTTTGCCCGTTCTATGGGTAAAATTGTTATTTTGCACTGAACGTCCGATAATCCTCGTCTAATCTTCGATTAGCCTAGCTAATCTGCCTTTAATTCTTAATTAATCCCGCTAATTAGCGACGGGTCGTTACAGTAGAGGTCTGGAACATGGGCTTCTAAGTGACTAGTTAGGGACTCAAAAGGGTTATGATAGACTATCTCAGCTGGACATGTTCCTAGCAGAAACATTATCTTAGCAGCAACTTGGATTAGATCCTAGACTCTGGAACTTGGACTTAAGGAGGCGTGCCATGGAATTGGCTAGGCCGATGCTCAAACAAAACTCTTGGACCTTGCTAAGCAGGTTCTCGGTGCTTAATATAGCGGACCCGATATTGAATTCTAGATATCTTTCTCATCGCAACTCCGTTTGGAGCCATTCTTTTTGTATTATTCTCCAAATTCACCTATCTTTCAATCTGGAAAAAAAAACTCATAAGATTGATCATTTTCTCCTATTAGTGGTATGAAATCACTCAAAAGATATGTACAAAGGTTATCAGATCGCATTTAAAAGATGCATAAATAGTGACTAAACATATTTGGCGCATTAGAATTTTTTGGGTCAAACGAACGTCAGGCTCGAGTTTTGGGCTTAAACCACAACACGAATTTTGCCATTACTATTATTAGTCAAGTGGTATTCCTAATTACTATGTAAGAGGTCTCATATTTGAGTTTTGTAAATGACTCAATCAATACAGAATGTGTATACTTCTCTGATGATATAAAGATTTAACTCCACATTAATATATATATATATATATATATATATATATTTGCACACACACATATATATACATTCTTATTTTTTTTACTGATACAATCATCTGGATGTAAGATATTATATTATACGCATTGGTATTGATTGCATTTTTTATGAGAACCAAGCCCGACACCTTCCATATAATACACATTGGTTATTTTTTGGTAAATATCACGAGGTGTCCTCATACATGAAGGCTGAGACTAATCCCCACTCGAGGTACAACTTGCCTTGGCCTTGGCCAAAAAGTGCTTATAAAGAATTTCAAACTCTAATTAGATAAAAGTATGTTTTCATTTTTCATACCAGCAATAGTTTTATTTTTAAATAGATATATGGTTTTGTGTTTTTTTTGGTTAGTGAGGGAACCAATTTAATGTAGAGCCCATGGATGAAAATATCGAAAATTTCGGTCGAAATTTCGCCGAAATTTCGGAAAATTTCACCGGCGACACATAAGGATGGGGTGAAGAAATTGACCGAAATATCGAAGCGTTGTCTTATTTGGAGCACACAGATCCATTTCTGGGATCAAAACGACGAAGATGAACTATTAATTTATGAAAATTGGACGTAAAATATGGTTGTTTTAGTCGGGTCATGTCGTTGGGTTAAAAAACCCGATTTGCAGACCCGCTGGAAGAAGAAGGAGATGACTGTTAGTTTTTTTGTAATTACGTTATATATTATATGTTGATTAGATTGTCAACTAAAGCTTCCTAGTTGAATTGGCGCTGGCGCTTTTGGGTGGATTGGGGGGTCTCGGGTTTTAAACACCCCCCCCCCCCCCCCGGGACAGTAATTCCTTTTAATTTTTTTTTTTCAATTTTTCAACAATCTTTGGTTTTTTCCCCTTTTTGTTTTCCTAATTTTAAATATATTAATTCATTCCAAATTTTGAACGAAATTAGATCATATTTTTTCATCTTTTTTTAATTTCAAATATATTTTGATTTATTTTATCATTTTTCTTCCATTTAATTTTTTTATGCTTATTGTTATGACAGGATCCATCCCAATCCGCCCGGGATTAAAGTGGGATGACCCTACTCCCGTCTGACACGAAGTATCAGACAAGGGATATTTCCGACCTTTGCCCTCCCGGGCTATCAGAGTACCCTAGGATCCGGAGGAGGCATGTGATATCTCGGTCTCTGCTACAGTCCACATCCGATGTCAACCTGAAGGGTATTAAAAACAGAAAGACTGTGAGTGGACAAAACAAAAGTTTATAAAAACATTTCCATAAAAGACCTTTATACCCTTCACTAAAAAGCATGCATGCATAGTAAAACCATTTATCCAATCATACATCTTTAACAACCATATATAGGGTCATAGCCCCAAATTCCGTAAATACAAGTCATACGGGCTCCTGCCCAAAACCATTTATAGAAAACCATAACATAGTAAACATATGTGGGATCTCAGCCCAAATCCATTTATCATCATAAAACACAATTTCCCAAACCACTTGAAATCATGTTTATCCATTATATTTCATATCCAAGAATCTGTCACGGTAAAATAAAGCTACGCGCGTGCTAACCGGGGTCTCAAACCCAAGTCTCTCCAGGGTCCACCCAGGTCAATGTCCGTAGATCAATGACCCTCCCTGGAGGTAACGAACCATGCCCATCCTGAGAGTAAGGAACCCAACTGGGGGCGACTCCACTCAGTCAGTGCTCCGGGACTACTCCGGGGTCCACCCAGGCCAACGACCCTCCCCGAAGGAGACAATCATAAATAAAGGATGGAATATGAAAAACCTTTTGAAATCATTCTTTAAATCTTTCCAGGATTCATGCCCGGCCCCTCATAAGCCGTCATGAACCATAAAACCTTTCATGGGTTCATGTCGGTTCCCATAAACCGTCATAACTCGTTAATCCATTTCAAGGGTTCATGCCGGTTCCCATAAACCGTAATGACCCGGAAAAACCATTTGTAACACATAGCTGGGCCCTAGGCCCGAATCCACATAGAAACTGGACCTCAAGTCCGAATAGTAAACCAACTGGGCCTTGGGCCCGATGCCTCGTTAAATCAAATGGACCTCAAGTCCGAGAGTTCGTAATTCAAATGGGTCTCATACCCGAGTTTACCTTTTCAAATCCAAAATCGTTTCATTAAACCATTTCCAAAACCATAAGAATGGAAAATCAGAGTAAACCAGGAAACCTCGATTTATGTGCAAGCACGTAAATCGCCTTGAAATATGTGAAACCATATAATTCACAAATATCCAAATCAACATCATCAAATCACATTCATAATGCATATAAAACATTTATGCATGCATCACAGTTTAGAAATCAAGGTCCACTCACAGACCGTCCGAGCTGCCGCCTCGATTTGGGTGTCATAGGCTCTCCCGAGCTGATCACTGTCACCGGGACTCCCAAACCTGTCCAAATTTTAATAGAAGGTTACTAACTACTTAATTAACCTCCTACCAAAGCCCCGTAATTTTTCCGAACTTTTAACTATTTTTAAACCGACCCTAATCCTTCTGATAGCCCGAAACCTATGGAAATGATGTCCGATTGACACGGGACCAGTCCCAAAATCTTCGTTACATCGAATAGAAGATTTCCCGTGTTGAACACTTCCCCAAATTATGGCCCACGCGCCCCTAGAAGGTCAAAACACTATTCATCATCTCTTACCTCCAACTAAACCAGTTTTTACTGTTCACGGCACTGTTCACCCGTCTTCAACCTCGGTTTTCTCTGGTTTTTGGACCGATTTTAGGTCCATTTCATCTCCTTTTAATCCTAATATCATCCTAATCCTATTTCCTATCATTTAGACATTAAAACCCGAGCAAAAACCACCCAAAACCGTGCTTCATCCGCCGTTCATGGCGGCCGGACTTTCCCCCGCCGTCCACGGCCATTTCCAGCCATCCTAAACCACGAAAAACAATCCTATTCTACTCCTAGGGTCCCCAGAAACCTTACACAATTAAAGAAATCGATTAAAAACCATTAAAACTCAAATTTGGATTTTTGAATATTTCTCACTTGACGGGTCCTCTCCCGCCGTGAGCCGCCGTGGCTCGCCACCGTTCCCGTCTTCCTCAGCCCTTCATCACCTCACTCACGGTCACACACAAGCACATGAGGAATGGTGGTATGTGTGTGTGTGTGTGTGTGTGTGTGTGTGTGTGTGTGTGTGTGTGTGTGTGTGTGTGTGTGTGTGCTTGTTCGAAGAGCAAAGAAGAAAATGAAGAAAATGGAGAAGTATGAAAAATGGTGGGGGTTTCGGGTTTGTGTGTTTGGGGAAGGAGAAAATGTTGATCTGATGAGGGAAGAGAAATGGAGGGTGGGGATTTGGGAGATTAAATTAGATGAATGGCTAGGATTTAATGTTAGAAAGTTTAATTATAAAATAATTAATATAATAGTATTTAATTATGTAGATCCACAATTTAGGGGATTGTCCAATGGGATGAGTGACACTTGTCACTCATCCATGGGACCCACAATTTAGGGGATTGTCCAATTGGATTTTGGGCCAAGGCCCCATGTTCTATGTTTGAGAAATGGTTTTCGAATGCATGCATACTTTTTAGTGAAGGGCATAAAGGTCTTTTTATGAAATGTTTTTATAAAATCTTTGTTTTTTCCACTCACAGCTTTCGTGTTTTTAATGCCCTTCAGGTTGATCGCGGATGCAGGCTGTAGCATAGACGGAGACATCACATTCCTCTTCCGGATCATGGCACTCTCTGGTAGTCCCGGTTGGGCTAAGGACGGAATTATCCATGTTTTGACACTTCGTGTCAGACGGGAGCAGGCGCGTCCCACGTTAATTCCGGAGGATTTGGGACGGGTCCTGTCACTTTGTGTCGCACGTGGGTTAGACGGGAGCATGGCACATCCTTTATTCTAGGGGGATTGGGGATGGGTCGTGTCACAAAACCTCACTGCTTACAACCCTTAATCCTCTCGATTTTCCATTTTATTTTCTAATTCTTGCACTTATTTCTTTGTACATTTTATACTCTTAAATTAGTCATTGTAATTTCAATTTGATAGTACTTATTTTTTTTTATGTTTTCATATTCATACTCCTTATTTTCATTACGGTTATTCGTTCTTATGTTGAGTTCTTCTACCTTCATATTCATGCAATATTCTCTTGTTTTTTCTTGGATTCATATTTAGTTCATATGGTATTTTCAATTCCGAGCATTAGTTCTTCTATGCTTTTACTTTCATAGTACTTTCTTTTATGATTTTGGTATCATCCACTTAAGGGCGGTTTTCACCTCTTTTGGGG
Organism: Prinsepia uniflora; assembly: GCA_032719365.1. NCBI lineage: Eukaryota > Viridiplantae > Streptophyta > Magnoliopsida > Rosales > Rosaceae > Prinsepia > Prinsepia uniflora. The sequence continues at coordinate 44,983,485 of CM064872.1, read as the reverse complement.
TCTTGAAAATCTACCCAACGTTGGATTAGTTCTCTACGGATTTTAGATTCTTAGACTAGTTCCTTTGCAATCTCGGATTCGTAGAACTTGAAGGGTGACTTGCTTGTGAAAGTTCATCCCTCCTTTACTTTCGTACTTTAGTTTCTCGAATTTACATTTTGTTTATTTATTGTTTATTTCAATAATGTGTATGTAATTTAATTCAAGCATGAGTGAGTAGTCTCTACGGATTAGGGCTTCTTGAAGGCCTTACTATGCATTGTTATACTTAGTTCTTGTGTGTTTATCTTCACTTTGTGCGTGTTGAATTGAATCAATCTATTGTGCCAATAAAGTCAATGGGATGCATGTAAGAGTAGCTAACTTATATGCATGAAATTGAAGATGACATGTGCTTGGTTAGATCACCATATCTATCTAGTTAATGTAAGCATCAAGATTAAAAGGTGGACTTGTAGTTGTAGATTGAATACATGAAACCTTAAGTGTATTTATATTCTTAGGCTAATGCTGTGTCATGAAATCCTTTTCGTTTGCATTGCATCACCAAAACGTTGTGGTAGACATTTGAGAGCATATGCCCTGCCTCGAGAATACAAAGTAGGAAATGATAAAATGTGTTTAATGAACATACACCTTTCCTTAAGCATGGACACCTAATTCAATCACTTGATGAAGATGACTAATAAGGACTAAGGAAGATAACAAATGGTTAAGGTGGAAAGTTAACCCTAATTCTACTTTAAATGCAATTCAGCCCTTCAATCACATCTTTACTTGCAAATCAAGCAATCAAATGATAAATCCCCCATTTGCACTTTACTTTCACATTAAGCTAATTGGACTGAACATAATTGGACATCAAAAAGTCCCTAAGGAATTCAACCTTTGCAAACTTACTATACTATCTAAAACGATTTGTGCACTAGCAAAGTTATTACACATAGAAATCTAGTCTTGCATAATCATTATTGTGTTCGAATTATTTTCCATAATGTTTTTGGCGTTGTTGCCGGGGACTTTCCTTCGACGGTGTCCATTCGTTTAATACCATTGACTTAGTTTTTTTTTTCTTTTCAGGCATCATGCATGAGCTCAATCTAGGCTACCACCTAGGGTCAAGTTCAGGCTCCATTTCACCAACTAGGATCACATCCACCCGTTCATCACGCAATTCATTGGTTCACGGGAGCCCAATCCGTCACCCAGTTAAAATGGTCGAGGCACCACCTAAGAGGCCATTTGCGAGGACACTAGCCTCTTGGCTTTTGAGGGGTTATACAACACCTCACGTTTCAGAGGATCAATTCTCTATCGTGTTTCCCAAGAGCATGGTAGCGAACTTTGAGCTAAAGTCAGGTATAATACATATGCTGCCTACTTTTAAGGGTTCAGAAGGTGAAGATCCTCACTATCATATTAAAGAGTTTTTGTAAGTGTGTTCTACACTTCGGATTAATGGAATGACTGAGAATGAGATCAAACTTAGATTGTTCCATTTTTCATTTAAGGATAGAGCAAAGGCATGGTTTCATTCCTTAGCCCAGACTTGTATCCACACTTGGAGAAACTTGACCTCCAAGTTTCTCACTCATTATTATCCAATGGAGAAAATTAATGAGTGGAAGGCCAAGATCATGAACCCTCGGCAATTCTTTGACGATGCATTTTATGAATACTGGGAAAGGTTTAACAAAATGTTGAGAGCCTACCCCCACCACAGCATTTCTGATGAGCACCTCACGATGTATTTCTACGGGGGGCTCAGTATGAGGAATAGAAACTTAGTGGACTCCCAGACTCAGGGTATCATGGAAGGTACCACTGAGCAAGCCTGGATGACTTTTGAGAACATAGCTCAAAGAGAGAACAGGTTCAGCTATCGGGGAAACTCTTCCAAACCTCTTTCATATGGAAATAAATATGATAAAGACAGCACCGTAGCCCAACTGACTGCCATGGTTAAGCAGTTATGCAGTGAAAGGGGTTAGTGCGTGTGAACTGTGTTCCATGTAGGGACACACTGCCCATGAGTGCATTGTGTCTGAGGACATTAACTACGTTGGTTGGTATAACAATGCCTCGAGACCTCGAAATGACCTGTATTCCAACTCCACCCCAACCTTTGGTGGAGTAACCAGAATACTGCTAACCCATTGCCCCCATTGGGATTTAACCATCAAGGCCCATCCATGAAAGTAACCCCAAGCCAATCATAAGGCCCCTCCTCGAGCCATGGAACCTCAAGAGGATCGTGGCAAGATGCCATGGAATTCCTAGCCCAGCAGAGTTCTCAGTTGACCCAGAATATGGGTACCTTAGCACATGAGATAAGAGGAAGCCAGGCCAAGACTAACAATGCAATTGCCAATTTGGCGAGGCAAGTAGGGCAAATGGCTAACCAGCTGAATCATCGGGAACAAAGGAAGTTCCACATCCAACCACTCGTCAATCCTAAAGGACCTCACATGCCTCATGGATCTCAATAACCCCAAGGACCGCACAAACCACATGGTCCCTTGGTCAATGCCATCAGTCTGATGAGTGGTACTAAACTACCTAGACCTTCCTTACCACCCAATGAGGGCGTGATTGCTCAAGTGCCTGTTGATCACCAAGAGCCTCCACCTGAGCCAATTTTTACGGAATTGCCCTCTGGACAAGGGCCGAGCAGTTAGGACATACCTGAATCTTCCCATTCTAGAGCTAACCCACCACCACCATCCATTCCCAGCCACATGTTTCCATGTCTTCTGGGCCGGGTGCCCAGCCAAGTTTTCCCTTACCTTGCTAGCACCCGAATTTCGATCCCCACTCCCCCTCAAGAGAAGCAACCCAAGAACGTGACTTTTGACGTGCCTCCTAAGTTCCATGTCCCTTTCCCTCGTAGGATCCAGCCTAAAGATAAATAGAAGGAAGAGTTTGAAGAGGAAATAATCCCTTTGTTGAAAAAGACGCAAATCACTCTTCCCTTCTACCAGATCCTCCAACACATGCATGTGTTTGCCAAACTCATCAAAGATATTGTGGCAGGAAGGCGTGGCCTCAGTTTTACTCATGTAGTGGACCTTCCCCAGACATGTGTTGTTGCTCTTCAACAGCTTCTTGCCAAGTTAAAGGACCCTGGAGCCCCCTCATTATCGTGTGTCATTCAATCCACGCGATTTTACCACTGCTTGTGTGACGCCGGTTCATCAATCAACATCATACCCTTCAGCATCTACCAGTCCTTCGACTTGGGAGAGTTAAAGCCCACCCATTTGTGTCTTCGATTGGCCAATTCCTCAGTAACACAGCTTATCGGGGTACTTGTGGACATCCTCATACAGATTGGGGACACATGTATTCCAGCTAACTTCTACGTCATGAGGATAGAAAACTTCTACATAATTGGTGGACCTCCTTTCATTTTTGGTCTCCCTCTTCTAGCCACTTTTGAATGCTTGATTGATGTCAAGCTTGACAAAGTTTCCATTAGGGCTATGGAAAAAGTGCGCACCTACTCCATTAATGGCACCATCCAATTCCCTTCTGAGCCTATTGATTATTTGCCCCTCAACTATTTGGAGACGTTGTTGCAAGAAACTTTGGCTGAGCCATGCACCAAGGATGCAATGGAGTGTGCACTGATCACAACTCCAGCATGTGACGGCCATTTAGGGCAGATGGTCATAGAAGAGCTCAATGACCTCAATGCTTCCCCTCATATTCCTCAATTTCGAGCACCATTTGAACCCTTAGCACTGCCCACCACCAAGACCCAACCTTCCATGGTCAAGCCACCCACTTTAGAACTTAAGCCTTTTCCCGAGCACCTTAAGTTTGCCTTTCTAGGAGCCAACCAAACATTACTAGTCATCATCACCTCTAGCATAAGTGTCAAAGAGGAAGATAAGTTGGTCAAGTCCTTTTGGAACCAGAAGCTAAACCTTCCAAAGAAGTCAGAAGAGGCTGCAACCTCCGATGAAGGAAGTGGTTAAGAATGAGATCCTCAAATTGCCAGATAATGGGATCATCTACCTAATCAGTTACTCAAAATGGGTGAGTCCAGTGCAGGTGGTTCCAAAGAAGAGTGACATCACGATTGTTAAGAATGAGCACGATGAGCTGGTCCCTCAAAAGACCCAAACTAGGTGAAGAGTGTGCATAGACTATCGGAGATTGAATGACACCAAAAGGAAAAACCATTTCCCACTCCCCTTCATTAACCAGATGTTGGAACTTTTGGCTAGCCATTCTCATTATTTCTTTTTGGATGGTTATTCAGGATACAATCAGATCACAATTGCACCCGAGGGCCAAGAGAAGATAACCTTCACTTGCCCCTATGGCACTTTTGTCTATAGGAGGATGCCGTTTGGCCTCTACAATGCACCTACCACCTTCCAGAGGTGTATGATGAGTATCTTCTCCAACATGGTGGAGGATATCATTGAAGTCTTCATGGATGTTGTGGAGAGGCACCCCTACCCTACCATTATTAAGGAGGTTCGCTTGTTTTTGGGGCTTGCGGGTTTTTACCGAAGGTTCATTAAGGACTTCTCGAAGATTGCACGTCCCATGTGTGATCTTTTAGCCAAGGATGTGAGTTTTAATTTCACCAAGGAATTTCGAGCGACATTCGACTCTCTCAAAGCCAAAACACACAGCCTCCTCGATAATCATGCATCCCCGATGGGACCTGCCGTTCGAGTTGATGTGCGATGCATCTGAATTTACAATTGGGGTTGTGCTAAGCTAGAGAGTGGATAAGCTCCCCCACGTGATTTACTACGCGAGCTGTGATAGGTCTTCAATTAAGCATTATCTTATATTATTTTATACCGTTTATACTTGGATTTTAATACTAAAATAATAAATAATTAGATAAAATAATATATTTTGTGATATTTTGTATAAATAAATAAATCATAGAATTTGGAGCGTTTGGACGAAAGAATCGTCCCGATCGGAATTATAACGAAAAAATTATGGACGAAATTCGGTGGAATTATTTAAATTAATTTTAAAATTGAAAATCCTATTTTCAGGCCCAAAGAAACCCAACCCAGATTCGAAATGCCATCCCAGGGACCCAGGCCCAACCCTCCTGTTCTACCCTGCTCAGTCGAACGACCCAAATCCAGTTCCAGCCCGCGTCGCCCAACCCAATCCTTAGCTCCAGCCCAAAATGTGTGCGGCCCAGCTACAAATCGTCCACTCGCCTTGACCCATGCGACCCACATCCAAAAACCCACCTGCTCGCTCATATACCCAGCCCGTACGTCTACACATACACTAGCCCACCTGCTCGGCCTGCACTAATCTGAAGCCTAGTGCCTAATCAGCTGCACGATCCAGTCTAATCAGCTGCAACCCAACTGCACAGCCCACCTGTCCCCTGCAGCCCAGCCAGTACAACTACTCTGCCAACCCCTACCGAACCCTTGAGACGTTATTCAGCGTGGCAGAAGCTGAAATCCACCAATCCATCAGCAGCCTTCCACCGAAACCACTGCACCATGACTTGCTCCATCTGTACATTTTTTTTCCCAGTTTTTTTTTTAACATCTTTTCCCTTAAAATCAGCCCCAAACCATCCCTATTATCATCATTGTTCATCATTGTTTTTTATTGTAATTTTTTTTATTGGTAGCTTTTTCTCGTTATAAATAGGGGTTCATTTCCCTTGTGAAGGGGACTTTTTTCCTTGAGAGCTCCTAAACACAAGTTTTATGCTTCCTTTAGAAATACCAGGACTTAGTATTTTCGTTGCAATTCTAGAGTTTAAGTTCGCATTCTCTTGTTTATTCTTTCATCTTCATAAGGTTTCTTCTACTATCAGAAAATCTTGTGAATAACATTTCATTTTTTCCATCCATTTTCGGAATCACAAGCTATTCTTGGGTTCCGAAAGTGTAAACTGTTTCTCCCTTGCTTAAACTCTCATTATTGTTTCGATTTTATTTTCTTTAATTCAATATTTTTGTTGGTATTTTCTTCCTAACTTTTGTAGACATGAATATGATTATAATGTGTTTTACTTTCTGAACTTCATTTACTTCATACATTTGAATGCTTAAGCTTCAATTCTATGTTAAGTGTTTATGACCGCTGTTTGGTGCACTTAGTAGAAAATTGAAGAGATTTAAATATTTGACACACATTCAAATCATAAACATTAGGTTAATCATTTTATAAGTGTTTATGACCGTTGTTCGGTGCATTTATAATATGAAAAATGTATGCATGTGTAAGATGGTGAAAGTAAAATTTTGTAATATATTCAAATTATGCAAATGTTAGAGTGTTGGTAGAATTTGTGTTTGAAGAAAGTTCACTTGTACAAATGTTAAAGTAGGAATAGAATTAATTTCATATTTGTTTTACTTGTTTTATTGTCTATATTATGATTACAATCCCTCAAAACCCCCCATTTAATTCTTTATTCTTTTATTATTTAATTCTTTATTCTTTTATTATTTATTTTTTTATTCTTTTATTAATGTATTTTTTTAATCATTTATTCTTTAATTTATTCATTATTTATTCCCTTATTCATTAATTCATTCATTATTTTATTCTTTGATTATTCATTATTTTGTTTCACTAACTTATTATTAATATTCCCTAATTTCCTCGGATAAGAACGATCCCTATTTACCAATACTAAAATGACACAAAAAGGGTTTTAAATTGTATAATACTCAAATTACGTGTTTAATTTAATACGTAGTTTGAGCATTACCAAACCGCACAATAAACGATGCTCAACTGAACTACTCCACCACGGAGAAAGAGTTGCTCGCTGTGATCTTTGCTTTGGAGAAGTTCTGATCGTATTTGATTCAGACTAAGGTCATCATCTACACGGATCATGCTGCCCTCAAATATTTACTCAATAAGAAGGATGTCAAACCCCAGTTGTTGAGATGGATGCTCCTCTTACAAGAGTTCGATTTGGAGATAATAGATAAGAGGAGCACTGAGAATGTAGTAGCTGATCATATGAGCCGTCTCATTGATGGCTCAAATGAGGAAATATATCATCTCCCCCTTTCTGAGAGCTTCCCCGATGAGCAGCTTCTGTTGATCCAAGATTATGACCCCTAGTATGTTGATCTCATCAACTTCCTTATGGCTAGGAAGTTTCCCCTTAATCTAAGTCAATACCAAAAGGACAAGTTTGCGAAGCAAGCCACTTATTATGTTTGGGTTGATCCCTACTTGTGGAAACACTGCTCGGATATGATTATTCGTAGGTGCATCCCCGAGCATGAGGTACAACCAATTCTGGAAGCATGCCTTAGCCAAGCTTGTGGTGGGCGCTTTGGAGCTAAGAAGACAGCACTGAAAGTGTTGCAATGTGGGTTCTTCTAGCCCACTCTATTTAAGGACTCCCAAAGGCAAGGTAATCCATGACCTAGAAACCAAATGCCCCTCAACCTCATTCTGGTTGTTGAGATTTTCGATGTGTGGGGCATTTAATTCATAGGATCCTTCCTGAACTCGTTTAGGAATCTCTAAATTCTAGTGGCAGTGGACTATGTGTCCAAGTGGGTCGATGCAATGGCCACCAAGGCCAATGATGTCAAAGTGGTATTGAACTTGCTTCAATCTAATATTTTCACGCGCTTTGGTGCCCCTCTAGCAATCATAAGTGATCGAGGGACCCACTTTTGTAACAGACCATGTGACTCGTTGCTTACACAAGTTTTGTAAACAATTATAAGAAAAAAAATTTGAAAACGATTGTAAAACATTTTTTAAAACAATTTGTAAACCAATTTTTAAAATGCCTTTTAAAAAAATGGTTTTGAAAACGACTAAAAAATAGATTTTAAAAAAGATTTAATGAAGACTATTTCCAAAGTGTTTTGTTTTTTAAAATAAGACTCACAAAGTTATAAAACTCTTCCCCCACACTTAAATTCGACATTATCGTCAATGTATCAAAGTAAACACGTAGAATACAATAGGAGATAGAGTTTTACGAAAATAAAAACAAACAAAAATAAAAGATAAGGGAAGAGATTTCAAATCTGTCATAAACTCATCCATTAGGTTGCCTCCCAATAAACACTTGAATTTAATGCCTTCAGCCTAGACGTGAAGCATCCATTTTAAGCACTTGGATTTTTCGATCCTTGGAGATGCATCTGCTCCACATCGTGCTTACACATAGAAATAATAAATCAAGAAGTTAGACAAGCGTAAGAAAATAAAAACAGAAAATTTAATATATGCAGTGTAGAGTTCTGGGAAAATAAAAACATAATTAATATTTAGTATATTCATAGAAATGATATTCATGCCAAAAGATAACTACGAAGTAGGAGGGCATGTTACACTTTTTCTCCTGAGGAGCCCAAAGGATATGAAATGCTGGAACTCTGTCGTATTACAATATCTCTCCCGAGTAACCCAACGGATACAAAGTGATGGAACTCTTGGGTGAGACAATAGGGAACGCCCAACTATGCCACAGATGAAGAGTAGAAGATGAAGTATGGTGTAATTAATCTTACAAAGTAATATCGATTATATGAACTGGAAAGTTTGGTCAAGTAGAGTTTCAGTATAAAAACGAGCGACTCTTACAATTAGCCTAAGCCTATCTATTTATAGGAGAAAATTAATCCTCAAATAAATACTAGTTTACCATTTATTTGACAAGGAAAAGGTTTCCTAAATATCTATGAAATCTAATTAAAAACCTTTCTTATAAGTAAATTGAATGAACATAATAATACAAATGGAAATAGGATTGAAATCCTTATACAATATGGAGAATAAGTATGAAGGTAAGTTGGAATTATCCTAAAATATGCCTAAATCCTGGAATAAAGCTTTAGGAAGTTTTTAGTAGAAGCCCACCAAAAATTGGGAAGAATTTCGGTGGTCAAACAGTGGTCAATGTGCAAGGGAAGGGCTGGAACTACCTTCAGTAGGCGTGCATTGAAATGGAGCCTATAGATAGGGACGTGCGTGCCGAATGTATCATGGGTTGATCGGAAGGCGTGGATTTTGGGCTGGTTTGATGATTCGATAGGAGCGGGCCGAATGTGGAAAGGAGTGATTAGCAGACAAGCGCTGAAATCCTTTACCCCTTGTCGGCATGCACTGGCCGAATGGATTTTTGGGCTGATTAAATGGGTTCAATAGCCCTTATTGAAATCTTTTGTTCTTTTTAGTGGGCTCATTTGTTTCAATCATAACTTCTTCAATAGAAATATGATTGAGATGATTCTTTTGCTAAAATTCGCATAATTCTGAGATCTTTCTAATTCTGCACAATTCTCACAAAATAGATTATTTTTATCCTATTGTTTGGAATTTTTCTATTAATATAAAGAGTATAAAATGATACTTAATTCAAGGCTTATCACAAAACGCTAACAATACGATTGACCTTAAGTTGTTGACTGAAAGCTTCGAAACGCAGATAAAACATTAATTATCTTCAATCTAATTATAAATGATCTTAAACACGAACAAAACAATTAGAGTTAAATTGAAGTATCAAGAACTAAAACATATAAAGTAACCAAAATTCAGAAACTAAAAACATGGAGATTAAAATTAACCTGTACATGCGTTAGAAGAAGAAAATCAATACTTGTCTATTTAATTTATTGGTGTGTTCATACAAAAAGTAATCAAATAGAAACTAAATTACGAACATAACCAAGATCAAATACAAGAGTTTAGATAAATGAAGAATAGTTACACTTTTGGAATGCAAGAGTCGCTTAAGATGCCAATGTGGTTGGAATTGATAGATCGTTATTCAAAAGGTTCTCCGAATTGCGAAAGGAACCTTGTGAAGATGGAAGAATGAAAAGACAAATTTGGGCTAAACTCATTTTTTTTTAACTTGGAGTGGGCAACTAGGTTTTCTACTACGGTACAAATTTAGCTCGTGAAGATGGTCATCCATTGAAGCATGAAAAGCACCCATGTATATAGTGATATGATCCCAGCAACCCTAGCCTCCAAACTCGTTAAAACCCTAGCAGTTCTTGCCAAAAGGAGCTTCTAAAAACACCCACAGTTTGTCGCTAAAATCCTTAAAAATCAGCCTAAAATATGTTCTTGCAATCTCAGTGGATATCTTTAAGTTAGCTTCCCTTGTACAACTATGAGTGTTGTTTAAGGACACCTGGAAACCATCTTAGTCAATGGAGCTTGCCCTAGGGCTTCAAAACATAATAAAACATGCATAGGCCCACGTAATACCTGAATTAGGCCCTTATTTGGGCCAATCTTGAAAGTCATCGAAATTCGGCCCTGATTACACGATAAGAAAGATGATTAAAAGTAGAGTACTCTGTATGAAAATCATAATCAAAGCTTACCCTTATCAGTTGGAATAAGGAGGCCAAAAATGACGAACCGTTGGGCCTAGGCTTGGCTAGGACAAGAAATCAGGTACACGGGTGACTACGCCCAAACTACGCATTAAATTAAACACGTAATTTGAGTATTGTGCAATTTAAACCCTTTTTGTGTAGATGTAGTATTGGTAAATAGGGATCGTTCTTAACCGGGAAAATTAGGGAACATTAATAATGTGTTAGTGAGAAAGAGTAATGAATAAATGAATAATGAATAAATTAATGAATTAAATAATTAAATAATAAAAGAATAAAAAATAAAAAAGAATAAAAGAATAAAAGAATGAAAGAATAAAAAAATAAAGAAGGGGGGTTTTGAAAAGATTTATAAACTAAATTAAAGAAAACACTAATTAAGAATTAAAATGCAAATGCTCATGCTAATTGGAACTTACAAACCATAGAGTAGTTTCATAGACAAAACCCACACTTTTACGTAAGTAATTTCGAATTAACAATCACATTATTTAAACTACTCCTAAAAATAGATTTCCTTCAAGTACAAATTTTACCAACATTCTAACATTTTGCTCATAATAAACCAATCACGAAATCCTACCTTCATCATCTCAAATACTTACATACATCTTTCAATATTATAAATGCATCAACCATTAATGTGCGTCAAACATCAATATGTTTCAAACATTTACAACATGATTTACCTTAAGTTTATAATTAAATGCGCCGACAGCGATCAACATTTAATCTCTTCAATTCTACTCTAAGTGCACCGACAGCGGATAAAACACTTAACATCAAATTGAAGTTTAAGCACTAAAACATATGAAGTAAAAGAAATTCAAAAAGTAAAACACATGGAGATTGCATTCTTACTTACAAATGTTAGAAAGAAAATACCAAGATCAAAGTAAAGAAGAAATGAAAATAACAAAAAAATAACATAAATTAAGAATAAGAATTAAAAAGAAACTACTTAATAAGAAAATCTACAAGAAGTTAAAATGGTCCCCAAAAATGTCTCTCAAAAGAGAGAAACAAAAGAACTAAACTAAGAACTAAGAACTAAGAAGAATGAAAGAAATGGAAGAATGAAACTAATGGGGACTCTCCAAAATACAAGAATTGAATCCCTATTTATAGGTGGAGAAAGCTATCAAAAATAATATAAAAATACAATAAAAAATGTTAAATAATGGAATGATGAGTAATAAAGATTTGAGATGATGTTTAGAAGTGGTTTGAGTTGTAAAGTTGTAAAATTGGGTTGGAAAGTGGTTGGAAAGTGGCTGGAAATTGAGTGGAAGTTTGCTGGAAAATAGGGCAGGAAATTCGGCAGCAAGCTGCTGAATTGGGAAGCTGGGGTTCGGCTGGGCTGCGCTGAATGGGAGGGCTGGAGCTCGGCAGGCGCGCGCTGAGGAGAGGTGCATCGGTTCGGCAGGCGCCCGCCGAATCTCAGTCTTGTTGTTCGGTGCAGGGCTGTGCGCACTGGGGGAAAGGCTTGAGGCGGGCCGCGCCAGTTTGGGCTTCGCCTAGGCTGCGCGAATTGGACGGGCTGGTCTTGATTTCTGGGCTTTTATTCTTTTCTTCTTTTTTTTCTGCTGGGCTGGGCTGCACACAAATTAATTAAATTAATTTATTTATAAATTAATTATTCCACCGAATTTCGTCCATAATTTATTCGTTATAATTCCGATTGAGACGATTCTTTCGCCAAAATGCTCCAAATTACAAACTTTATTTTTCTAAACATAAAAATCACAAAATAAATTATTTTATCAATTTATTTAATATTTTAATATTAAATGTCAAGTATAAAGGGTATAAAATAATATAAAATAATGTTTATTTAACGTCCTATCAAATACCCCCACACTTCAACTTTGCTAGTCCCTAGAAAATACTAAAATCAAACTACGAATTCAAAACAAAAACCTTTAACCATTTGTCTCAATATTTCATTATTACAATCATGGCATAAAAGATTTTCACTTAAAGCGTTTAAGCATATGGAATTCAAGAGTTAATACATGGTGACGAAAGGTTTCAACAAGTAAGATAATGAGTAAATATGGTGAATTGGATCTCAACATGAGTAAAACGAGTATGAATCAACTCACAAGGATATGCGCTCATAAATTCACTCAATTTGTGAAGGTTTGTGTTTGCACTCAAAGTATGTGAGAAATACTCACATAATCGAAATGAAGTACTTTTGCAAAATCTCAAACAAACACCTCAAGATAAAAACAACACATACTTGCGCAAATGAACCAAAACCATAAGCTTACTCAAGTGATTAACTCAACTAATCAAAATTTACCATCTTAAGGATCATAAGGTCTTTATAAAGGTTGTAATGGGGCTAAGTTTAGAGGCAAGGAAAATATAGGACAAGTGGTGCTCAATTCGTTCCAAGACTCAATAGACTCCCAAAACGTATCATAGATTCCCAACCTTAGTGCAATGATGTCAGTAATCCATCCCTTCGAACATAGGCCTAATTCCATCATGTTGGGCCTCATAATCATTCTTTGTGTCGGATTTACAATTGTAAGGGACTTAACTCAAACATTACATAACCAAATCTTATTACCTTGATCGAGACTCAACTTCTTTTTTTTTTTTTGATTTTTTTGATTTTTTGATTTTTTGATTTTTTAGATCAAGGTAATAACATGTGTCAACAATACAACAAAACTTGAGTCGGTAAATCCAAATAGTTCACATAAAAGTCTTTTCAACATCATCATTTTCTCCTTACACAATCTTTATATCTTCAACCGAGTTCTTGGAACAAGGGTAAAGGATGTCTATACTAAGCTCAAGTGTTTAGATAATCATGGTGATGAAAGAAAGGCTTAATGTGGGCTCAAAAGGGTTAAAACTAAGGGGGTCGCAACTTGTGCGCACAAAATAGGGAACATGGATGTTTGAATTTGTGGCGTTAACCCTAATGCCTTAATTATTTCCAAAATCAGAGAGTTTATTGACTTAAAAGCTTTGAAAATCGCATAGAATAAGTTCTAGTACTCTAGTGTTCATTAAAAGCTATGACAAGTAGATATGAGGCATATGTATATCAATTTAAACAAAGAACTTATGAATCACTCATCAAAGATGTATATAAAGTTCTAAATCTCACATAAGGTTCATATGATTCATACTTATCTTATCATGCTCGTTTATATGCCAATTTACATGCATTATCTTCAAGTTATAACACTTAATCACAAAATATTAACAAACAAGTTCAAGTTGTAATGATTATCTTTATGGCTATAACATATTCATTTTTGTTCATTTATGTCATTGACAAGTTAAATGGCAACTTAAAACTAAAAAAAAAAAACTAAGTTAAAACAAAAATATTCAAGAAAACAATAATAAATTATTTTTTTTAATTTTTTTTTTTGAACTCAAAATTGTAAACCATTCCCCCACACTTAAATTCTACATTGTCCTCAATGTAGGAAAATACGAAGTAATTAAACATAGAATCAAGTAAGGAAGATGATTTACGAAAATAGTAGGAAAACAATAAATAAACAAAATAAAAGAGAGTGAAGGGTAGAAAGATAGCAAATCTGTATTGATGACTCCTTCACATCCCGGGAACACTTTGGGTTGCCTCCCAACAAGCGCTTGAAGTTTAACGTCCATCCAGCCTAGACAGAGATGCAAGTTAGTTAGTCAGAGATGTACGTTCATCAAGAATGCAAATTAGATATGCATATTGAAGTTAAGGATGCAATTTGAGTTAAAGATGTAAGTTAGAGAAAGAGTGCAATGCAAGTTAAACTAAATATGCAAGTTAAGTGAAAATGCAAGTTAAATGAAAGATGAAATGCAAGTTAGAATGAAAGATGAAATGCAAGTTAGAATGAAAGATGCAAGTTACTTAAACTAAAGATGCAAGTTAACTTTGTCATGACAAATAATGTAAATTAAGATATAAAAAATATTTACATGTCGGGGGAAGTCAAAGATATATATGGTTCACATAGCCTCAAAGTTTAAATGGAGACTTATACGTCCGTGCGGCCCAAGTAAATATTTTGGATTAATTCAACTGTTTGGGCAAGTTCAAAGGTGACCAGGTTAGAAAGAATACACATAAGAGGCAGAGCTAATTTCAAGACGTCCCGAGGCTTAAACTCCATTGATGTCCCTTTCTTAGACCCAAAACCCGTTATGAGTACCGTCTCTTGTCCTAGACATCACCCTCGAAAATTTCTTACTCCAGAGGAATTAAGATGACTCACGTGTTAACAATCACCGTGGGTGAGAGTTAATAAAAGAGTCTTCGCCGATTAAAGATTAAAATCTAAATTTTGAAGCACAAGTGTTCTACATATAACCGAGACTAATGCAGGAATGCAAGATCTATTTACAAGTATGTTTTTATGCACAATTTACAAATATAACATGACACTTTACATATGAACAATTTATACAAGTATGAACAATTTATTTACGAGTATGGTTTCATTCCCATGTAATGGTATTTACAAAACAATTTCACATTAACAAACTAATATATGTACAAGATTTATTTAAGAATTTATATTTATACTAACACAAAGTTAAGATAAAATTTTATTTATTTATTTATTTTTAATTTTTTAATATACATATTTTTTTTTGGTTTGAAGAAAAAGACAAACTTAAATAAATTCATCCACAAATAAAATAAAATAAACAAGTAATATACAACTTATGAACTAGTATAAACAAATAAGTATGAATAAAGATGTACTATTATAAACAAAGTATGAACAAGTATAATAATAAAATAAAAATTATGAATAAGTATGAAGGAATACTATGAAATAAAAAAAAAAATTATGAACAATTTATGAACAAGTATAAAAGGTAACAAGTAACATATATACAACATTTATTTACAAGTATGAATTAACACTAACATAAAGCTAAGATAAGAATTTTTTTTTAATTTTTAATTTTTTTTTATTTCGAATTTTTTTAAAAAATTTTAATTTTAATTTTATCAAGACATAACCAAATAAATAATTTCATAAGAATAAAATAAGTGTAATAAAAAAGTTAATGGAATAAAAAGTTAATGAAATAAAGTTAATGGAATAAAAAGTTAGTGGAATAAAAAGTTAATGGAATAAAATTAATGGAATAAAAAGTTAATGGAATAAAAAGTTAGTGGAATAAAAAGTTAATGGAATAAAGTTAATGGAATAAAAGTTAATTGAATAAAAAGTTAGTGGAATAAAAAGTTAATGGAATAAATTTAAAGTTAAAGGAATAAAGAAAAAGTTTATGGAATAAAATTAAAGTGAATGGATTAAAGAAAAAGTTAGAAAGTGTAAAGAAAAAAAAATTAAAAGTAAGGAAAAGTGAATATGTACAATATGCATTTATGACAAGTACAAATTAAATTAAATTATGAACAAGTATGATAGAATTTTAAATTTACATAAACAATTTGAATATCAACAAATATATATATAAAAAATTATGAACATTTATGAACAAGTATAAATTAGAAACTATGAATAAGTAAAGTACGAACATTATAAACAAAAATAATAAGAACAAAAATAAGATGGATAAATAAAATATAAACAAGTAAGTAAATGTTATAAACAAATATAATATTAACAAAAGTAAAATTTATAAACAAGTATAATATGCACAATTTATATACATACACTAACAAATTAAAAATGATTTTCAATTTCCCCAGAAACGGCGCCAAAAATTGACTACGCCCAAACTACGCATTAAATTAAACACGTAATTTGAGTATTGTGCAATTTAAACCCTTTTTGTGTAGATGTAGTATTTGTAAATAGGGATCGTTCTTAACCGGGAAAATTAGGGAACATTAATAATGTGTTAGTGAGAAAGAGTAATGAATAAATGAATAATGAATAAATTAACGAATTAAATAATTAAATAATAAAAGAATTAAATAATAAAAGAATTAAAGAATAAAAGAATAAAAAATAAAAAAGAATAAAAGAATAAAAGAATGAAAGAATAAAAAAATAAAGAAGGGGGGTTTTGAAAAGATTTATAAACTAAATTAAAGAAAACACTAATTAAGAATTAAAATGCAAATGCTCATGCTAATTGGAACTTACAAACCATAGAGTAGTTTCATAGACAAAACCCACACTTTTACGTAAGTAATTTCGAGTTAACAATCACATTATTTAAACTACTCCTAAAAATAGATTTCCTTTAAGTACAAATTTTACCAACATTCTAACATTTTGCTCATAATAAACCAATCACGAAATCCTACTTTCATAATCTCAAATACTTACATACATCTTTCAATATTATAAATGCATCAACCATTAATGTGCGTCAAACATCAATATGTTTCAAACATTTACAACATGATTTACCTTAAGTTTATAATTAAATGCGCCGACAGCGATCAACATTTAATCTCTTCAATTCTACTCTAAGTGCACCGACAGTGGATAAAACACTTAACATCAAATTGAAGTTTAAGCACTAAAACATATGAAGTAAAAGAAATTCAAAAAGTAAAACACATGGAGATTGCATTCTTACTTACAAATGTTAGAAAGAAAATACCAAGATCAAAGTAAAGAAGAAATGAAAATAACATAAAAATAACATAAATTAAGAATAAGAATTAAAAAGAAACTACTTAATAAGAAAATCTACAAGAAGTTAAAATGGTCCCCAAAAATGTCTCTCAAAAGAGATACACAAAAGAACTAAACTAAGAACTAAGAACTAAGAAGAATGAAAGAAATGGAAGAATGAAACTAATGGGGACTCTCCAAAATACAAGAATTGAATCCCTATTTATAAGTGGAGAAAGCTATCAAAAATAATATAAAAATACAATAAAAAATGTTAAATAATGGAATGATGAGTAATAAAGATTTGTGATGATGTTTAGAAGTGGTTTGAGTTGTAAAGTTGTAAAATTGGGTTGGAAAGTGGTTGGAAAGTGGCTGCAAATTGAGTGGAAGTTTGCTGGAAAATAGGGCAGGAAATTCGACAACAGGCTGCTGAATTGGGAAGCTGGGGTTCGGCTGGGCTGCGCTGAATGGGAGGGCTGGAGCTCGGCAGGCGCGCGCTGAGGAGAGGTGCATCGGTTCGGCAGGCGCGCGCCAAATCTCAGTCTTGTTGTTCGGTGCAGGGCTGTGCGCGCTGGGGGAAAGGCTTGAGGCGGGCCGCACCAGTTTGGGCTTCGCCTGGGCTGCGCGAATTGGACGGGCTGGGCCTGATTTCTGGGCTTTTATTCTTTACTTCTTTTTTTTTCTGCTGGGCTGGGCTGCACACAAATTAATTTAATTAATTTATTTATAAATTAATTATTCCACCGAATTTCGCCCATAATTTATTCGTTATAATTCCGATTGAGACGATTCTTTCGCCAAAATGCTCCAAATTACAAACTTTATTTTTCTAAACATAAAAATCACAAAATAAATTATTTTATCAATTTATTTAATATTTTAATATTAAAAGTCAAGTATAAAAGATATAAAATAATATAAAATAATGCTTATTTAACGTCATATCAACGGGCCAGGAAGTGACATCCCAGTGACACGCCACTCACACACTTTAGGTACAAGGTCCAGACCAGCCAGTGACATGGTAGATGCACAGGGGCTCCATACAGTGATATGGTGTTGATACTCAGCTAGGTTCAGTGACATGGTGCAAGCACACGACTAGGTCCAGTGACATGGTGCAGGCACATGGCTAGGTCCTGAGACATGGTACATGCACACGGGACATGATAAAGGCACCAGTTACATGCACTAATGACACGATGAAGGCACGCAATCCAGTGACATGGTCAGTGACATTGCTTGGGGCCAAAACTCCATTTTTGGGGCCATTTCTTCGTTCCATCTCCGATTTGAGTCATTATTTTTGAAATATTCTTTATTTTGACTCCTATTTCTAATTCTGCATAAGTTTCACAAGAAACATAATTTTTTCCAATTGATGACACAAATTGTCTTAAAAGATAGGCATAAAGGGTACAATATGATGTTAAAAACATGCAATAATATAGACCTCTCAAATTCCCCCTCACTTATACTTCGCTAGTCTTTAGAAAACACTAACACAAACTAAGACTCTACAAAAACGTCAAACAAGTAAGCCCTTTAACCACTTTGTCTTAGAATTTCATCATTGTGATCATGGCATCAAAGAATTACACTTACAAGGCAATTTATGACAGGACCCATCCCAATCCCCCCGGGATTGCCGTGGAATGTGCCCTGCTCCCGTCCAAAACGGGGTGTCGGACAAGGGATAACCAAGAGCCACTGCCCAAACGGGGCATCCAGAGTGCGCAAGGATCGATGGAGGAGGTGTGCAATGTCCCAGTCCCTGCTGCAATCGCATCCGTGATCAACCTGAAGGGCATTAAAACCAAAAGCTGTGAGTGGACAAAAACCAATAAGTTTACCAAATACATTTATAAGACATTTATGCCCTCCAATAAAAACGTATGCATGCCACAAAAACCAGTAACCAAAACGTTTGCTCAACCGAGCCCTTAGGGCCTTAGCCCAAAAACCGTTAACCAAAAACCAAGTGTGGGAACTCAGCCCAAAATTGTGGAATACCACCACCATACATATTAAAACCATGTGGGTCACCACCCACGACCATAAATGAACATCAATTCAAAAATCCAAAACCATTTAGGGTCCCCGACCCTACATACCATTTCATAACCAATAATCCAATTTTACCACATAACACATATCCAACCAATAAGCCATTTTATTCATTAATCCATATTTTACCATTACCATCACCAGCATCCCAGATGCTTAGCGTCCCAGACGCTTGACGTCCCTGACGTCATATCTCACGGTTTCATAAGCTACGCGTGCTGCCCGGGGTCTCTCCGGGTCCATATATCTGACATCCCTGATGTCTGACGTCCCTGACGTCAATCATAGCAATCCTGCTCCTGAGTCATCATACGGTCCGGCTGCTCCGTATAATGACCCCTCGCAGGCAATGCACCGTGACTTCCCCAGTGTCCCAGACATCTGGAGGAGACCATCATATATCCTTGTGTCCAGATGGTATATGGAAAACAGTTTTATTAAATCATTTTATCACATCATTACCATTGGGCCCTGCCCGAAATTTCCATAAAACCACATAATTCCATTTAGGGTCCCAGACCCAAAATCACAATTATTAAACATAGGGTCCCTGACCCGAAATCACATTTATTATCCAACTGGGCCTCCTGCCCGATTTTATGAACCACTGGGCCCACGGCCCGATTTGTAAACCAACTGGGCCCGCAGCCCGACTTATAAACCCACTGGGCCCACGGCCCGAATTCGTAAATCAACTGGGCCCCTGGCCCGATAACATAACTCAAATGGGTCTCAGCCCGATTTCATCTTTCCAATATAAAAACCGTTTTATCATATTATTTATTTAACCACAAGCACGCAAAACCACAAATAAACCGTTAATCCCGATATACGTGAAATACGGAAAACACCTCGAAATACGTGCAACATACCCGAAATCAATGCTCACAAATACCATCATAGAAATTATGTATAGAAACCATATAACACATTTAAGCATGCATAGGATTTATAAAACCAAAGTCCACTCACAGACCGTTTTAACCGTGTGCCTCGATACGCGTGCCACCGGCCCTCCCGGGCCACACCACTATCACCGGGACTCCCAATCCTGTCCAAATCACATTAGAGGGTCACTAACCTCATTATTAACATCCTATCAAAGTCCCGTAATTTTCCCGAATTTTTACTTATTTTTAAACTTAATTTAAAACCTTCGGACATCCCGAACATTAGAGAGTGCACGGGTTGAAAGAAATGAAAATGTGAGGATGATATTTGATGGTTTAAATCAGAAGGTGCAGATGAGATCAATGGCCAGGATCAGTTTGAGTTTTAAAATCAATGGTGAGGATTTGAGGAGAGAAAATGATTAATTAACCTAAATGGCCAGCAAGGATCCCTGAATTAGGGAAGGAAGGAGATGATGACATGTGTCACTCATCAAGGGTCCAGATTGGTTTGGATTAAAGTAATCAGATTTTATTATTATTTTATTCCGAGTCTCGGTTCGTAAATTCGTTTCTTTGACCATAACGTCGTCGTCGAAACTCCGATTTCGGCATGCCGCCTGTCGTTGGATTCGTATCGACGATACCTACGTAACGGTCCTTGGCCCTCGTCCATCGGACATCCCGGTCAAAAAGTCAACATTTGACCCTTATTATGTCAAATTACCAAATACCCCTCAACTTCCGAACATCATAACTTTCTCTACGAATGTCGGAATCGAACGTGCCACCTGTCTATGAACTCGTGACGTCCCGAACTACGTCACGGTCATCGGTCAAAGTCCGTTTGACCGCCCAATCAAAAAGTCAACATTTTGCCCACGACCAGGGGCAAAACGGTCATTTCACACAATTTGTCCGATTCCGCCCCACTAACCACCGTTCAACCTCACTAATCAAGATTAGTCACTAAACTAATCCCAGAATTCGGGATGGGTCGTTACAATCTTCCCTCCTTAATAAATTTTTTCCTCGAAATTCCAACCCCTCTAAACTCAAACGTTATTCCCTCCTTAATTAGTTTCGCTCTCGAAACTCGACTACCCTGATTCCACAAACACCCCGTGGAAAGTGGAATCGACCACGCAACACGTGTACACCCGTACACCAACTAATCAGACAAAACTTATCTGCACCCAAAAGTACCACTAGTACTCAAAACGCAACGACTACATTCGACCCCGTCGAATGACTGAAACTACTTGTTTCGAATTTAACACCACTTGTCAAATCAACCCTCTCGTTGACGCAACAACTCGACGGTTCCTTTCCCACTCCCACTAGGAGTCAGCTGACCCCACTCAACAATCTATGTTGACACATCCTGACAAACTGTCACCACACAGTTGTTGTCAGTCGAAAACTGACACTAGACTCACTCGTGGCTACACATGCCACCAACGTACTTGACTTAAATACAATTACCGACCTTTCACACGACCTGTGTATAATTATACACATCGGAATTACCATGACCCATTGCATAGTAATGTCCGGTCCACAACCAATCCCATGGTATCGGAACCAATCCGACTACCAACACGTTCCCAACACATCTCGGGTATATCCCGTATACCGTAACTAGACATTACAAGTCTACAAGGTATTGTACCTCGAACCATGTACGAAGTACACACATCTACCTAATAACCAGACTACAACCACCTAGGTCATAGCCGAACGCGTTCCAATAATGGAGTACGTTTGCCCAATCCAACATGAGACAAATCGAAACTCCACCCAACATCTAGTTCCAATTCCAAATCTGAATCCGCAATTTCGTAAGAAATCCCGGATCCAAACCCAGACATCACATTTTAATTCATATCCAAATCCGAATCCGAAATCATTATTCCGTAAGCTAGCATTTGGAATAATCATTCCGTACCCAAATCCGGAAATATACTTTCAAGTTTCAAAATCGAATCCTGAATCGTCACTCAGAAATTCGATTCCAAATCCCAAAATCTCATTCACATTTACCAAGACACACCAAAACCGAACCTATCGGTTACCCGTTCAATACCTCCAATTGACTTCATAGGGAAGCCAATCCAACCTCCACACGTCTAAGGTTGACAAAGTCCGACCAGTCGGAAACCTACTCACTCGAGTAAGATACCATTCGGGCTCCACTTCGAAAAGAAGTTCAACCCCACCGTTTACGACTCACACACCCAAGTTCGTATCGATCCTTGTCATTCCACCTAGGAAAAACCAAGGATGATCCAAAAATGATGACACCAAAACTCATCCTACGTGGATGCACCAAAACTCACTGTAGTCACCACGCCATGTAATCCAACATTGTCTGCCACCAAGCAGAAAATGAAAAATCTCGTTTACCTAATTTCAAATACGTAGCTCCTCCTAATGACCTCACAACACACATGGGCCCACGAACCAATACACGCTCAACGTACTGGTAACTACACTCAACGTCTGCCAGGGCAGAAAACAAGAAGTCAACCCCTATGACTTCGGAATACCAATCACCAAAAACGAACACCACTCTCGTTCCCCAATTACAACTCTCCTCGACACTAAGGTTCCAACCATGTTGGAAACAGACACGCTCCCAACAAAACGTCAAGTCTAACCACTAGACTTCCTACCTCCTCAATTCACTTGGACAACCCCGTGTCCACAATCAATCCGTTATTGTCCCGTTCGTACATCCCAACCTTTACAGGTTCAACACTCGGTTTCCCAAGTTCTCGATTATACCTTTTTAATCCACTCCTTACTGGTTATCTCACCACCATTGGGACTTATCCCTACACAGCACAATCTTAACTGGATCCCATCCAGTCCATCACTCAACCACTACCGAATCTCAAAGACCGAACATATGTTCATCATGACGGAGTCACACCCCAACTTGTGGCTCATCGTCCACGCCATCACCGACACTAGCACCAGCGCTAGTACCAGCACCAACACACTATCAACAACACTAGTATCAGCACACAGGCATCCATACTAGCATCAGCACAAAAGTACCAACCCGCAAACATCCATACTTGCACACCGTGTGCAAATACGACAACCCTGGATCTCCGTTCATACCGAACGACGATCCCGTACCTCACGACTATGGGTACCACTATTCTGACAATCCACATCAGGAAAATGAACGTTCCCCGAACGTCCCCTGATCCCCAAGTATTATAACCACACTAATTACCCTCGATAGCCAGTCATCTCCATATGACTACCGACTAACTGTCATTGCTATCGAGATCCGCATCCACACATCACACCAATACTCGATCCAACACGGGATTCCATAATTTATCTCAGAACCATATCCGTAGATCGAATCCCATAGTTCTGATGAGACTTACCAGAGCCATCCACATGGTCATCCATGACCTCAGCCACTCGTCGCAGCACAAGTTCTCATCCACTAGCCACAATTAAGGTTTACCTTTTTAATACTAGGGTTCCACAATCACACCCTATGGTTCAACCGAACCAAACAGCTTTCCGTAATATAAAATTCACAACCTGACCGACCCTGCGGTCTAGACATCGAATAGACGTCAAATCCAATCCTACCATCCCATCAACGTGGGTTCCACCACTAGGTCATCGGCCAACTCCGATGAACCAACATACCTCACACTTGAAACCACCACAAGGGTTCACATTTTAGACCATTACTCACATGAGGTTCCCCGAACCTGGCTGCACCTAGCAGCACAACAATTTAATATTACATGACCGAACCGTCGGTGCCACAATACCAGTTCATCACAATCAACCCCACTTGGGTCGAATCACATTAACGCACGGCGTATCGGGCCAATCACACTCCATCCACTATCCAAACCCAAAAACTATCTATCATGTTGATAACGAATTGCAGCCCAAAGAGACATCACACCCTCGACCTGCGCGCACAATTAGAGCAACCATGCTCTAATACCAAGTTGACAGGACCCATCCCAATCCCCCCGGGATTGCCGTGGAATGTGCCCTGCTCTCGTCCAACAAGGGGTGTCGGACAAGGGATAACCAAGAGCCACCGCCCAAACGGGGCATCCAGAGTGCGCAAGGATCGATGGAGGAGGTGTGCAATGTCCCAGTCCCTGCTGCAATCGCATCCGTGATCAACCTGAAGGGCATTAAAACCAAAAGTTGTGAGTGGACAAAAACCAATAAGTTTACCAAATACATTTATAAGACATTTATGCCCTCCAATAAAAACGTATGCATGCCACAAAAACCAGTAACCAAAACGTTTGCTCAACGGAGCCCTTAGGGCCTTAGCCCAAAAACCGTTAACCAAAAACCAAGTGTGGGAACTCAGCCCAAAACTGTGTTAACCAAAAACCATTTATCATAGTATTTATTTAACCACAAGCACGCAAAACCACAAATAAACCGTTAATCCCGATATACATGAAATACGGAAAACACCTCGAAATACGTGCAACATACCCGAAATCAATGCTCACAAATACCATCATAGAAATTATGTATATAAACCATATAACACATTTAAGCATGCATAGGATTTATAAAACCAAAGTCCACTCACAGACCGTTTTAATCGTGTGCCTCGATACGCGTGCCACCGGCCCTCCCGGGCCACACCACTATCACCGGGACTCCCATTCCTGTCCAAATCACATTAGAGGGTCACTAACCTCATTATTAACACCCTATCAAAGTCTCGTAATTTTCCCGAATTTTTACTTATTTTTAAACTTAATTTAAAACCTTCGGACATCCCGAACACTATCGAGACGATGTCCGAAACCAATCCCAAAATGTCCGTTACATCGAATAGATTAAAAGTCATGTTGAAAGTTTCCCCAAAATACCCTTCACACGCCCCCACACGCCAGGTCAACACTCAGGTCAACATTGACGACGTCATGCTACAGTAACCGGGTTCTGAAACCGGGTCTGTAACTGGGTCGCCGTCGACCCGCGGCTTGACCCGATCACAGATCGAGTTCCAGACCACCATTTTTGATGCGGTTTGTTCCTATGGACTCGTCATAACCTCCTCCACGGTTCTGTGGCATCCAAACTCATTTTTAGGTTGATTTAACTACCTGAAATCTGACAGGAAAAACGGCTGAGAACTCAGGTCATCAACTCCGGCGACTCGTCGAGATCCAGGCCGGGGTTCATGGTCCAAAATGGTCGTCTAGGTTCCTAGGACATGTTTCAGAAGTAAGCAAGCAATCCCAACGTCAAAAACCAGTGTTTCGAAACAGGGAAGAAAATCAAACCTTCTCGGGTTTCTGGGCATATCACCGCCGTGGCGCCGCCGTGGCTCGTCCAGTCGTGGTCTGAGTTGTCCTAAGGTCACACTGATCCTAACCCAACGTTGGTTCGAGTCCAGGTATGAAGGTATGGACCGTTGGATCGATTTGGGTTGATCGGGTTGTTTGGTTTCCTTCTCGGGTCTGGGAGGTTTCCGGCCGTGCAGGGCGGCCGTGGTGGTGGTGGCCGTCGTCTGGAGGTGACTGGGGTTCGTCTAGGGCTGACTGGTGTGTGAGGCTGGGCTGTGAGGTGGTGGAGTGATCGTGCAAAGAGTGAGAGTGCACGGGTTGAAAGAAATGAAAATGTGAGGATGATATTTGATGGTTTAAATCAGAAGGTGCAGATGAGATCAATGGCCAGGATCAGTTTGAGTTTTAAAATCAATGGTGAGGATTTGAGGAGAGAAAATGATTAATTAACCTAAATGGCCAGCAAGGATCCCTGAATTAGGGAAGGAAGGAGATGATGACATGTGTCACTCATCAAGGGTCCAGATTGGTTTGGATTAAAGTAATCAGATTTTATTATTATTTTATTCCGAGTCTCGGTTCGTAAATTCGTTTCCTTGACCATAACGTCGTCGTCGAAACTCCGATTTCAGCATGCCGCCTGTCGTTGAATTCGTATCGATGATACCTGCGTAACGGTCCTTGGCCCTCGTCCATCGGACCTCCCGGTCAAAAAGTCAACATTTGACCCCTATTATGTAAAATTACCAAAATACCCCTCAACTTCCGAACATCATAACTTTCTCTACGAATGTCGGAATCGAACGTGCCACCTGTCTATGAACTCGTGACGTCCCGAACTACGTCACGGTCATCGGTCAAAGTCCGTTTGACCGCCCG
Organism: Prinsepia uniflora; assembly: GCA_032719365.1. Taxonomy (NCBI): domain Eukaryota; kingdom Viridiplantae; phylum Streptophyta; class Magnoliopsida; order Rosales; family Rosaceae; genus Prinsepia; species Prinsepia uniflora. Next base: position 44,957,395 of record CM064872.1, on the reverse strand, counting down.
ATCAAAAAGTCAACATTTTGCCCACGACCAGGGCCAAAACGGTCATTTCGCACAATTTGTCCGTTTCCGCCCCACTAACCACCGTTCAACCTCACTAATCAAGATTAGTCACTAAACTAATCCCGGAATTCGGGACGGGTCGTTACAATTTAACATATGGATTCAAAAGGTAATATAATCTGTCTAGAATTTCAGCAAGTAAGGCAATGAGTCAAGAATGGTGTGGGTGGATCTCAGCATGTTTAAAACAACTATGCATCAACTCACAAGGATATGCACTTATCATTCTTCCACTCCATATATAGTTTGCACTCAAAGTATATGTGAGAGGTAAACTAATAAGGAAATCATATAGCATACATATTTCATAAATGAATGTACTTTTGAAATCTCAATATAAAACCTCAAGAAAGATTCAAACATACTTTACACAAATAAACAAAAACCATAAGCTTACTCTAGTGATTCACTCAACCAATCAAAGGTTTCTTATCTTAAGGATCATAAGGTCTTTATGATAGTTGTAATGGGGCTAAGTGTATAGGAATGTAATATATAGGATGAGTGGTATCCAAATTAGTTCGAAGACTCAATCAAAAGCTCCAAAAACACTATTCACATGCGCCCCCACGCGTGGTCAACGGTGCTACAGTAACTAATGATGTCATCGCTGATGTCATCTTACAGCTGTCAGGTCTAACATGTCAGACTCTGACAGTGCCACGTGTCATCACGAGAATAATCCAGTACCTGCCATGTCAGTGCCAAGTGTCAGCACGGCACTGGTCCGCGTGTTAGTGACACGTGGTAGCCCCTGATTGGGCCATGTCACTGACATGTCAGTGCTAACTGTGCACTGACATGTGACACGTGTTAGATGCTGACTGGGCCATGTGTTTGATAGGTCTGACATAATGATGTCAGCATGCTGTCTCCTACCTCTCGACGGGCCGACCCGGATTCCTGCAACCAGGTCGTTCAGATTCGCGAGTTGACTCGGCCACCATTTCCTTGTTTCTTAACCATTTTAGTTCAGACTTGTCCCTAATCGACCGCCTTAGTCCCAGTAAGGGTTTTATCTATACAAAAACATCAAAAATGGACGGGATCTCGACCCTTACCTCGATGAACAGTCACCGTGAGTTTCAGTCGTTGTTAACTTCCACCTCCGACCACTTCCTGCTTCGAAAACTCGTTCTACGTAGTCGTTTTGGTCCCGAGAAGTCATTAGATCCATCAGAAAATGTAAACAACCGTTGGAAATCCAACTTCCATTTTTCGTGTTTCAAACCCGATTTCTGATTTGAGGGTTCCTTACCTCTCCGACGTGTCTCAACTATGGTTTCTCCTCCCTGCGACGTCGTCTGTTCGTCCAGGTTAGTCCCTCAGTCTCTCTTTCTCTCAGTCGGTCACGTTGGTGTCGTGGGGTGTTTGGGTTTGGTGTGCGTTTCGGGTTGCAGACAGAGAGGAAAATATGAGGGTGATGGTGACTGATGATGAAGATGAAGGTGGTGAAGACGGTGTGTGGGTTTTGGTGGCAAGTAGATGAGTGTGGTGGTCGGATGGGTGTTTTTGCACGGTAAAGCCATGTGTGTTCTTCACGAGTGGGAAAATATGTGTGAGGGTGAGAGGGAGATGTCGTACAGATAAAGAGAAAAAGAAGATGAAAATGGAGGGTCCAGATTGAGTGATGGCAGGAGATAGATGGTTGGGATGGATTGAGGGAAAATAAAATATTTAAAAAGGCCAATAGGGTTAGATCAAGTTTTTGGGGAAAAGTAGCCATATGATGAGTGACATTTGTTACTCATCCAAGCGTCCAGATTAAATCTAGGGCTGGGTCAAATAATATTATTCTAAGTTCGTTCTCGGTTCATAAATGTCCCCGAAATCGTTTCCGTGACCATAACTTTCTCATACGAAGTCCGATTTCGACATACCGCCTGTCTACAGACTCGTAACGTTCCGATCTACGTCACGGTCATGGGTCAAAGTCCTAATTATTTCCCTGGTCAAAAGTCAATATTTTCCCCCCTCATGGGCAAAATGGTCATTTCGTATTATAATATTAATTACAAAGGTTCGGGTCGTTTCAGCATTAGTGTTAACACCATAAATTCAAACATCCATGTTCTTTATCTTGTGCGCACAATTTGTGACCCCCTTAATTTTAACCCTTTTGAGCCTACATTAAGCCTCTCTTTCATCACCATGATTATCTAAATACTTGAGCTTAGTATAGACATCCTTTACCCTTGTTCCAAGGACTCGGTTGAAGACATAAAGATTGTGTGAAGAGAAAATGATGATGTTGAAAAGACTTTTATGTGTGTTATTTGGATTTACCTACTTAAACTTTGTTGTATTATTGACACATGTTATTACCTTGATATATGAAGAAAAAAAAGTTGAGTCTCTATCAAGGTAATAAGGTTTGATTATGTAATGTTTGAGTTAAGTCCCTTACATTTTTAAATCCAATACAAAAAATGAATTCGAGGCCCAACATGATGAAATTAGGCCTATGTTCGAAGGGATGAATTACTGTCATCATTGCACTAAGGTTGGGAAGTTATGATACGTTTTGGGAGTCTATTGAGTCTTGGAACGAATTGAGCACCATCCTATAATTTCCTTGCCTCTAAACTTAGCGCCATTACATCCTTTATAAATATCTTATGATCTTTAAGATGGTAAATTTTGATTAGTTGAGTTAATCACTTGAGTAAGCTTATGGTTTTGGTTCATTTGTGCAAGTATGTTTTGTTTTTATCTTGAGGTGTTTGTTTGAGATTTTGCAAAAGTACTTTAGTTCTATTGTGTGAGTATTTTTCTCACATACATTGAGTGCAAACACAAACCCTCACAAATTAAGTGAATTTATGAGTGCATATCCTTGTGAGTTGATTCATACTTGTTTTATGCACGATGAGATACATTTCACCATATTTACTCATTAACTTACTTGTTGAAACATTTTGTTAAGATGTATTAACTCTTGTATTCCATATGCTTAAATGCTTAAATGCTTAAATGCTCTAAGTGAAAATCTTTGATGCCACGATTATAGTAATGGAATTTTGCGACAAATGGTTAAGGGTTTACTTGTTTTGATTTTGTGGTTTAATTTTAGTATTGCTAGGGAATAGCAAAGTTTAAGTGTGGGGGTATTTGATAGGTCGTTAAATAAGCATTAATTTATATTATTTTATACCCTTTATACTTGAATTTTAATATTAAATTAATAAATAATTGGAGAAAATAATATATTTTGTCAGATTTTTGCAGAAATAAATAAAACATGGAATTCTCAACATTTTGGCGAAAGAATCATCCAAATTGGAGTTATAACGAAAAAGATATGACTAAAGAAGGGAGGCCACCAAAATTATCATGGAATTTCGGTGGGATGCCACTGAATTGCAGCCCAAATTAATTCCAGCCCAAAAATCAAGTTGTTGCAGCCCATATCCATTTGTTCGCAAGCTCGCGAGCCCGTTTCTTGCAGCCCACACGCGGTCCAAGTCCAGCCCGCTAGGCCCCCTCAAGCCCAGCCCAAAGCGCCGGCACGCAGCACTGTCAGCCACCCGTTCGGCGCGCGTCTACTCAAGGTTCCTTGTCGGTTCGACACACATCTGCCGATAACACACTCTGTAGCTCAGCACGCGTGCACTGACCTGTAACATATGTGTGGTATTTTCTTGCCAATACTTGTAAGTGTTAAACACAATCTCCATGTGTCTTACTTTATGAATCTTAGTTATTTTACACATTTTAGTGCTTCATACTTCAATTTGATATTAAGTGTTTTATCCGATATCGGTGTACTTAAAGTAGAATTGAAGAGACTTAATGTTGATCGTTGTCGGCGCATTCGGTCAAAAACAAAAGGTAAATCATATTGTAAGTGTCGACTGCTGTCGGTGCATTTATAATATTAAAAAATGTATTAAGGTAATTTAGACAATTAAGGTAAAATTTCATGATTGTTTTAATATTTGCAATTATTAGAGTGTTGGTAAGATATGTGTTTTAAGAAGGTCACTTGTACATAGGTTAAAGTAGAATTAGAATTAGTTTTACACTTGTTGAGAATTAGAATTAGTTTTATACTTGTTGCTACCTGTATTTGTATGATTACAATCCCTTATACACCCCCCCCCCCCCCCCCTTTCCCCCCCAATTTTATTCTTTTATTCTTTTATTCATTAATTCTTTAATTATTTTATTAATTTATTCATTATTCTTTCTCACTAACATATTATTAATGTTCCCTAATTTCCCCGGTTAATAACGATCCTTATTTACCAATACTACATCTACACAAAAAAGGTTTAAATTGCATAATACTCGAATTACGTGTTTAATTCGATGCGTAGTTTGGGCGTTATCACTAAGGCAATTACTCAGTAGAGGTTGGCAGATTGTGGGACAACAGGGCATGCTGGGAAGTAGTTTGAGGTCTCAGTAGAGTGTCAAACAGATTCTGTGGATCTTGAACTTAGATGCCACTTTGTAAAGTGATGGCATTAGCTATAGGAGGGTGCTTGCCCTACTCTCGTTGACTTAGCTAATTTGCAATTTGGTACAAGTGATTCTTCATGCTTGTGAGATGACTCTTTGTGTCATGCATGAAAGTCTGATGGCTCTGAGTGAAGGCAGCAGTGCTCTTGGCTAGGGAAGCCACTATATCTTCCAAAGGCTTAGGTCCTGAGTTGGTATTCGAAGAGGCAACATGTTGGTACATTGGAGGGGATTGTAGCCTTTTGTTGGAATCTAGGTGGTGGCATTAGATTCTAAGTATTCGGATTATTACTTCAATAGAAATTAGGGTGATTCCTCTACCCATAATTATATGTTTGGAGTACAGATCATTTTGAGGCCTCGATCCTTCACTAAATCTGTCAACCTTGTTAGATTTTTCCATCATAGGGCAGTCTTGACAATCGTACCCTTAGATACGCACACTTTCACACCCTTGGATTTCTTATTGCAGAGTGGCTTCACCATTGACTTGAGCTAGACAATGGTGTCATCTTCGTTCTTAGACATACCCTCTAGAATCCGGGGTTGATATCCTTGGTCACTGAACTAATTTTCCTATTGAGCAATCAAAAGCTACCCTAACTTCCACTATGGAGCGTTTAAGACTTCTTTAGATTGACAGTTCACCATTACTTTATCACTATTTTCAGACCCGCATAGAAATACAATATCGAGTGATAATCGTCAATGTTGTGGTGGGGACCTAGAACTCATAAAAACTCGTCTTTAGCTTTATGTGGTCCATTATTTCTTTTTTCATCATATTATTTTTGGCCACTAGATAGTATTGTGTAAGAAATTTAGAGGACAAGTCTCTCTAAGTCGTGATAGAGGCGAGGGCCAAGCAGTGAGAAATACAATATCGAGTGATAATCGTCAATGTTGTGGTGGGGACCTAGAACTCATAAAAACTTGTCCTTAGCTTTATGTGGTCCATTATTTCTTTTTTCATCATATTAGTTTTGGCCACTAGATAGTATTGTGTAAGAAAGTTAGAGGACAAGTCTCTCCAAGTCGTGATAGAGGCGGGGGCCAAGCAGTGAAATAATCGCAACCTAATTTCTGCTTCTAACATCGTATTAATTCACAAAATAGAGCATACCTCTATGAATTCCTTAATGTACAGATGAAGGTCCTCTCCAAATAGTCCGTGACACTTAGGGAGCATGTTTATGGTCCCTAATTTAAGCTTAAAGTTCTCTACACTAGAAGTTTTTTAAAGCTCAAAGTTATATACACTAGAAGGTAGAAAAACTATCGAGAACTCATCTTCAGAGACATGAGGTGTTACATATTCACCAAGGAGTCATGGGGCTTGAAAGGCATGTTATGGCTAGGGGTCATGACATGCCATTCTACGTGGAGATTGAGGTGGTGTTGGCTGTAGGGAGTTGTGCACTAAAGATCCCACAAATGAAGTTGACGAAGACCAATGTACAGATCCTTGTATAGAGCCTTCAGATTACATATACAATAGTGCCTGAAAGTAGAACAAAGCGAATCTGATTTATAAGATCAAAACAAATTAGACATCATTAAGGGACAAGTCCCTGGAAACGACACTAAAAACTTGTTAATGAAAATAAAGAACATGAATATGGACTTTATGATTAAAACACAATTTATCCTCTCTTAATTGGCATGTTCCAAACATGATCTATACATAGAACTTCTATGTAACGACCCGTCCCAAGTTTTCAAGATTAATTAAAAATCAATCGAGGATTAGCGAGACTAATCGGGATTAGTCGAGAATTATCAGACATTCAGGGTGAAATTATGATTTTGCCCCTAGATGAGGGCAAAAAGTTTAATTTTGACTCTGAGTCCAATACACGAGGACCGAGGACCGTTACGTAGATCGAGTCGATACGAGTTTGTAGACAGGTGGCATGTCAAAATTGAACATTCGACGGGAAAGTTACGGGTCACAAAAGTTCGAGGCATTATTACACGTTTTACGAGACGAGTGCGGTTTGTCATTAAGTGGGCCCAACTATTTTGAACAGGCCTAATGGATGAGTGACAAGTGTCACTCATCAATTGCTCATCAACACACATACATGCATCTACTTTCCCTTCCCATTTTCTTCATACACTCCTAACCCAAAACCCACTCACTCTACACCATCAATCCTTCCTTTTCTGTTGAGAGGGACTGAGAGTGAAAGAGGACCACAGGCGACGACATAGAGGCAACGGAGAGGGGCCGTGGACAGCGGAGGAATCACGGGAAACAGGTAACCCGAAACCTTTTTAGTTTTTGAAATTTGAATTCCTGATTTGGAAGTTGAGGATGTTTTCTGATGATTGGGGTGTGTTTGTTGGGTTTATACGAACGTGTGAGGATGGTTTTGGACGGAGGAGGATGGCTGAGCAGCCCAGACAGAGAGCTGGAAACTGGGTGATGGTTATTTGATTTAAAGTTAAATTTCTAAGCATGATTTCATGATTTTGAACCCATAGATGGATTAGGTAGGTTGAGATGAACATGTAGGGACCAACAGGATCGAAATCTGTTGAGAAATGAGGAATTGGTGGCCAGGTCGAGTCGTGGGTCTGCGCGATCTGTTTACACAACCCGTCGAGAGGTTAGGGGTGATGACATCATTAGTTGACATCATCACCTGTTAAACTATCAGGTGACTTGGCCTAATAGAGGATGGACACGTGGTAGTTGTCAGTGCCCAATCAGCTTGACATGGACCAATCAGATGGTGCCACGTGTCACTAACAAGTCAGACACATGGACCCGTGAGCTATTTACACGTGGTACTGTCAGACTAACACGTGTCAGTATAGATTTCAGTGATGACGTCAGTGATGATGTCAGCGTTGACTTTGACTGCTAACATAAAAGTTAACTTTGATGACTTCAGTGTTGACTTTTTGGTCAACGTTGACCGTACCTTTGACCCGCGCATGGGGGTGCATGGGCACGTATTTTGAGGAGGGACTACCACCATTTTAAAGGTTTTTGACGATACAAATCCAATAGTGGTGGTTTTGAGTCGATCGAAGATCGTTAGGTCGGTTAAATTGAGGTTTAAAGCCTAGGGAAACGTGTCCGGGACACATTCACTTTTCCACGAAAGTTAGGGGTTCTTGATATGGACTTGTCTAGGTTGGTATTAACCTTTGTGTATGTTTTGGATACGTCCGGATGACCCTGAGAGGCTTATGGTACGCGTATCGAGGTGCAGCTTGGACGGTATGTGAGTGAACTTTATTTTATGAATATGATGCATGCATAAATGGTTTATATGTGTTTATGAACATGTGTTGAGATGACATGAGTGAATGTGATTTTAATACGAATTTTTTGGCATTTCGGAGGAAAAATGCGTATTTGCACATAGTTCGAGATTTCTGTTTTAGATGATGTTTGGGCTTCGGTCGAGTGTACTACGTGCTTGTCTGTTACGTGATTCTGAAGGTTTCACATAGAGGCGTGAAACCGAGGAATTTATTTACGATTTTGGAGGATTTCACAGGGATGCGTGAAATCAAGATTCGGGCATGAGTCCTAGTTGAATTGTGATTTGAAAGTGTTTTGGAAATGAGAACTAGTTTTCAGTTTTGGAAATATCTTTCAGGCGTATGAACCAGTTGATTTGAGGTTTGACTTGGAGTATAGTCAAACGTGAGATAAGTCGAGTTGTGACCCAGTTATGAGTTTTATGAAAGGTATTTCGAGCATGAGACCCAGTTGTGGATTTAATAGGATTTGAGGAATCCTAGAATATGAAGTGTCGTAGGACACTGGTTTTCAGGCTGTGACCCATTTGGTGATGTTCTGTGCTTGAGGCCCTATTGATGATGGTGACGCTCGCCTCCGGACTACAGATGCGTTCATTCTGGAGTGGTCACGATGCACTGCCTGTTGTCGAGCAGCCACGGGAAGCAATGACTGAGGGAGGCTCGACTTAGGAGTGCAGATGGTATCCTCTGAGATCGATCGGTGATGTGTTTGCGATGGTCTAGAGACGGTCGTGGCGAGTGATGTGCTCACGGCGACATGCTAGGATTGTGAGCGATCCTGAGCTTTATGCACATATGCTAGGATTAGAATCGTGACTAACATTGGGATGAGTTCCTAGGGGATGTGTTCCCACGTGTTCTATGTTTTGGGTCGAGATTCCATTTTGGCTTTCCTGATTGGTTTTGCGAGGAAGCCCTGTATGGTTCGGTTTTTGGGCTGAGTCCCTACTGTGATACTGGCTTCGATTGAGAAGCATTTTTCACTGTGTTCTGATTTGGGAAGCAATACGTCTTGCTTCCAAGAAAGTATTTGAAATAACTAGTTTATGATGCATGCATGCTTTTACGTGAAGGGTATAACTGTCTTTTCGAGATAAATGATTTTTATAAACTGTTGTTTTGTCCACTCACAGCTTTTAAGGTTTTAATACCCTTCAGGTTGATAGCCGATGCTGGTTGTAACAAAGATCAAGACATCACATGCACCGTCGATCCTGGCATACTCTGATAGACCTCGAGTGGGTGACGAGTTTATCCCTGATCTGACACGCGGTGGAAGACGGGAGCATGCACGTCCCACGTTAATCCAGGGGGATTGGGACAGGTCTTGTCATTCTATCACTTACCGTTTAAGATTATGCCTGAAGTGCTAAGAGGATTTAATAACACCAGACTAACCTAGGAGATTGATGTGCATTCTTAGGGTTTCATAATTTCTGATTATTAGATTGTTTCTTAACCTCAAGCTCTTGATGCTAATGAATTACAAGAGGATATGGTGGTTGGAAAAGCAACATCATCAATATTTTTATGCAAACAAGATAGCTAATCTCATAGGCATAAAAGAATAGTAGTTTAAATACTAATCAGAATATATTCAGCACGCATAACAATCAAAATCAAGAGCTAAACCTAGCTAACACATCATCATGCCTAGGGCTTCGAGCAGCTCTAGTCCTCAAAAAACTACTCGCACATTATTGAAATTGAAATAAACATGATTGTATTCATTGAAATTAAAAGTAATAAATGGATAGATGCATAAGAGACTATCAAAGATGAACATATCAGATGACCATGCCAAAGATTGTCCTCCACTGCTTACGTTCAACATCTCACTTCAAGAACTAAGTTTTTTGAAAATAAGAACTTAAGAAAACACAATGTAAATTGAGACTAGCTAAAAACATAAAAACTGAGAACCCTTCAGCACAAGTTGAAAAGGGCTTATATAGCTCCAAGGATTCCCTAGAAACTAGGAAAAAAAATATATCTTTTGTCCAAAACCAAAAAGAAAAGGCTTCCTAACTCAAAAGGGACAAAGTCCTAAAATCTAGGATATTTACTTATGGGGCAATCCTAGTTTGGATTGGACTCTAATTTTTTCTACTGACATGCATCTTCTAACACCTTGCTAAGGTTTACTTTGGCGAACAAGAATAAGTTGGACTTGGCCTTGGGCATCTAGAACATGGCTAGGCCTTAATTAAAAACTATCGGATCCTTTTTAATGATTTTCTTAGATTGAGCAGGTATTGGACCTTATCAGCTGAGCATACCACGTCTTAGACTCATTGGATTTTATTTTGAAGGTTTACAGCCCAAGGCTCACTTAGAAACTGGGTGAGACATAGATTCACAAACTACACCTAAATACTGGCGCAGACGTGTCTTGGAACACAATTTTGGACCATTTATGAAACACACCTCAATTCTGGCTCTAATAGTGTGCTTGGAAAAAACGTGCATTGATTGTCACAAGCACGTAAATGGCGAGGTGGCAGCACTTAGAGGCTTGCATATGCAGAGGGTAAAAGTTCATGTATGGTTGATGAAGATATGTCCAGGGCATGTCCAGGACATGTCTAGGACTCTGAATTGGTAAAGACATGGGTATGGTACCTCATGTATGTAGAGGTCTGGCACATCGGCTTCTAAGTGACTAGTTAGGGACTCAAAAGGGACGTGATAGACTATCTCGGCTGGACATGGGTATGGTGCCTCAAGTTGGTAGATGTCAGGACCCGCCCCAAATCCCTCGGGATTAGCGCGGAACGTGTCTGCTCCTGTCTAACACAAAGTGTCAGACCATGGATATTTTCGTCTTTTGCCCAACCGGGGCTATCAGAGTACGCCATGAACCGAAGGAGGACTGCGATGTCTCATCTCTGCTACAACCACTTCCGCGATCAACCTGAAGGGCATTCAAAACACAAAAGCTGTGAGTGGAAAAAACAAATATTTTATTAAAACATTTCATAAAAGACCTTTACGCCCTTCATTAAAAACATATGCACGCATTCGAAAACCATTTCTAAGGTTCATGCCCGGTTCCCACAAACCGTCATGAACCTTCAAACCATTGGGCCTTAGCCCGAAATCCGACAATCAAATCATGGGACCGCTGCCCAAACTAAAACACATGGGAACTCGTCCCAAAAGAATCTTATAAGGGCCTCAGCCCAAAACTAATACGCCTGGGTCACCACCCAACGCCATCTCAGTGAAAACCTATCCACATATACATATATACATATATAACCCATCCTAGGTACTTCTGGAGAAGATGCCATCTCGGGGCACACAGCCCCTAGGGAACACATCCCCGATGTAGTCCCGATGTCATCATATCTATCTAGTGTGCACACTACTCGGGGTCTCACTCCGAGTCTTCTCCCAAGAATCTCCATCTGGGAGGCTCAATCTCTGGATCTAGTCCGAGCTCTCTCTCTGGATCTAGTCCAATCATCTCTCCGGAATCTGGTCCGGGACCACAATATCATAAGTAACCTCCACTCCTGGAACGGGATCCCTATGGGGATACCCACTCTGGTCTGTGGATCATGACTCTTCAGTTCGACGCTGGAGGAGACCAATCAATAATCTCGTAAGGCGGGTATATACATACTCGTATACAAAACCATAAAAATGGGACTCACGCCCGATAACACAAAGAAAATGGGCCTCTAGCCCGAACATAGGACTCAACAGGGCCTCTCGCTCGATTTCACAATAATTGGGCCTCGAGCCCAAACTCAAATCAACTGGGCATCAAGCCCGACCTCTCAGGGTCGGTCACGATTCCGATCATAGCGATGAGTGCAACCATCAATCCAGCACCGCTCTCAATCTTGGTATGTCGCCGTGAACACATCACTGCCGCGACCATCTCGGGACCATGGTGCACACGTCACTGATCGATCCTCTAAACCGTCAGCACTCCGAAGTCGAGCCTCCAGTGGCTGCTCAACATCGGGACGTGCATCGTGAACTCTCCGGAAGGAACGTATCCCAATCCGGAGGCGAGCGTCACGTCGTCTGTCGTCGTGCACATAGCACCCGTCGCGACCACGACTCTGACCTACGTGCCCATACATAAAAAAACACCAAAATGCACTCAAGATATCCCAAAACACATATTAAAACATATATAAAACATTTATGCATGCATCGATTTCAGAAAGAAAGTTCACTCATAGACCGTCCGCGCTTCTACCTTGATATGCGCGTCGTATGCCTTTCTGGGTCAACTGTCGTCTCCGGAATTCCCAAACCTGTCCAAATCACTTTAGAGGGTTACTAAATAGTTAATTAACCCCTCACTAAAGCCCCCTAATTTTCCGGGATTTTTAACTTTTTTTAAACGCGCACTGAAACCTTCGGACAGCCCGAACTATATCGAGACGATGTCTGATCGACTCGAAACCAGTCCCAAAATGTTCATTACATCGAGTAGATGATTTGACATGTTGGAAACTTCCCCAAATTCCCTAACACGAGCCCGCACGCAACTCGTGATGGCCCTGCGCGTGGGCCTCATGCGTTACTGCCCAGGGTCATCCCTGTCCTCCAGCCGACCGGTGGGACCGGTCCGGTCCAGTTCGCCTGCAACTTGGACCGGCGTGACCGGTTCGGGGCTCCTCCTCTCTCATTTTGGTTTTTTTTCAATCCAATTCAATCTTATTCTTTCTAACTTGATCCTAGGAACATGTTTATGCAACTTAATCCACCTAAAACCCCTAAAATCCGACCGGTCCAATTCTTCCTCACGGTTCAAGTTTTCCAAAACATACCCCAGGGTTCCTCAACGGCTAACCACTCTTAAAACCTTCCTAACACACACCTACAAGCCTATTTAATTCCTTGAAACCATCCAAAACGACCCATAATAATGAAAATTGAAAATGGATGAAATTTGGGTAAAACCGATTACCTCGATCGGTTTTCTCCAACGCCGTCCACGGAGGCGCTCTCTGGGCCGGCCACCACCTCCACTCTGTCCTCAGTTCACTCTCTGCCTCTCACAAATGGGTTTAGGGTTGAAGGGTTTGGATTTGGATGAAAATGGTGGATCGGGTTTGGTTTGAAAGGAAGAAAATGAATGATCGATGAAGGGGAGAGATATGCATGAGTTGTTGGGTTGGGCAATGGATGGGCGAGACTTGTCACTCATCCATTGGCCTTTCCAAAATATCTGGGCCCCACTTGCTGCCAAATAGTCCCCGTCTCGAAAAACGTGCAATAGTGCCCTCGAACTTCAGTGAACCGTAACTTCGTAGCCGAACGTCTGAATTCGACGTACCGCATTTCTACGGATTCGTATCGTTGTGATCTACGTCACAGTACTCCGCCCTCGGTCATCGGACCTTCCGGGTCAAAAGTCAACTGTTGGCCCCCTTTTTGCCCAAATTACCAAAACGCCCCTGATCTTTCAATCGTCACAACTTCTTCCAGGATTGTCGGAATCAAACGTGCGACCTGCCTACGAACTCGTGACATCTTGAACTACGTCACGGTCATTGGTCAACGTCCATTTGACCGTCCAGACGAAAATTCAACGTTTTGGTCGTTCCAGAGGTAAAATCGTCATTTTGCACTGAACATCCGATAATCCTCGTCTAATCTCCGATTAGCTTAGCTAATCCGTCATTAATTCTTAATTAATCCCTCTAATTCGGGACGGGTCGTTACAATCTTCCCCCCCTTAAAGAATTTCGTCCACGAAATTCAAACTAAACCGATTTCCACAACCAACTGTGGAAATTCAATCGTGTCTCCGCACACGGCCACTCTCATGTACAAGTACACGTCCGTCGCTACGCCGTACTCGTCGCTACGCACTATCACCGAAGCTCCCAAACTCCATCTCAACTCTCATTAGCTGCGTTCCGATCGTTGGCTTGCGAGAGTCATCAAGTTAACTTTTCCGCCTAATGGTTCTTCTCATTCGACAATCGGAACTGATGTCCTAATCAGGGTCCCATCCGACAACTATCCTCATTACTCCCAAGGAGCGATACTCAACCTCCGTCACTGTCGTTAAGTCCACGTGCGTGATCGTGTCTATCCGGTAGCGCTCGGCTCCACTGTGCTCCCGCTGCACACTCTGATCTCGACTCGCTCTCGAGTCCTCGTACCGTATCATACTACTCGTCCTGTCGATCCACGATCGACGTCTCACCTCTCCGGCTGTACACAGAAACCAATCGAATACTTGTCTCAGCAGAAAGCACAAATAGACACTAGGGTTCCACTGGCCCACACGGCCCTGAGCTCTCGGCTCCCCAACTATCTGAACCCTCTCTGTCAACTCTGCTCAAGCACACGGTATTCGACATCTAATCACAAGACCAATACCAATATGTCGGAACACATCTGATCATAGTACTCATCGGTCTGATATTCAATCACGTGTCACGAGCCAGCCTCAATCCAATACAATCTCTATTCTCAAATTGATCTCGAGGCATCGACTATTCATCTCTTCCTGATTGATACCTACGTATCGTCTTCATCTCACCTTTATTCTCACTTCCAAACTCTATCATCTCGCTAACTATGTTAAGGGATCCTTAGAAGTTTTCTTATATTCCTATCTTAGCATAATCAACAAGGCAATTTACTCCAATGACGACCAGACCTCGGTCTAAAGGCCCCACAGTCGTCACAATCGCTTTCGTCATCTCGACCATCCTCACGTTTCTCAATCTGTCTCGTCTTGGATACTCGCATGTCACATCACTGGACGTAACACCACGAATCATCTGATCTCCAAGTCAATCCAATTGACATCACTGTTGTTTCCTTCCTCATCAATCCACATGAGGAAAGTTAAAGATGATGACATCAAAGTCATCCCATGTCAGATATGAATGAGAATACATGTTGCACACATCAAGGTCATGCAACGCCAAAAACTCCCTTCTCCTCAACTCCAATAAATTTGTCCCACAACCTGGATGTTTGGCTCATAAATGACCTAAAGATTCAACCTTTCATCCAATTTATCACTTTAAAACGAAAAATCCAATAAATCCAAGAACCAGAAAACGTCTTGGTTCTTCCAAGTCATCTTCCAGCAACCAACACGATCTGCTAAAGAGCATAAAATGAAAAGTCTCCTTCACTGGTCTCTAAGTCGAGAATAGTTGCAACCATATTGGCAACATACCTAACTTTTCCAACAGTTCTTTTCCTGAGCTAGAAGTCCTTCTTCCCGACTCGACTAAGAGCATTCTCTGATAATTACTGTAATGGTTAATCCTTCCCTTCAGGATTAAACACTTCCAGTGATTCCTTCCGGCTTCTCCCCTTGTCGTTCAAGTCGGTAACCTAATTCGCACGTCCCAATCCTTATGGGATCCAAAACCAGCACCTAGCACTCGTACCATCCATTCACAACGATCTAAGGTACCTGTCACCAATACAGGTATAGCGTAAATCCTGTACCGAGCCACTCGGAGACCTCTCTGTCCCGCTCAGTGCCCAACGAACTCGCACGACTACTAACTCGATCAGAACAACTAACTTGGACATCATCCGCATGTCCGCAAATAATCCAATTCGCCTATCCGTTTATGCCCGTTTATGCACATCCAAAAGGATGTCAATTCATCCTAATCCGATGAGCCACTAGACTACCGGGTCACAACAGAGGCCCTTACGTTGTCCAAACCTTCCGACCAATGACAACTGTCGATAACTATTGTAGTGACCCATTCTATTTTCTCACTATCAGATTTTCCTCACATAGCGCACACAAACTTAGGAGGTATGGCCAACCACAGTCAACCAATTCATCGCCATACCATTGCCGAGACAAATTCATATTACCCGAAGAATCCTTCTCGTCGCGTAATGGTAGAACCTTACCATGAGCACATCACGACTGAGCTACACTCAGCTGGTGGCTCGTCGTCTCTTCTCGTTAACGTCATCGCATCACCGCCACACGGAGTGCAATGCAAACCAATCCTAAGACTCTGCTCACCCTGAGCAGTCCCCACTTTTCTCTGTTACCTCACAAGGTAGTGCGACACACTGGCCACCTCTGAAGTTCTTCTTCTTCTGTAATCGTACTCGGTCTTGACCGAACCAACTCCCCAAACCACTGCTCGTACTGTGCGTCACTCATGCACCCTCGAATCCTCGTCACGACTGACGACTCCCATCGTCACAATCGTCACGACAACTTGAACCTATCCAACTCGATAAGACTCAACTACGTACATCGATAGCAGCGTCTGCCACAACCTCGTGCAGACCGATCTCAGAAACACTCTGCTATCGAGACTCCGCAACTACGTGGTCAACTCACTGCTGGCATTAACTGCTCACACACACACCCACCGATCGGTCCACCTCAGACTCCGATCGACAAGTACCGCTCTCATGGGCACTCGTCCAACCAATCATCGACTAGGGTTACCACAACCCGGCTGCTCGCCTGCAGCACATCCATCTCGAGTGATCCCGATACTGGCATCCCAACAACCAGTAACCACAACCTGAGGACCTTGTCCTCTTGAAACTCTATGACTCTCAACCGCTGGCCTCCAAAAGAACTTGGCCATACTCCGTGCCTAACACTGCACAACGTCTAGCCGTCGTAATCGTATCCTATCGCGTCACACCACAACTAATCCGGCATCTCCTGCCAAATAGCATCAACGTCCAAACTCCACGGATTTTATGAAGCTCCGCTCCAAGTCCATCATGAGGCCTCGGCGATCCCGATTCTTAGGTCGTCCCACTGCGTCAACCGCTCCTCAAGCGGCCACAACGCATCATAAACGTACACAAACTAACGTCAATTCGGTCGAAACCTTGTACTAGTACCCTAACTATCAGGTTGATGATGAGCTGTTACGATTGGAGAGACATCGCACCCTCTATCTGTGCATACACTCTGCTCTGATACCAATTTGTCAGGACCCGCCTCAAATCCCACGGGATTAGCGTGGAACGTGCCTGCTCCCGTCTGACACGAAGTGTCAGACCAGGGATATTTTCGTCTTTTGTCCAACCAGGTCTATCAGAGTACGCCAGGATCCGAAGGAGGACTGCGATGTCTCGTCTCTGCTACAGCCACATCCGCGATCAACCTGAAGGGCATTCAAAACATAAAAGCTGTGAGTGGACAAAAAAAATATTTTATTAAAACATTTTATAAAAGACCTTTATGCCCTTCATTAAAAACATATGCATGCATTCGAACACCATTTCTAAGGTTCATGCCCGGTTCCCACATACCGTCATGAACCATCAAACCATTGGGCCTTAGCCCGAAATCCGACAATCAAATCATCGGACCGCTGCCCAAACTAAAACACATGGGAACTCGTCCCAAAAGAATCTCATAAGGGTCTCAGCCCAAAACTAATACGCGTGGGTCACCGCCCAACGCCATCTCAGTGAAAACATGTCCACATGTACATATATACATATATAACCCATCCTAGGCACTTCCGGAGAAGATGCCATCTCGGGGCACACAGCCCCTAGGGAACACATCCCCGATGTAGTCAAGATATCATCGTATCTATCTAGTATGCACACTACTCGGGGTCTCACTCCGAGTCTTCTCCCAGGAATCTCCATCTAGGAGGCTCAACCTCTGGATCTAGTCCGAGCTCTCTCTCTGGATCTAGTCCAATCATCTCTCTGGAATCTGGTCCGGGACCACAACATCATAAGTAACCTCCACTCCTGGAACGGGATCCCTATGGGGATACCCACTCTGGTCTGTGGATCGTGACTCTCCAGGTCGACGCTGGAGGAGACCAAATCTAAATGGGTCTCACGCCCGGTTTTACCTTTTCAAAACCATTTCATGAAAACCGACTCTGACCGTCCGCATTGTTGCCTTGATATATGCGACGTACGCCTTTCTGGGTCAACCGTCGTCTCCGGGATTCCCAAACCTGTCCAAATCACTTTAGAGGGTTACTAACTAGTTAATTAATCCCTCACTAAAGCCCCCAAATTTTCCGGGATTTTTAACTATTTTTAAACGCGTACCAAAACCTTCCGACAGCCTAAACTATATCGAGACGATGTCCGATCGACTCGAAACCAGTCCCAAAATGTTCGTTACATCGAATAGATGATCTGACATGTTGGAAACTTCCCCAAATTCCCTAACCCGCACGTGGCTCGAGATGGCCCTACGCGTGGGCCTCATGCGCCACTGCACAGTGTCATCCCTGTCTTCCAGCCGACCGGTCAGACAGGTCCGATCCCGTTCACCTACACCTAGGAACATGTTTATGCAACTTAATCCACCTAAACCCCCTAAAATCCGACCGGTCCAATTCTTCCTCACGGTTCAAGTTTTCCAAAACGTACCCCAGGGTTCCTCAACATCTAACCTCTCTTAAAACCTTCCTAACACACTCCTAGAAGCCTATTTAATTCCTTGAAACCATCCAAAACGACCCATAATAATGAAAATTGAAAATGGATGAAATTTGGGTAAAACCGATTTCCTCGATCGGTTTTCTCCACCGCCGGCCACGGCGGCGCTCTCTGGGCCGGCCACCACCTCCACTCTGTCCTCAGTTCACTCTCTGCCTCTCACAAATGGGTTTAGGGTTGAAGGGTTTGGATTTGGATGAAAATGGTGGATCGGTTTTTGTTTGAAAGGAAGAAAATGAATGAATGATCGATGAAGGGGAGAGATATGCATGATTTGTTGGGTTGGGCACTAGATGGGTGACACTTGTCACTCATCCATTGGCCTGTCCAAAATATCTGGGCCCCACTTGCTGCCAAATAGCCCCCATCTCGAAAAACGTGCAATAGTGCACTCGAACTTCCGTGAACCGTAACTTCGTCGTCGAACTTCCGAATTCGACGTGCCACCTGTCTACAGATTCGTATCGTCGTGATCTACGTCACGGTACTCCGCCCTCGATCATTGAACCTTTCGGGTCAAAAGTCAACCGTTGGCCCCCTTTTCGCCCAAATTACCAAAACGCCCCTCATCTTCCAATCGTCACAACTTCTTCCACGATTGTCAGAATCGAACGTGCCACCTGTCTATGAACTCGTGACGTCCCGAACTACGTCACGGTCATTGGTCAAAGTCAATTTGACCGTCCGAACAAAAAGTCAACATTTTGCCCGTTCTATGGGCAAAATTGTTATTTTGCACTGAACGTCCGATAATCCTCGTCTAATCTTCGATTAGCCTAGCTAATCTGCCATTAATTCTTAATTAATCCCGCTAATTAGCGACGGGTCGTTACAGTAAAGGTCTGGCACATGGGCTTCTAAGTGACTAGTTAGGGACTCAAAAGGGTTATGATAGACTATCTCAGCTGGACATGTTCCTAGCAGAAACATTATCTTAGCAGCAACTTGGATTAGATCCTAGACTCTGGAACTTGGGCTTAAGGAGGCGTGCCATGGACTTGGCTAGGCCGATGCTCAAACAAAACTCTTGAACCTTGATAAGCAGGTTCTCGGTGCTTAATATAGCGGACCCGATATTGAATTCTAGATATCTTTCTCATCGCAACTCCGTTTGGAGCCATTCTTTTTGTATTATTCTCCAAATTCACCTATCTTTCAATCTGGAAAAAAAAACTCATAAGATTGATCATTTTCTCCTATTAGTGGTATGAAATCACTCAAAAGATATGTACAAAGGTTATCAGATCGCATTTAAAAGATGCATAAATAGTGACTAAACATATTTGGCGCATTAGAACTTTTTGGGTCAAACGAACGTCAGGCTCGAGTTTTGGGCTTAAACCACAACACGAATTTTGCCATTACTATTATTAGTCAAGTGGTATTCCTAATTACTATGTAAGAGGTCTCATATTTGAGTTTTGTAAATGACTCAATCAATACAGAATGTGTATACTTCTCTGATGATATAAAGATTTAACTCCACATTAATATATATATATATATATATTTGCACACACACATATATATACATTCTTATTTTTTTTACTGATACAATCATCTGGATGTAAGATATTATATTATACGCATTGGTATTGATTGCATTTTTTATGAGAACCAAGCCCGACACCTTCCATATAATACACATTGGTTATTTTTTGGTAAATATCACGAGGTGTCCTCATACATGAAGGCTGAGACTAATCCCCACTCGAGGTACAACTTGCCTTGGCCTTGGCCAAAAAGTGCTTATAAAGAATTTCAAACTCTAATTAGATAAAAGTATGTTTTCATTTTTCATACCAGCAATAGTTTTATTTTTAAATAGATATATGGTTTTGTGTTTTTTTTTGGTTAGTGAGGGAACCAATTTAATGTAGAGCCCATGGATGAAAATATCGAAAATTTCGGTCGAAATTTCGCCGAAATTTCGGAAAATTTCACCGGCGACACATAAGGATGGGGTGAAGAAATTGACCGAAATATCGAAGCGTTGTCTTATTTGGAGCACACAGATCCATTTCTGGGATCAAAACGACGAATTCATTCCAAATTCCTTTTAATGTTTTCCTAATTTTAAATATATTAATTCATTCCAAATTTTGAACAAAATTAGATCATATTTTTTCATCTTTTTTTAATTTCAAATATATTTTGATTTATTTTATCATTTTTCTTCCATTTAATTTTTTTTATGCTTATTGTTATGACAGGATCCATCCCAATCCGCCCGGGATTAAAGTGGGATGACCCTACTCCCGTCTGACACGAAGTATCAGACAAGGGATATTTCCGACCTTTGCCCTCCCGGGCTATCAGAGTACCCTAGGATCCGGAGGAGGCATGTGATATCTCGGTCTCTGCTACAGTCCACATCCGATGTCAACCTGAAGGGTATTAAAAACAGAAAGACAGTGAGTGGACAAAACAAAAGTTTATAAAAACATTTCCATAAAAGACCTTTATACCCTTCACTAAAAAGCATGCATGCATAGTAAAACCATTTATCAAATCATACATGTTTAACAACCATATATAGGGTCATAGCCCCAAATTCCGTAAATACAAGTCATACGGGCTCCTGCCCAAAACCATTTATAGAAAACCATAACATAGTAAACATATGTGGGATCTCAGCCCAAATCCATTTATCATCATAAAACACAATTTCCCAAACCACTTGAAATCATGTTTATCCATTATATTTCATATCCAAGAATCTGTCACGGTAAAATAAAGCTACGCGCGTGCTAACCGGGGTCTCAAACCCAAGTCTCTCCAGGGTCCACCCAGGTCAATGTCCGTAGATCAATGACCCTCCCTAGAGGTAACGAACCATGCCCATCCTGAGAGTAAGGAACCCAACTGGGGGCGACTCCACTCAGTCAGTGCTCCGGGACTACTCCGGGGTCCACCCAGGCCAACGACCCTCCCCGGAGGAGACAATCATAAATAAAGGATGGAATATGAAAAACCTTTTGAAATCATTCTTTAAATCTTTCCAGGATTCATGCCCGGCCCCTCATAAGCCGTCATGAACCATAAAACCTTTCATGGGTTCATGTCGGTTCCCATAAACCGTCATAACTCGTTAATCCATTTCAAGGGTTAATCCATTTGTAACACATAGCTGGGCCCTAGGCCCGAATCCACATAGAAACTGGACCTCAAGTCCGAATAGTAAACCAACTGGGCCTTGCGCCCGATGCCTCGTTAAATCAAATGGACCTCAAGTCCGAGAGTTCGTAATTCAAATGGGTCTCATACCCGAGTTTACCTTTTCAAATCCAAAATCGTTTCATTAAACCATTTCCAAAACCATAAGAATGGAAAATCAGAGTAAACCAGGAAACCTCGATTTATGTGCAAGCACGTAAATCGCCTTGAAATACGTGAAACCATATAATTCACAAATATCCAAATCAACATCATCAAATCACATTCATAATGCATATAAAACATTTATGCATGCATCACAGTTTAGAAATCAAGGTCCACTCACAGACCGTCCGAGCTGCCGCCTCGATTTGGGTGTCATAGGCTCTCCCGAGCTGATCACTGTCACCGGGACTCCCAAACCTATCCAAATTTTAATAGAAGGTTACTAACTACTTAATTAACCTCCTACCAAAGCCCCGTAATTTTCCCGAACTTTTAACTATTTTTAAACCGACCCTAATCCTTCTGATAGCCCGAAACCTATGGAAATGATGTCCGATTGACAAGGGACCAGTCCCAAAATCTTCGTTACATCGAATAGAAGATTTCCCGTGTTGAACACTTCCCCAAATTATGGCCCACGTGCCCCTAGAAGGTCAAAACACTATTCATCATCTCTTACCTCCAACTAAACCAGTTTTTACTGTTCACGGCACTGTTCACCCGTCTTCAACCTCGGTTTTCTCTGGTTTTTGGACCGATTTTAGGTCCATTTCATCTCCTTTTAATCCTAATATCATCCTAATCCTATTTCCTATCATTTAGACATTAAAACCCGAGCAAAAACCACCCAAAACCGTGCTTCATCCGCCGTTCATGGCGGCCGGACTTTCCCCCGCCGTCCACGGCCATTTCCAGCCATCCTAAACCACGAAAAACAATCCTATTCTACTCCTAGGGTCCCCAGAAACCTTACACAATTAAAGAAATCGATTAAAAACCATTAAAACTCAAATTTGGATTTTTGAATATTTCTCACTTGACGGGTCCTCTCCCGCCGTGAGCCGCCGTGGCTCGCCACCGTTCCCGTCTTCCTCAGCCCTTCATCACCTCACTCACGGTCACACACAAGCACATGAGGAATGGTGGTATGTGTGTGTGTGTGTGTGTGTGTGTGTGTGTGTGTGTGTGTGTGTGTGTGTGTGTGCTTGTTCGAAGAGCAAAGAAGAAAATGAAGAAAATGGAGAAGTATGAAAAATGGTGGGGGTTTCGGGTTTGTGTGTTTGGGGAAGGAGAAAATGTTGATCTGATGAGGGAAGAGAAATGGAGGGTGGGGATTTGGGAGATTAAATTAGATGAATGGCTAGGATTTAATGTTAGAAAGTTTAATTATAAAATAATTAATATAATAGTATTTAATTATGTAGATCCACAATTTAGGGGATTGTCCAATGGGATGAGTGACGCTTGTCACTCATCCATGGGACCCACCTAAAATATCTAGCCCAATCAGATTTTTCCAAATCATCACCGTCTCGAAGTACGTGCATAGTGAAATCGAACTTCCGTTACCTATAACTTCGTCGCCGAACGTCCAAATTCGACGTGCCGCCTGTCTATGGATTCGTATCGTCCTGATCTACGTAATGGTCTTTGGCCCTTGGCCATCGGACCTCTCAGTCAAAAAGTCAACATTTGACCCCTTTTAACCAAAATTACTAAAATGCCCCTAAACTTCCGAACGTCATAACTTCTTCCACGAACGTCGGAATTGAACGTGCCACCTATCTATGAACTCGTGACGTCCTAAACTACGTCACGATCATCGATCAAAGTCCATTTGACCACCCAAACGAAAAGTCAACGTTTTACCACGACTAGGGGCAAAACGATCATTTTGCATCGTTCATCCTATTTTGCCCAACTAATCACGAATTAGCCTCACTAATCGTGATTAGTCACTAATCTAATCCTGGAATTAGGGACGGGTCGTTACAACCTTCCCTCCTTAATTAATTTCGTCCTCGAAATTCCAACCGACCTAAGTCCAACCGTTCTTTTCTCCTTGATTATTTTCGCCCTCGAAACTCCAACTATCTCGATTCCACAACCACCTCGTGGAAAGTAAAATCGACCTCGAAACACGTGTACACTAGTACACCCAAGAGCCAAAACAATACTTGTCTGCAATCAGACATACCACTAACACCCATGTCGTATCGACTACATTCGACCACGTCGAATGACAGTAGCCATACGTTCTGAATTGACACCACTTGTTAAATCTACCATTTCGTTGACACAATCAACTCGACGGTTCCTTGCTCAACCACTAACTATCTGTACGTCTGCTCCCACTGGGAGTCATCAGACCTCACACAACGATCCACGCTGATACCTCCTACAAACTGTCACCACTTGACAGTCGTCAGTCAAAACTAACACGATGCCCACTTGTGGTTACACTAACCACCAACACACTCAACTCGAGTATACGTATACCAACAAACACGATCTGTGTGTAACTGGACCCATCAGAAATACTATTATCCAATGCACCGTATCCAATGTCCAGTCCACGACCTCAACTAATCCAATGGTATCAGAACCAATCCGACTACCAACATGTTCACCAACGTACTACTGGTGTAACCTATATATCGTCACCATGCACCACAAGTATGCCCAGTACCGTACCTCGAACTACGTACAAGGTACGTACATCTACCCATCAATCAGCCTACAACCGTCTAGGTCGTAGCCAATCACGTTTCAATTATGGAGTTCACTTGTCCAATCCAGCATTAGACAAATCGAAACTCCAACCCATCATCTATTTCCAGATCTGAATCCGAATCCGCAATTTCGTAAGAAATCCCGAAGTCAAACCCAGAAATCATATCCATAATCATGTCCAAATTCGAATCCGAAACCATCATTCCGTAAACCGGCATTCGGAATAACTATTCCGAACCCAAATCCATAAAAGGAAATCCATTGTCAAGCTCCAGAATCAAATCCTGAATCGTCACCCAGAATCTGATTCCAAAACCCAAATCCAGAAATCCTCTTTCAAGTTCCAAAATCAAATCCTAAATCGTCATCCAGAAATCTGATTCCAAAACCCGAAATAGAGTTCACGTCTACCGAGACGCATCAAAACCGAACCTATCGGTTACCCATTTAAACAATTACCTTAATACCTTTGATTGACTTCATAGGGAAGCCAATCCCAATATCAACACATCTAGGCTGACCAAAATCCGACCACGTCGGAAAACTACTCACTTGAGTAATATACCATAAGGGATTCACTTCGAAAAGAAGTTCAGTCCCATCACGCTCCACTCAAACATCCCAGTAAAAATGATAAACTTTCCAACTATCTGGATCATCAAAATCACGATCCAGATCCATAACGATACCCAAAGTCCTAAACCAATTCCCACATCTAAACAGATCAGTCAACGACGAGACACGTCGAGACTGTGGGTTCTCACTGAGTATCTGGTATCGATCCTTGGCATTCCACCTAGAAATTCAAGGATGATACAAGACGATGACACAAAATCCATCCTTCGTGAATGCAAATAAAACTCGCTGCACTCACCACGTCACGTAATCAACATCATTTGCCACCAAGCAGAAAATGAGAAATCTCAGTCACCTAACTTCGATATACTCAACTCTCCTGACGACCCAAGATAAATCTCGGGTCCACCAACCAATATACGATCAGCACAAATGTGACACACCCATCATCAACCATGGTAGAACTTGAGAAGTCACCCTAATGACTTCGAAATACCCATTACTTATGCGGAAAGCCCGCATTCCACTCGTCACCTCAATCGCAACCTCTCGCGATTCCTAAGTTCCAACAAGATTGGAAATAACATACCCCGACATCAACCACGTGTCCCCGTTAGACTGGTTATGGACACATGCCCATTTACGACCGTCTATGTAGATACACTCATTCCGAGTAGAATTCACGCAACTCAAGGTTAAACCTTGTATACTATTTACGAATGTGCCTAAACGGCATCCAACCCTCGTATCTCTTACCACGATTCTCAACTACTACTGGATCCTATCCAGTCCATCATTCCCCATGATCCGTTCCCGAACCACAGATACCGAACATATGCTCATCTTGACGGAGTTACATCCCGACTCGTAACTCACCGTCATCGCAATCACGGCACTGGCACCAGCACCAGTACCCGTACAACACTATAATCTTTCAACATCAGCATTAACACTAGCACACCATGTGCAAAACTGACAACCCTGGATCTCCGCTCATACCGAGCGACGATCCCGTACCTCTGCTCAAATTGGAGAAACTCTGCCTCCCTCGTACCCAACACCTCTGGGTACAGTCACCCTGACATCTCATACGAGAAAAGGAAACGTCCCCTGAACGTCCCTGTCACATTCTGCGATCGCACTCAGCCATAACCGAGTCGAATCCAGAATCACTGCTCGTACACATGCGTTACTCACGCACCTCGTATCATCGTCACGACTGACAATCCCATAGTCACAATCGTCACAGCAACCTGAGTCTACTCGACTTGATAAGACTCGACTACGTCCATCGATAGTAGCGTCTGCCACAACCTCGTGCAGACCTAACTACCAGACATCTCGATATCCAAACTCCGCATCCAACGGAATCAACCGCCTGTACCAACTACTCAGCATCCCCGCTCCGGGATTCCATCGACAAGTACCAACCCAGGTAACTTGTCCAACAATCTCTATACAGTCGTAACTCGACTTAACCAATGTCATCTACCAGGTCATCCAAACCTTAGTTGCACCAAACCACAACTGAGTAGCACGACAACCAACTAGGTCTAACCGATAAATATAACCTCGACTGCAAAGTGTAGTCCCAACACAAGCTGACATGACTAGACCGACTAACGAATCCAAATCTGAATAGTCGTCCCAGTCAAACCACTCGCCAACTCACATTTCCGAACCATACACACCAAGGTAGGGTTCCACAATCACACCTAGAGTTCCACTGAACCCAACTGCGAACAGCAGTAAAATCAACAATCAGACCGACTCCGTGGTCTTGACATCGTAAAGACGTCAATCCAAGCATACCGTAAGTCTAACCAGGATTCCCCGAATCCGGCTGCCAACTGCCATGAGTTCAACCAGAGTTCCCCGAACTCGACTGCTAACTACCAGCAGCAATGTAATCCATAATATGACCAACCACAAACCTGACTGCTCCCAGCAGTAAATCCATCTAACTCAACAATATCCGATCATCGGATGATCACAACACTGAATCAGTCGTCGGAACCGATCCAACGACATCGTGAAAGACGATCCCAACTAACCGTCACACGATCACAACTCTAACGTACGAATACGTTCATCCTTCCATAGGGTTCCACTGTCAGGACCCGTCCCAAATATGGCCTCGATACCCGGGACGAACCCTGCTCCCGTCTGACAATCACACTTACAGTATCAAACAAAACAAACCGTCAATCAACTATAAGCACAACTATCAGACGAAGGAGTAGAATATACACAACAGTTAGTCAGAGCATAGTTCTACAAAATGGGCACAAAAGTCCTACAATGCTAGTCTCGTAACGGAAGAACGTCAGAAGCTCTATGCCTCGATATCTTTCTCAACGTTCACCCCAGCTCTATCACCACGACCTGAAGGGAGAATTTAAACCCAAAAGATGTGAGTGGACTACAAGAACCAAAAGTTTTTAAATCAATTTATCCCAAATTCAAGGTTCAGGAAAAAAATAAGAATCAGTGTTCCCTCCGTTTTTAAAACAGGCATGCCCAACGAAGTACTAGAAAATCATAACGTGAAACATCATAAGAAACAGAAACACTATAAAATATCATAAGAAACAGATACACTGTAAAATGCCATAAGAAACAGAAACACTATAAAACGGTTATAGCAATGCATCAACTCATCATTTCCGATCAAACCTGCTGGACCTATCCGAGTCTTTAAACTCAACCAGGCCTGAAATGAAATCCGAGTCTTTAAACTCCCGAGTCTTTAAACTCAAAGGCCTATGGGGGTAATATTATAAATGTCCGAGTCTTTAAACTCCCGAGTCTTTAAACTCAATCCGGGCCCGTCCCCCGTCAATATCAATCCGGGTCTTTAAACCCAATATCTAGATCCAGCAAATCCAATCCATATCCAGTATACAACCAATTCGAAGTCTATCGTCAAACTCGAATTCGAAATCCCCGGTTCGAAGCGCTTCCGGCGTTCCGAACCGACATTCCGAACCCAAATCCGAAAATCCATTCTTATACCCAGAAATCACACATAATCATAAATCATATTTCATAACCCATTTATCCTCATCAGAAAACATTTATAGGTTGAAATCGTAGTTATGGCATCAAAATCCGAAAACTAGCTTTTCTCGAAAACCGTGAAAACCGTGCAGAATCTCGGAAATGTCTCGAAAAACATGCAACTCTTCAATCACATATAATCATCCTTCAAAAGCATAAAAAACATATTTAAGATCAAATACGTCAATAAAACAGTTAGGCATGCTTGAAAGAAAGAAAGAGTCCACTCACAAATCCAGAATGAGTCACTCGCGCTCCGTGCGCTCCTCGACTGTCTCGGGGACCTCCCGTCCTGTCAAAATGCACCAAATAGGGTCACAAATACATCAAGGATCCTAATCCTAAGTTCCCCAATTTTTCGGGAATTAAATAATATTTTAATCCTAAACCCTCAACCGTCTGGATTCCCGAACAACTCCGTAACACCGTCCGATTAACTCGAAACCTATACCAATAAACTCCTTAGGACAAATAGAACCAAACTCCTGTTGGAAGCTTGGCCGGATTCTTCTCCACGTGCCTCCACGCGCCGCCCAAAGTGGCTGCGCGTGGGCCTCACGCGCCTGCTACAGTGCCCTTCAACCTTGAGCAGACCCGGTTCAGCACAGTGGTCTGCAAACTGAACCGGCGTCAGCGGTTCTCCGCCGTACCTGCACGATTCCTCTCCCTTTCTTCACCTAAAGCTTCGTCCAGTTCCCACCTATCCATTCCCCTCACTCTCCTGGTTCGATTCACCACTCAGCTTCACAACTGAAGCTCGAAAGAAACACACAGATGGCCCCTGTTTCACGATCCAACCACTCCGGTCATCCCCCGTCACGGTGGCAATACCAGACGGTTCCTAAGGCCTTTCTACTTCTAACCCGACTCACCTTGACCGTCGACTCGTGCCCAAACGTCACGACTCGACGTTTGAACCCACGGCCAAAACAGAGCACAAAGTACTCTACGTCGACTGGCTCCGCCGTGTACGTCCCCGTCACGGCGACCATCCCACATCACTCCTAGAACCTCCCTGAACACCACTGCACTCACCACTCCCTTCGATTCTCATCCTACCCTCACGACTTTTGAATTGAAAAAGCACGGGAAAACAGAGTAAAGAAGCTTACCCTTCGATTCCGTCTCCGCTGCAAGCGCCGCCGCGTACCACGGTGTTCGTTGGACTCCCTACAGTCTCCTGAACGTCCCACGGTCGTGATTTGAGCCACCACACGGCGTAGCCACCACCACCAACTCACGGCCTCCCTGTTTCCTCAAATCTTCGCCGCACCACCACCGCGCCGCCGTGCACGATTCCAATCCCAAAACACGATCAACACCTCACCCTCGTCTCTCTGTCACTCTCACTAGTCACTCCTCACTCCCCCTGGCACAAAATCGATCAAGCTCTCCTCGAACTCTCACCCTCTATTTTATGTGTTTCAAACCCAAAACACGGTTTGATTTTGTGCAAGGTGTGGCCGTGCACACTTGAGAACGGCCTGGAACCATCCAGCCACCCCCACGTGTCCATCATCCATAGGCCAGCACAAAAAATCTCTGCCACTTGCCCTTATCTGATTGGGCTGAAAGAAAATGACCAAAATACCCCTTGTACAATTAATTACCGTTTTGCCCTCGAACGTTCTAGACCCGTATCTTTTCCGTCCGACGTCCGATGACAGCGTGCCGCCTGTCGTTAAACTCAGGACGTCGAGACCTATCCAACGGTCCTCGGTCTAGGTGAAAAGCACAAGTCCTCCAAAAAGTCAACATTTTCCTCGTTTACTCAAAATTACGGTAACGCCCCCAATCTTCCGAACGTCATAACTTTTCCTCCGGTTGTCCGAATCGAACCTGCCACCTGTCTACGGACTCGTGACATCCTAAACTACGTCACGGTCAAGAGTTAACACACATCCAATCGGTAATTCAAAAAGTCAACTTTTCGTCAACTATTCACAAGGGCAAAATCGTCCTTTATAAACAAAACTTTATAAAATTACATTTTTACCCTTCCCGAAGGTACGGGTTGTTACATCCACTGCCAACCTCGACAGAACTATGGCAACCCCGGCATCTAGTGCCGAACCAAGAAATTTTACGATACAGTCCTACTAACTATCGTACCGGCATCCCAACAATCAGGTTGACCACGAACTGTAGCCCCTTGAGATATCACATCCTCGACCTGCGTAAGGAGTAGTACGCAAAACACGCTCTGGAATTCAGAGTAACACGAGCAACCCTACTCTGATAAGCATCCTATGAGCAATCCCATGCTCTAATACCACGTTGACATGACCTATCCCAATCCCCCCAGGATTAACGCGGGATGACCCTGCTCCCATCTGACACGAAGTGTCAGACAAGGGATATTTCCGACCTTTGCCCTCACGGGCTATCAAAGTACGCCAGGATCCGGAGGAGGCATGTGATATCTCGGTCTCTGCTACAGGCCACATCCGATGTCAACCTGAAGGGTATTAAAAACAGAAAGACTGTGAGTGGAAAAAACAATAGTTTATAAAAACATTTCCATAAAAGACCTTTATACCCTTCACTAAAAAGCATGCATGCATAGTAAAACCATTTATCCAATCATACATGTTTAACAACCATATGTAGGGTCATAGCCCCAAATTCCGTAAATACAAGTCATACGGGCTCCTGTCCAAAACCATTTACAGAAAACCATAACATAGTAAACATATGTGGGATCTCAGCCAAAATCCATTTATCATCATAAACAAAATTTCCCAAACCACGTGAAATCATGTTTATCCATTATATTTCATATCCAAGAATCTGTCACGGTAAAATAAAGCTACGCGCGAACTAACCGGGGTCTCAATCCCAAGCCTCTCTAGGGTCCACCAAGGTCAATGTCCGTAGATCAATGACCCTCCCTGGAGGTAGCGAACCATGCCCATCCTGAGAGTAAGGAACCCAACTGGGGGGTGACTCCACTCAGTCAGTGCTCGGTGACTACTCCAGGGTCCACCCAGGCCAACGACCCTCCCCGGAGGAGACAATCATATATAAAGGATGGAATATGAAAAACCTTTTGAAATCATTCTTTAAATCTTTCCAGGATTCGTGCCCGGCCCCTCATAAGCCGTCATGAACCATAAAACCTTTTATGGGTTCATGTCGGTTCCCATAAACCGTCATGACCCGTAAATCCATTTCAAGGGTTCATGCCGGTTCCCATAAACCGTCATAACCCGTAAAAACCATTTGTAACACATAGCTGGGCCCTAGGCCCGAATCCACATAGGAACTGGACCTCAAGTCCGAATCGTAAACCAACTGGGCCTTACGCCCGATGCCTCGTTAAATCAAATGGACCTCAAGGCCGCGAGTTCGTAATTCAAATGGGTCTCATACCCGAGTTTACCTTTTCAAATCCAAAATCCTTTCATTAAACCATTTCCAAAACCATAAGAATAGAAAATCAGAGTAAAATCGGAAAACCTCGATTTACGTGCAAGCACGTAAATCGCCTCGAAATACGTGAAACCATATAATTCACAAATATCCAAATCAAAATCATCAAATCACATTCATAATCCATATAAAACATTTATGCATGCATCACAGTTTAGAAATCAAGGTCCACTCACAGACCGTCCAAGCTGCCGCCTCGATTTGCGTGCCATAGGCTCTCCCGAGCCGATCACTGTCACCGGGACTCCCAAACCTATCCAAATTTTAATAGAAGGTTACTAACTACTTAATTAACCTCCTACCAAAGCCCCGTAATTTTCCCGAACTTTTAACTATTTTTAAACCGACCCTAATCCTTCCGACAGCCCGAAACCTTCGAAATGATGCCTAATTGACACGAGACCAGTCCCAAAATCTTCATTACATCGAATAGAAGATTTCCCGTGTTGAACACTTCCCTAAATTATGGCCCACGCGACCTCACGCACCCCTAGAAGGTCGAAAACACTGTTCATCGTCTCCTACCTCCAACTGAACCAGTTTTTACTGTTCACGGCACTGTTCACCCGTATTCAACCTCGGTTTTCTCTGGTTTTTGGACCGATTTTAGGTCCATTTCATCTCCTTTTAATCCTAATATCATCCTAATCCTATTTCCTATCATTTAGACATTAAAACCCGAGCAAAAACCACCAAAAACCGTGCTTCATCCGCCGTTCATGGCGGTCGGACTTTCCCCCGCCGTCCACGGCCATTTCCAGCCATCCTAAACCACGAAAACAATCCTATTCTAAAGAAATCGATTAAAAACCATTAAAACTCAAATTTGGATTTTTGAATATTTCTCACCTTACGGGTCCTCTCCCGCCGTGAGCTGCCGTGGCTCGCCACCATTCCCGTCTTCCTCAGCCCTTCATCACCTCACTCACGGTCACACACAAGCACATGAGGAATGGTGGTATGTGTGTGTGTGTGTGTGTGTGTGTGTGTGTGTGTGTGTGTGTGTGTGTGTGTGTGTGTGTGTGTGTGTGTGTGTGTGTGTGTGTGTGTGTGTGTGTGTGTGTGTGTGTGTGTGTGTGTGTGTGTGTGTGTGTGTGTGTGTGTGTGTGTGTGTGTGTGTGCACTTGTTCGAAGAACAAAGAAGAAAATGAAGAAAATGGAGAAGTATGAAAAATGGTGGGGGTTTCGGGTTTGTGTGTTTGGGGAAGGAGAAAATGTTGATCTGATGAGGGAAGAGAAATGGAGGGTGAGGATTTGAGAGATTAAATTAGATGAATGGCTAGGATTTAATGTTAGAAAGTTTAATTATAAAATAATTAATATAATAGTATTTAATTATGTAGATCCAAAATTTAGGGGATTGTCGAATGGGATGAGTGACACTTGTCACTCATCCAGGGGACCCACCTAAAATATCTAGCCCAATCAGATTTTTCCAAATCATCACCGTCTCGAAGTACGTGCATAGTGAAATCGAACTTCCGTGACCTATAACTTCGTCGTCGAACGTTCAAATTCGACGTGCTGCCTGTCTACGGATGTAACGACACGTCCCGAATATCAGGATTTAATAATATTTAATGGTGAATTACTAATCTGGGATTAGTTGTGTGATTTCGGACGAATTGTGCAAAATGACCGTTTTGCCCCTGGGCGTGGGCAAAACGTTGACTTTTAATTCGGATGGTCAAATGGACTTTGACCGATGACCGTGACGTAGTTCGGGACGTCACGAGTTCATAGACAGGTGGCACGTTTGATTCCAACGTTCGTGGAAGAAGTTATGATGTACGGAAGCCCAAGGGCATTTTCGTAATTTGACTTAAATGGGGCCAAATGTTGACTTTCGACCCGGGGAGTCCAATGGACGAGGGCCAAGGACCGTTAGGTAGGTTTCGTCGATACGAATCCAACGACAGGCGGCATGCCGAAATCGGAGATTCGACGACGAAGTTATGGTCACGGAATCGGGTTCGGTTAACCGAACGAACCGGGATTAAAATAATATTTTAATATGAATAGTACCCGGTGATTGGACACACTCGGATGAGTGACAAGTGTCACTCATCCCTTAATTTCAGGCATAAAACCAGATCCCATGTTTTGGGGAAACATAATTATTATGTTTTATTAATTAATTAAATTAAATTAATCTTTTAATTTCCATTATTCCTCTCTAATTTCCTAACCGTGTACAACCCAAAAACACAATGCATTCCACCCTTAATCTCCTCTCCATCAGCTGATCTTGAGTGTGCAAATTGGAGACAATTCAGAGACGGATTTAGTAAGGGAAACACGAGGGATTGAGGGGGGCCGTAGAATTGGAATTCGAAAATTTGGTTTTTGGGAGGGAAATTCGAATAATGAGAATTGGACCGTGAGGATCGAAATGGAGCTCACTTCGAGCTTCCTGAGATCACTACGATCAGAATCGTCGAAAGAACGAAAGGAATTGGTGCCCTTTTGGCTCTGAACGGACCTAGTAACAGTGGGCAGTGTTCGAGCTTGAGTCGTGATCTTGGAGCAATCAAACGGTGTAATTGATGTGGGGAAACGACTTCTCATGATCCCACGATGCTTCTGGGTTCATCAATTGGAATAAACTTGCTGAGATTGATGGAATTCCATGGTTGCACAGTGACGGGTGTTCTTCGTGTTCATCATCGAAGTCGACGGGTTTTAGGTATGTGATCACGTAATTGAGTTTACAGAACTTAAATTGAACTTAAAACGAAACTAACTGAATGATCAATTGGAAGATTTAGGGTTGAATTGATGGACATTGAACCGGGTTGTCTCGCGGACTAATTGGACCCGTTTACCAGACATACGGGTTAGGCTGGTGACACTGTAGCTGGCGCGTGGGTTTCACGCGCAGCCACTCACGGCGGCGCGTGACGGCGCGTGAGCACGAATCTCGAGGTGAGATCAACATGACTTCTGTCCTATTTAATGTAACGAACATTTTGGGATTGGTTTCGTGTCGATCGGATCCCATTTCGATATTGTTCGGGATGTCCGAAGGTTTTAAATCCAGTTTAAAAATAGTTAAAAATTCGGGAAAATTACGGGACTTAAATAGGATGTTAATGATGAGGTTAGTGACCCTCTAATATGATTTGGACAGGATTAGGAGTCCTGGTGATAGTGGTGTGGCCCGAGAAGGCCTATGACACGCGTATCGAGGCGCTCGGTTAAATGGTCTGTGAGTGGACATTGGTTTTATAAATTCGATGCATGCATAACTGTTACATGATTTTTATAATTATGATTAAATGATTTACTTTGGATATCGGTGAATTTAAATGATTTCATGCATTTCGAGGTGATTTACGTATTTGCACGTAAACCGAGGTTTTCTGGATTTGCACCGATTTCCATAAATGTGGTTGGATATGATTTCATGAAACGGTTACGGACTTGATAAAGTAAAATCGGGTCAGGGGCCCAGTTAACTTATGAATCGGGTCAGGGGCCCAATTAACTTGTGAATTCGGGCCGGGGGCCTAGTGGACTTATGAATTCGGGCCAGGGGCCAGTTAACTTATGAAATCGGGCCAGGGGCCCAGTTGTTTTATACATGTGATTCGGGTCGGGGACCCTAAAATGGAATCGAATAAATGATTTTGGATTTAAATCAACTATTTGGACTTATAATGGTTTTGATGATATTGAAATTATGGTTATGGCACGTTTCACGGTATTTGGGCTTGAGACCCGTCTGATGAAACTTAAAGATTGGTTTGGATTTTATCTATGTATATATATATATGCTTTGCATTTGGATATCAATAAAATGTATTTGGTACTTCACTGTATAGATCCTTCCATATTATATTGTCTCCTCTGGATGAGGTACCCCGGAGAGGTCACGGACGTCTAGTACGTCCAGCGTCTATGACGCTAAGCATCGGGGATGTTGTACCCGAATGGGGTTCGGGGATTGAACTCGGAAATTGAGACCCGAGTGGCACGCGTAGCCTTGTGATTGTGACCTTATTGACGTCAGGGACGTCAGACATCAGGGATGTCGGATTGGAGTGTATGGTGCAGTGGCT
Source organism: Prinsepia uniflora (assembly GCA_032719365.1). Classification (NCBI taxonomy): domain Eukaryota; kingdom Viridiplantae; phylum Streptophyta; class Magnoliopsida; order Rosales; family Rosaceae; genus Prinsepia; species Prinsepia uniflora. The sequence goes on along the minus strand of CM064872.1, from coordinate 44,922,149 downwards.
AAAATTTTGTTTATGGTTCATATTATATGATATATGATTTTAAATGATGGTGCATGCATATGATTTTACTGAGGGGCATAAATGTCTTATAAATGTTTTAAACAGACTTGTTTATTTTCGTCCACTCACAGCTTTTGTTTTTAATGCCCTTCAGGTTGATTTCGGATGCGACTGCAGCAGAGACTTGAGCATCGCACACCTCCTCCATCGATCCTTACGCACTCTGGAAGCCCGGTTGGGCAGTGGCAACAGGTTATCCCTTGTCTGACACCTCTTGTCAGACGGGAGCATGACACATTCCATGGTAATCCCGGGGGGATTGGGATGGGTCGTGTCAATGGATTCGTATCGTCCCGATCTACGCAATGGTCTTTGGCCCTTGGCCATCAGACCTCCCAGTCAAAACGTCAACATTTGACCCCTTTTAACCAAAATTACTAAAATTCCCCTAAACTTCCGAACGTCATAACTTCTTCCTCGAACGTCGGAATTGAACGTGCCACGTATCTATGAACTCGTGACGTCCTAAACTACGCCACGATCATCGATCAAAGTCCATTTGACCTCCCGAACAAAAATTGAACGTTTTACTACAACTAGGGGCAAAACGGTCATTTTGCATCGTTCATCCGATTTTGCCCAACTAATCACAGATTAGCCTCACTAACCGTGATTAGTCACTAATCTAATCCTGGAATTAGGGACGGGTCATTACATGTTATGTTTTAAATAATATTAACATTGAATTATAGTAATTCAATTCAATTTATGTTTATATGTAACATTTTATATTATTAGTCATCCTCGGAATCATATTGCATCATATTATTCATTATATATTTATTATATCTAATTAATTTTATAATTTTATTAGTCTTATATAACCATTATTGGATATTTAAGTTTTTCCTAGAGTTTCATTAAAATTTTCTAACTGTTAGATTAAATTTTCGTCATTTTTGTTGATCGTAAACGATATCGATATCGATATTTAGAACGAGATTTTCGTAAATTCAACTACCGATATATCTATCGATATTCATATTTCAATCCTTGGTAGAAGCGTAGAGCCATATTGGGCTTACCCCCCATTAGGGGGAATCGAAACCACAAATTTGTTGAACAATACGCAACTACAAACTCGGCTTAGCCCATAGGGTACCCAACAATGAGTCATGCATTTGATATTAAAAACCCTCTTGTAAATTGAGTAGTATTAAGTCACGTTGCATTTGATATTACTAAATTACTATAAAGTGTTAAGTGCTTAAGTTTATAAGACTTTTAGTTAAGTGCTTAAGTTTATAAGACTTTTAGTTAAGTGCTTAATTTTATAACCTGTTTTTGAAAATCCCTTGTTTAATAAATATATTAATATGCTATTGAAATTAAATTACTAATGTGTCCCTCCTTAGAAAATTGAAAAATTTCCGTCTGCAATGGTCAGGATCTTTCATCGCCCAAAATCAAGCATCTCCCGCAGCCATCTTATTTCAGTCTTTTATGTGTGGATGAAGTGGTTTATCTTGAACCTTATTGACGTGCGGTAGCCTTGATTTTTAACAAAATAGAGTAATATTATTCAGTTGTTCTTGAAAGAAAAAAAATTCGAGTTTTCACAATTGCAGCGGCAAGGAGGTGCAATTGTTGTCATTATATCGTAAATTTATCATATTTGATGATTTCTTTTGTTAGGGTTTTGCAAGAATTGCAGCGCATTTAGAAGAGTTATAGTGTGGCAGGAAGAATAGTTGTAGTGTACTAGTGTGTACGGAAGAGCAGTTGCAGTGTGTTTTGGAATAATAATAGTCCAATTTAATTTTAATATTTATCAAATTTAATTTTTCTTATTTTCATTTAGAATATTTTGAATAATAGTTGCGGTGCATTTTGGAGTAGTGGGATGTGCAATAATAATTGCAATGCAATTTTAATTTTTATCAAATTTGAAAAGTTCATAAAGCATAAGCGTGTGTTTGGATGAATTTTTTATTAAAATTACTAAAAATTTATGAAATTATAGAATTTAAATTACCAAAAATTAATTTTTCAGAAATTATGAAGTTTCATAAAAGTAAAATAAAATTTAAACATATAATTTAATGTTCATATATAAATGATAGTTATAAAGATGAAATCTTAAAAATGACACATTTTTATATAAAATTTAAACTTGGGATGGTGACATCTAAATTCCAAATTTTTTATTTTTTTAAAATCTTAAATTTCTATATTTATGTATCCAACATTGAAACACAACAAATTATGCATATGAAATTTAAATTTTTAGCAAATCTCATATTTTTTTCCCTCATTCAAACACTATGAAAACCGATAATATTCCTGGTGAGAGTCTCAATCTATGCGAAACCTGATACCCGTAACTTTGAGAGATACAGCAATGCAACTAGGGGTGGGCACGGTTCGGTATGGTACAAAATTGATCGATACCAGAACCATACCATTTAATTTTAATCGGTACGGTACGGTTCGGTATTCAATATTTTGAAAGTGAAACCAGATCGTACCGTACCATTTAAGTTCGGTACGGTTTCGGTATGGTTTCGGTTTTGAGCCAAAATTTTGGTTTCTGATTATAAAGTAAGGGTTAGGTTTAGGCATGGTTAAGTGTGAGCTTAGATTCTCAATAATTTTGTTTTTGGTTCCCTAATAAAAAATCAAAATCAAAATCAAAAGCAAACCATATATAAATAAATATTACAGACTTCATGTTCAATCCAAAAGATCAATTAGCTGGCTTTGCTAATTAAAAACTTTCAGTAGCTGACATTCAAGTAGAAGCTTCTGAGTCCTCCATGTAATTTTGTTTTTAATTAGCATAGACAGCCAAAAGATCAATGACAAACTGTGTCTAATAATACAATGGGCGCAAGACAACATTGCATAGAGAAAAGAAAACAATAAATTAACAATTTTAACACTAATTCAGCACAAGACAGACTCCATAAGCTTATATTCATTAGTGAATCTTAGTCCTCTAGCATAGTAAAAGACTAAAGAAAAAGGAAAACTATATTTATGAAGGACTTAAGTTTTCAAATATGTATTGAAGAAGTTGCACTAAGTTGAAGATATCAACTCTTAGAAGCTAAATTAAGACATGTATGGTCATATCAACTCTTGAAGAATACATAATAAATCAATAAGAAATAAATTTAATTATTAAAAAAAAATTCTAATTTGGTACGGTATCGGTACGGGACGGTTTTTTAAAATATCGATACCGAAACCGTATCGAATTATATCGGTACGGTTTCGGTACCGTACCAATCATACAACGGTTTTACTATTCAATTTTTTTTCGGTATGATTTGATCTGAAACGGTACGGTTTCGGTATTTTGGTTTCATGTGCCCAGCCCTAAATGCAACTATTATACTAGAACATGTAAAAGTTGTAGTGTTTTTTTTTTTTTTATGCAAACAATAGTAGTTACATGTGGAATGAGCTGATTAGTTCAATGCCACAGAGGTAAAAATATATTGCGATTTTTAATAACAGCCTAGTATTATAGACTCAAAGGATTTAAAAAAATAATAATAATTGTATGAGTTTGACACCTTATAAATAAGGTTTGAATAATAAAAAGCCCTAAAATTAGCTTGGCCATAAATAAACATTAATAATGGCATAGTCCAAATAGTCGGACGATATGTCTCCCATGTTTTTTAGCAATACTGGAACATTTTCGGGCCTGATGTGTGTAGCGGGGTGAGACACATGATCCAGTCAAAGAGAACGGCGCCAGGGGTCAACCATGCCCATGTCACTTTGATTCTGAAAATCAAAAATCCCACCAACGTGGCATTTTCAACCTATCAGCCTCTGCAATGTCATTTATAAGATTGGTGCAAAGGGCCTTACTAATAGATTGAAAACTTCTTGGGCCAGGTAATTTCTTCTGCCTAAAGTGCTTTTATTCCAAGTCGTCTCATTTCAGATGAAGATGATACTTTAATTGCAGCTGAACTCTCTCGTTACATGTATAAGAAAAGATCTGGTTAGGATGGTGTTATGGCCCTCAAACTTGATATGAGTAAGGCATATGACAGAGTGGAATGGATTTTATTGAAAAAGTTATGAGAAAGCTGGGATTCGCAGAGGCTTGGATTGATTTGATAATGATGTGTGTTACCACCGTGTCTTATTCATATAATTTGAATCGTGAGATTGTTGCTTTGGTTACTCCAAATAAAGGCATTCGCCAAGGGGATCCTTTGTCTCCGTATTTATTTGTTAATTGTGTAGAGGGTTTTTCTGCTCTACTTGAGTGGTGGAGGTCCATCGATAGTATTCATAGAATTTATATTGCTCCAACAACACTTAGTGTGCACCACTTGTTGTTTGTTGATGGCAGTTTATTATTCTTCAAGGGCACTCTAGATGGATGCATTGCAGTTAAGCAGGTTCTGAATTTATATGAGAAGGCCTCGGGACAAACTATCAGTTTACAGAAGTTATGTGTTACTTTTAGTAGTAAACCGAAAGCAGAATGGGGTTTGGGGTTTAGAGACTTTTACGCTTTTAACTTGGGGCTTCTTGCTAAATAGAGCTGGAGATTATTCTTAATCCTTCCTCTTTAACTGCCCGCTTACACAAGGCTAAATACTACCCAGACAGTGACTTCATGAATGTAACCATTGGTGCTAACACTTTTTTCTCTTGCAGAAGTATCGCCTATGCAAGGGACACCATTTGACTCGAGGCCAAATGGCAGGCAGGAGAAGGTGAGCAAATTTATGTATGGGGTGGTTGCTGGTTACCAAGACCCTCCTTTGCTACTGTGCTGTCTCCTAGACAAATTGAATCAGATGCTAATAATAGAGTCAAGGAGCTAATGACAAAAAGTGGAAGGGCTTGGAATAAGCAATTGATTTGGGAGGTGTTTAGGGAGGATGAAGCTGAGATGATTCTTGGCATACCACTGAGTCTACGGAGACCTAATGATCGCCTACCATGGCAAGGTGAGCGAGCAGGGTTGTTTTTGTTTAAAAGTGCCTATAAAATTGTCGTAGTCCAGTTGGAGTGTGATGCACATCGGGCGGGGAGTTCAAGAACTAGTATGGATATTCAATTACTCTGGAAGAAGATATGGGGTTCTTGAATTCCCAACTAGGTTAAACACTTCAGCTGGAAAGTGTGATGCGGTATCCTTCCAACCAAAGTAAACTTACAGTAGAAAAGGGTTACTATTGACTACACTTACAATGTTTTAAAAAGTGTCATGCAGTTCGTGGAATTTGGTCATCCAATTCTATTAGAGTTCTCTCTTCGGCTTCATCTTGCTCTTCAATGTCACGTTGGATTATTTCCATGACTCGGCACCTACCTTAACAGGACTCGTCCCAAATTCCACATAAGGGGGACCAGACCTACTCTCATTTGACAACTTTTGGCAGACAAGGGATATTTACATCCTCGGCCATGCCTCCGCCTCTCGCTCAGTCCTGAACTTCATGCAACGACACTGGAGGGTTTCAAAACACAAAAACCGTGTGACTGGATAAAAAAAAATAGTTTTAAAACATAATTTGAAACATATCGTGTTTTTATAGAACTATTTGAAACATATCGTGTTTTTATAGAACTATTTGAAACATATAGTTTAAAAACAAACATCAAGTAAAAGATAACTTGAATCAAAAACTCGATAACGTGATCGACCATAGTGCAATAACCATCGGAAATCATGATCATTAGCACATCGATCTCACAATACTCAACGTAAGCCATCACAACAATTACCACACATCTGAACCATCTTCAAACACACAAGCACAATCTCAATCATCATTACACAAACACATCACAAGGGCACTACCGGAAGGTCATCACATACACACTCGCTCGGGAACCGGAGCCCCAAGCTCGACGTCCGAGTCATCACAATACAGTCTCAGGAACTAGAGCACCGGGCTCGACGTCTGAGACTCACCTCAAATCAACCAACACAATCTTCACACCATCACAAGTCACATCACTAGTACTAAGAAACCACAAGCTCATGTCACAACTCAATATCATACAAAAAATTCACAATCAACACCACAAGCCTAATCCCAAAACCAACATATACAGGCATACCTCGAAAAACGTGCTTAAATACATTTGGAATTCATCGGGAAAATCGAAAATACACCGAAGTCACTTTATTTCATGATTCAAACCTTGTTCAGCCCAAATCTATAATTAGAACCAAGTTCGAAAACATTTACTCAAGGAACATCATAAAACGTGTCATTGATTCATATCCGAAAACCCATCCAAAAGTCATAAAAAAATACTAAAATCCAATATCCTAACTTTTACTCGAGATCTTCATAAAGATCTTCTCGAATTTCCCAAATGAGATCCCGATCAAAAATTCAACATTTTTCACTTTTCTCCGAGGGATTTTACTTTAAATTTTCCAATTTTGCTTTTCTCTTAAAATTCCAAGTCGTTACATACCTAGTAAAAGTTTTGATTTTTTTCCTCATGATTATGTGGTTTATTTGGGAAGAAAGAAACAAACTGGATGGTAGAGGATTCACTCATCCCTCTACGATATTTCCCGAAAGAGGAAGCATGGCTATCATCGTTTCACCTTCACCACCTATATGAAAATGGCAAGCTTAAGCGTTTTTCAGCAGTTTGGAAGAAGCCAAAACAGGGTTAATATAAGTACAACTTTGATAGAACTTTTAGGGAGGCAGAAAGAAATGGGGGATATTGTAACGCCCCAAACTTTTGTTAAATTGTAATTTCGTAAATTTATTATAAAATGACCATTTTTCTCCTAGAAAGGGAAAACTTTGCCTTTTGATCTGGGACACTTTTTGGACTTTGACCAGTGTCCGTTACGTAGATTGGGACGTCACGAGTCTGTAGACATGCGGCACATCGAAATCGGATGTCGGGCGGAAAAGTTATTGGTCACGAACGGATAAGGGTACTATTCATGTAAAACGAGGCAAGTATACAATGTCACTTTTTAATTGGCCCAAAATATCTAAGTGGACCAATGGATGAGTGACAAATGTTACCCATCCCATTGGCCTATTCCCTTATGCTTTTGGATCTGATTTGGGTTCATGTATCTCACCTTTCTCATTTCTCTCTGTGTAACTCGAAACCCTCCTAAACCCAAACACACAAACACTCACCACCCCAACCCAACAATTATACCATCATCTTCTGTGTGTTTAACTGAGAGAGTGAGAGAGAAGGGACATGGAGAGAAGACAGAGACGACTGAGCATGGTGGAGGGCACACGGGCAAGGTAAACTCGAAAACTATTTTTGGACCCAAAATCTAAACTCGAATTTCTAAGGTTTGTTGGAGGATTCTAATGATCCTAACATGTTCTTAGTTCTAGTACGAACTTGTGGGTGTTGGTTTTGAGGACTAAGAAGGCCAGGATCGACGGGAAACCAAGTTTGAAGGTTTATCGTTACTGTTCATCATTGGAAGGTAATTTCTAGCTTGTTTTTCCTGATTTTGAACCCATAGATCTCTTCTAGGAATCCAGACGATCATGTAGGACCAAACGAGATTGAAAATGGTCTAGGAATGAAGGAATTAGAACCGAGTCAGGTCGCTGGTTTGGGCTACACGTTACATTGGAAACGGGTGACCCATCGAGAGGTTGAAGACGATGACGTCAGAAGGGTGACGTCAACACCTGTCAGGCTGTCAAGCCACATGGTCAATGGGATGCTACCACGTGGCAGTTGTCAGGGTCCAGTCAGTACTGACGTGTTAGGCACGTGGACCAGCCAGCACGTGACATGTAGCACGTGTCAGATCTGACAGCTGTCAGACCTGTCAGGCGATGATGTCAGCGTTGACTTTGATGACGTTAGCGCTAACCGTTGATAGTGACGTCAGCATTGACTTTTTGACCAACGTTGATCGGAACTTTGACCCTCATGTGGGTCGCGTGGGCAAGTATTTCGAGGTGAGACTAGTTCCATTTTAAAGGTTTCGACGATCCGGATCCAATGGTGGTGGTTCCGGGTCGATCAGAGATCATTTGATAGGTTATTTAGGGGTTTAAAGCTTCATGATATGCATTCAGGATGGGTTCCCGGTATCAGACTTTTGGGGTTTTTGAGTATGACCTTGTAGAGTCCATTAGTGACTTTTTTGATGAGTTTTGGACAAGCCCGGAGACTGTCATTTAGCTTCAGGGCAGTTACAGTGCAGTTCGTTAGCGTAGCGAGGACCGTGTGTAAGTGGACTTTTGGTTTATAAAATGAATGCATGCATAGCTATTTTTAACTCCTTATTATATGATTTGAATTGGATTACTTTGGTATTCATTGATGGTCTTATGGATTTTAAAATGCCGATTATGGATTGTTTTATGTATTACGATGTTTTGGGCTTGAGACCCGTCTCGATTATATATTGACTAGTTTTAGATTCAAACAGGGATTTCAAGAAACGGTTTAAACATGATTTTCACTGGGTTTACTATTACACTGTACGTACCATCCTTATTGGTTATTGTTTCTCCAGACATCTCTTAATATCTTAGAGTAATCACGGTGCATTGTCTAAGAGCGGCCGCTCCGAGGAGTGACTCAAGATCAGGAGTGCGATATATGGATATCACCCAGAATAGTGTCGAGTGATATCACTTGGACACTGGTGGATGATGGGAGTACTCGGAATTGAGACCCTAGGTAGCACGCGTTGTAACGACCCGGACTTTCAGAAAAGGAAAATTTGGAAAATTGGAAGAAAAAAACGATTTTACCCCTGGAAATTGGGCAAACGGTTGAATTTTTTCTCGAGCGGCCAAACGGACTTTGACCGATGACTGTGACGTAGTTCGGAACGTCACGAGTTCATAGACAGGTGGCACGCCTGATTCCGACATTCGAGGAGAAAGTTTTGATGTTCGGAAGTTCAAGGGTAATTCGGTAATTTGGTTACAAAGGGGCAATTTGTCGACTTTTCAAACAACATAGATTTTGCACGTAAGCCGAGGACCATTGGGTAGGTCTCGAGACGTTGAATCCGTAGACAGGCGGCACGCGTCAATCAGAATTCGAATGACCAAGTTACGGGTCTAGAAGCGTGAAGGGCATTTTGGTAAATTGTCAAAGTAAGGGCAAAATGGTCATTTTGAGGGTGCCGTTGAAATAGCCGTGAGTGGGTGTTTTTGAATTGAAAAAAAAAAACAGAGTATAGGCAGGAGTGTGAGTGTGTGCACGAGGAGGTTGGGAATGGAGCATCGTTGCTTTTGTTTTGTTTATGCATTGAGTGAGGGAGCAGAGACAGAGGCAAAGCACGGGTTGTTCAGTTGTGAGTATGGTGGAATTGGGACTTGAAACTGGGTGTTGGTTTTGAATTGAAAACAAACAGAGAACGGGTTACATTGGATTAATTGAGTGAAGTGGCTTCGTAAAATTCTGAGAGGAAAGGAGAGAAACAGAGAGAGGAACTGGAGAGGAAAAGTGGGGGGACTGAGTGAAATTACACAAAGAAACCCGAAACCGTCCATGGGTAATTTCAAATTTGAAAATTCAGTTTTAGGCCAGCCCAAGTCCAATTAAAGTCAGATTATGCTTTCTGGGACCTTCATTAGTTGATCCGAGTCAAGAAATTCGAAGTTCGAAGTTCGAAGTCGTGGAGCCATGAACAGACTTGACGGAAGTCCAGAAATCGCGAGCTTATGTTCGTGTAATTGGAGGTAAGTTCTTGTGAAATTGATTGCAAAATCATCTTTAAAGTAAGTCTACGATGCTTCCTAACTAATCAATTGAAGGAATCAGTGACTGTGTGATGAACTGGGACGATGAACCTTGATTAGAAATTGAATTCAAATGAGTTGGTTTTAAGCCGTGATGATTGGAATGGATGTTACAGACCTTAAATTAAGTTCATTACGATGCTAGTTGAGGGTTCAATTGAATAAAACAAGTTGATTGTGGCAGGAATTGAATCGGGTCGAGCACGCGGGTAGCAGACCCGTTTACCAGGCTAGTCGGGTGAGGAAGACGACTGTGTGGTTACTGTAGCGGCGCGTGAGGGCGCGTGGGCCCGATTTTCGAGGTGAGTTCAACATGACTTTTGTTCTATGCAATGTAACGAACATTTTAGTGTTGCTTTCGAGTTAATCGGACACCGTTTCGATATTGTTTCGAGGGTCCGAAGGTTTATATTCCTTTTTTAATTAACCTTTAATTCCCGGAAAATTTTAGGAAATTAGTATGATGTTATTTGAGACCTTAGTGACACTGGGGAATGATTTTAGACAGGATTCGAGATTCTTGGAAAATGTCGAAAATTACGGAAACTCGTGCAGTGCGAAAACGAGCGTTATGGACGGTGTGTGAGTGGACTTTGCTTTCAAAATTTAGTGCATGCATAAATGTTTCTATGATTTCTATGATGATGATTATGACTTGTGATGATTACGATTTTCGTATTTATACTTATTTTGATATGCAATACGTAACTGCACGTATTTCGAGACTATGGTTTCTCCTATGCGTTGATGATGATTTAATGAACAATTTTACATGATTTGTGTGTATGATGTTTTAAGTATTTTTTTATTACTATTGTGAGTATGACCTACGGTTTTGACACAGATTTCAAGATTCTTACGGTTTTACGCGTTTTAGGAGATTTCGAGTATATTGTGATTTGATCATGGTTTTGATGCTTTAACTTTGGGATTTGAAATATGATTTGGTTTCAAAGATTTAAAACAGATTTTGGAAAAGGTGATTTCGGGCTTGATGCCCAGTTCATGAAAGTGGCTTTGATGAACGAGATTTCGAGTTTAGGAAACTTGAAGTTGGATTTTCGGGTTTGGGTTCGGGGTGATGTTTCTGGATGCTGGTTTACGGAATCATTATTGAGAATTCGGATTCGGGAATGGATGACGGATATGATTGGGGATTTGAATGTGAAATTCGGACATAAGTCCTATTATGACAAAATGTGATTTCGGATTGGTTTTGGAATTTGGATCACGATGGATCCTGGATTGTTGTGATTTACAAACGGTTTTGGATTTGAAGACCCGGTACTATTGCTGGATTATGTTTTGGGTTTAAAGACCCGGTTAATTGATGACGGGGGCGGGCCCGGATTGGGTTTAAAGACTCGTGAGTTTAAAGACTCGGTTATTGTGATACCTCCCGAGACCTATTGATTATGTTTTGAGTTTAAAGACTCGTTGATATCCCGGGAAGGCCTGATTATGCGCATGGTTTTGAGTTTAAAGACTCGGGCGCACTTGAGATCCAGCAGATTGATTGACTTCTGAATTATTGTTGGTTTCCGATGTTTTCGGATGTGTTGGGCAATGGCCCGGTTTATGTGGCGTGATGGGTTTTTAGACTATGTTCTTGTACTTGGATTTGATTCATGGTTTTGGGCTTAGGCCCTGTGTTTATGATTGCGGGCTAAGACCCGAAGGTGAAGAAAAGGAAAATGACTTTGGTTTTCATACACGGTTTCTTACATTGGAAATGAAATGGATTGTGAAATGAATTTCTAATGCATGCATTGGTTTTACGTGGAGGGTAGAAATCTATTTCTATAACCTGTTTGATGAACTGATTCATTTTCATCCACTCACACCTTTTGTGTTTTTATTGACCCTCCAGGTCATGGCGCGTTGATCTAGGCTGATCGAGAGGCGGAGGCATGAGTGAGTACGTGTGTGGCTATCCCTTGTTTGGTAAGTACGAAGGGTATTTTGGAAACTTCAGTCGACTTGCCAGACGAGAGCAGGTGTCAGGACCCACCCCTAATCCCCCAGGATTAGGGACTAAACCCTGTTCCCGTCTGACTCACGCATGTCACGAGGGCCCAACTGACTTCCAACCTTCATGTGACACGTAAGTCGGACAAGGGATTCTACCATCCAAAAACTTGGAACTTCCCAGGGTGCGCAAAGTCTACTGTGGAACGTACGTGTGATGTCTCCGTCTCTCTCGATCAACAGCCCGTGCCTCAACAACCTGGAGGGTATCGAAAACACGAAAAGACTGTGAGTGGACAAAAATAAAGTTTAAGTTTAAAAACATTTCATAAAACAATGACATTTATACCCTCTGTTTCAAAACCAATGCATGCATATTAATTTCATGTCATAAAACCATGTACGAAAACCAAACACATTTTCCTTTTTTCGAATCCCGGGCCTCAGCCCAAAACCATCGAGAACCATTATAACCAATGAAAACCATCCTTGAAAACCGTCATCATCAATCACAGAGAAAACCAAAACATTTTGAACCACATTTCCATCCATCGAACCTGCTGGATCTATCCGAGTCTTTAAACTCCCGAGTCTTTAAACTCAATCCAGGCCTCAATATAATCCGAGTCTTTAAACTCTCAAGTCTTTAAACTCAATAGGCCTACGGTGGAAATATCAGTATATCCGAGTCTTTAAACCCAATAACCAGATCCAGCAAATCCAATCCAAAACCATTTGAAAACCTTTATCCATTTCCTTTCCAGGTCCGAGTCCGCAACCACCATTTCGTAAGCCGGCATCCGGAATAACCATTCGGAACACAAACCCGGAATCCTCTTCAAGTCCCGAAAACCCTTTTCCGAAAACACTTTTCCGAAATCCTTTTTCTTTCTTTGAAATAAAATCTTATTTCAAATCCCGAAATCAAATCATTAAGACCAAGTTCAAATCACGATATTTATCAAACCTCGTAAAGCGTGAATTTTCGTAATCTCCTCGTAAAACGTGCAAAAACCGTAAACCATCACAATCATAAATTAAATCATAAAATCAAGTATAGAAAACATATAAAAACATATATGCATGCATCAAGAGTTAGAAAGCAAAGTCCACTCACAGACCATTCCGACGTCGCCTCGATACGTGCACACTTACGCCATTCCCGGCCATTTCGCTATCCTCGGCTTTCCCGAACCTATCCAAATCCCAATATAAGGTCACTAACTACTTCACGATACTCATACTAAAGCCCCACAATTTTTCCGTATTTTTAACTATTTTTATTCGAGCCCTAAAACATTCGGATAGCCCGAAACATATCGAGTCGATGTCCGATCGACTCGAAACCAGTACCAAAATGTTCGTTACATCGAATACTTAAAAAGTCGTGTTGGAACCTTCCTCGAATTGTGTACCACGCGCCCACACGCGCCGCCCAAAGGGGCTACGCATGAGACCCACGCGCCACACTCTTCATCGTCTTCAACCTCTCGCTAGACCGGTTCAGACCGGTTCGAACCGGCCCGGTCTAACCGAACCGGCAAGGGAGGTTCTACTCCGTTTTAGGCCATTTTCCATCCTTTTAAGTCTATTAAGATCGTCCTACTCTAATGAGTCTAATTAACTACCTAAAACACGAACTAAAGTACGAAAACTTACCGTCCAAGATTCGAACCAGTCCCCTGAAATTCCTAGTCACGGTTTCCCGGCCATCCATTGTCTTCTCCACCACAGGTTCGACTCCTCAGGCCAATTACATCATCCTTCAACTAATAGAACCAAGAAAACAGTTCGACTAAGCTCCTAAATCCACGATTTTCAATTGGAATTTAAACGGGAAAACAGGGGACCTCGAGAACTCACCATGTTCTAACCTCCGCCGTGCTCACCGCCATGTTCCTCTGGGTTCACAAGGCTGTCCTCAGCCATCCCAACACCCCCTCGAACTCTTTTGGACCAAAATAATCGATTGTGATTGCACCACGATCCTTGACCCTCTCTGTTTTCCTGAGACATCTCATCCTTTCCTCACACAACTCTCACCTTTCAACCCTCACTTCCACGATTAAACACTCACTCAACTATCCTTGATCACTCACTCAAGCCAACACACGCTCTCACTGGACATTGCTCGATCTCTCCTCCCTATTACCCTGTCTCTGTTTCTCTTAAGCACGACTTAAACCAAACTCAAACAATTAAAACCGTATAATCGTGTAGGCTAGAACCCATTGGAATCCAGCCAGGTGTCAAACACCTGGTGGTCCCATCCCAAAATATCCGATTACCCTGTCCAAGTGGCCTTATCTGATTGGGCTCAATTCCCAAGGTACCAAGAGACCAAAATACCCCTAACCATACAAATTACGATTTTTCCCTTCGTATTTCGTAAACCGTAACTTAACCGTCCGACCTCCTATCGATACCTGCCACCTGCAATTGTACTCAGGACGGCGAGATCTACCTAACGGTCCTCGGTCCACGCGTAAAAACTCTTTCGTGTGAAAAGTCAACTTTTCCCCTTATTTTAACCAAATTACGGTAATGCCCTCAACCTTTCGAACATCATAACTTCCTCCTCGGATGTCGAAATCGGGCGTGCCACCTGTCTACGGACTCGTGACATCCCAAACTACGTCACGGTCATTGGTCATTGTCCATTTGACCGCCCAAACTCAAAGTCAACTTTTTGCCCAAACTATGGGCAAAATCGTCATTCTACACTAACGGGCCAAAAGTAACCAACTAACCACCGATTAACGCAGTTAATCCGTCACTAATCACTTCCCTAATCCTGACTTCCGAGACGGGCCGTTACAGCAGGACCGGGCACGGTTATCAATGTCCCTTCAGGGGCGGTCCTGTCAAGTTGGTATCAGAGCACTAGGTTGTTGATTCTGTTGCCACATCATGCCGCCGAAATGTAAGCCTCGTGCACGAGCTGGTAGTGAGACGAGTAGACGAGGGTGTATGAGACCTCGTGATAGATCTCCGATGCGATTGCTCCCGGGTTGAGGGTTAGATGTAATCGGTGCATACTGTTTGCTAGATGTAGAATTGTCTAGGTCCCAGAAACGAAGGAGCCCAGAGGCTAGAAAGGGTGCCCATTTGGGCAAGTTACACTCGCGATGGGATTATTTTCGGTGAAATCCTTGAGTGGAATGCGTGTTTAAAGAGTCTAAAGTGTGATGGGATATCTCTTAGGCCTTATCGGTTGTATAAGATATGGTTGACCATTGGTATTTGCTCGGTGACTGGGTTTGTCAGTGATGGCATGATTGATTAGTATGAGATTAGACTCAAGAGGAGTCGAGATGTGGATATGGGACTCGAAATGAGTTAGGGTTTGGTTAGAGACTTGAGATGAGCCATGGTAAGGTATCAAGGCTCGAGAGGAGCCAGAAAGGCTGATTGATGGAAGGTTTGGCACTTGGGATGCCAAGGACGAGTATATGGTCAGGTACTGAGGAGTTAGGAAATCATGGCTTGGTCTTGTTTTGGACTTGTGGGACGCGTCAGTGTCCTTAGTGACTGAGGTTCAGGCGGAGACCCGAGGTATACAAGGATTTGGACTTAGGAGATAGTCCATTTCAGTGGGACGCAAGTCGGGGTGCCCTGGGAGGTAACGTAACAAGGGTATAGTATTAGTTATGATTGTGGGTCGTCTTGTCACACCATAAATAAATGGTTATATAGACTGATTGATATAGTGAGATGGCCCTGTTGGGGTGTAGTAGAGTGAGGATTGGCTTCTATATTGGTTGTTGATATGGCAAGTGTGGGGAGAATTGGCGGGGCCCTTTATGGTCCATAGGGGTGTGGTCAGTTGGGACCACATGCCCAGGGATTTGAAATTCCTTCGTAGGAAGCCTGAGTAGCCCTGGAGTGATGACCTGGATACCTATTACTCATGGTCATGATGTAAGATTAACCAGGACGTATGTATTGGGTAGGTCCCGGGCTATCCACTCTTCAATGCCTTGAGATTGACCATTGGTCGGGTATGGTGTTGTTTGTGATTGGTTCTGGTATGGAAGTCGTTGAACAAACTAGAGTTACCGATGTGATACTTGGATAATAGTTATGTGGTAACCTTGGTACTTATATATGGTAAAATTGGTGAGATATAAGGGGGGTAGACCTATCGATATGAGGTTACCCAGGATGACTGGTGTTATCCGCTTAGTGGCTGACTTAGATTTGGATGAACTTGATGTAATCCTCGGATTGGATTGGTTGATGACTCATGAGACCTCTATCAAGTATGTTGATTAGAGAGTGACATGTGGAGTCTAGGATTCCAAAGGTTATGTTTCAGGGAGACTCGAGGGTGTTACCCTCTAGTGTGATTTTGATCCTCACAACCAATAGATGGTTGGGGTATGAGGTATTCAAGTTTACTGGTCACATGTGTGGTATATGTGCTTGGTGTATGAGATGCCTAGTGAGGGCTGAGGATGCCCAGATTTCTCAACCTATTCCTGAGATTTTGCTAGGATGAGAAATTGAGTTTACGTTGATTTGAGCTTATATGTTGATTTTGGACAATTTAATGAGGTAACGGTATGGGATAAGGATCCCGTATCACGAGTTAAGGATTCGTGGTTTCGTGGGAAGGTTGTGATTAGTGACCTTATTAAGAGAGGCCAATGTGGTGATGATTGTCGATTCAGAGTAAAAGAGAGAAAAGGATAATGTTCAGATTTGATATGGCTAAGGTTAATTGATGGTGATACCCTTGGATGGCCAAATGGACTAGTTATAGTTGAGAGATGAGGAGTCGGGTAGTCTGACCACATTTAGATGATGTATGGTACCATGATTGATGAATGGTTGGTGTGCTTACATGTACCGAGGGGAGTGTGATGTACTGAATAGATGTATTGAATGCCCTCAGAGAAGGAGATGGTTGAATAAGTGTTAGGTCTGATAAACCAGCGTAGGTTTGGGAAACGTGAGTTAGTTTGAGAATTGCTGGTAACCACAGGGGATTGTAAGGGGGGGGGGGGGGGGGGGGGGTTCTCTCCCATGTTTTTCCAGTTATGGTGATTGACCCGTAAGGGGTCAGAGTTATTGGAACTGAGAACTGAGTGGTGATTGGTTGGTATCCTCCTATGTGCAGATGAGTGTGTTCAGGGCAAAATTTATCGTTAAATAAGTGCTAGGTGTAACGACCCGTCCCGAATTCCAGGATTAGATTAGTCATTAATCTTGATTAGTGAGGTTGAACGGTGGTTAGTAGGGCGGAATCGGACAAATTGTGCAAAATGACCGTTTTGCCCCTAGTCGTGGGCAAAATGTTGACTTTTTGTTCGGGCGGTCAAATGGACTTTGACCGATGACCGTGACGTAATTCGGGACGTCACGAGTTCATAGACAGGTGGCACGTTCGATTCTGACATTCGTAGAGAAAGTTATGGTGTTCGGAAGTTGAGGGGTATTTTGGTAATTTGGCATACTAGGGGCCAAATGTTGACTTTTTGATCAGGAGGTCCGATGGGCGAGGGCCAAGGACTGTTACGTAGGTATCGTCGATACGAATCCAACGACAGGCGGCATGCCGAAATCGGAGATTCGATGACAACGTTATGGTCAAGGAAACGAACTAACGAACCGAGGCTCGGATTAAAATAATAATATAATAATGAATAGTGACCGTTGACCCTACACACCTGGATGAGTGACAAGTGTCACTCATCCCTTGAAATCAGAATCCATGTTTTTGGGGGAGACCTCATGATGATGTTTAATTAGTTTTTAATTAATTAATTAATCTTTTAATTTCCATTAATCTCCATATTTTCCTTAACCGTGTACAACCAAATCCAATACTCTCCCAACCAATTCCTCTTCCATTGCTGAACCTGAGAGTGTGAATTTGTGAGCGATTTGAGAGTGAATTCAACTGGGTAAACACGAGAGATTGCCAGTGAGGAGGAACTGAGAATTCGAAAGATTAAGTTTTGGGAGGGAAAATCAAATTGGACGAATTGAGCTGCGATGATCGAATTGGAGCTTGGAAACATCTTACTGAGGTTGCGACGAGTCGATCCACGGCAAAAACGAGAAGAATTGGTGCCGTTTTGGCTCTGATCGAGCTTGGTGACAAAGGAAGAAATCGAGGATGAGTCGTGGAGTTTGGAGCTGCGATTGACTCAATTGTTGTGGGGAAATGACTCCTCATGATCCCACGATGCTTTTGGGTTCATCAATTGAAGGAAACCGATCGAGATCGATGGAACTCCATTGTTGAACAGTGACGGTGCTCGAGCTTGAGTCGTGACGTTTGAGCACAGGTTTGATGCAATTGATGTGGGGGAATTGTTCCTCAGGGTCCGTTGATGCTTCTGGAATCATCAATTGGATGAAACCTGCAGCAATTGAGGGAGTTCCATGATTGCACAGTAACCGGGTGTTCTTCGTGGATCATCATCGAATCGTGGGAATCTGGGTAAGGATTTGTGTAATTGAGATTACAGACTTGTAATTGGACTTAAAACGAAACTAACTGAATGATCAATTGAAGGAATTAGGATCGAATTGACAGGATTGGAACCGGGTCGTCTCGCGGGTAAACTGGACCCGTTTACCAGACATACGGGTTAGGACGATGCACTGTAGCAGGCGCGTGAGTTTCACGCGCAGCCACTCACGGCGGCGCATGGCGGCGCGTGGGCACGAATCTCGAGGTGAGGTCAACATGACTTTTAATCCATTCGATGTAACGGACATTTTGGAATTGGTTTCGTGTCGATCGGACACCGTCTCGATATTGTTCGGGATATCCGAAGGTTTTAAATTAAGTTTAAAAATAAGTAAAAATTCGGGAAAATTACGGGACTTTGATAGGATGTTATTAATGAGGTTAGTGACCCTCTAATGTGACTTGGACAGGATTGGGAGTCCCGGTGATAGTGGTGTGGCCCGGGAGGGCCGGTGGCACGCGTATCGAGGCACACGGTTAAAACGGTCTGTGAGTGGACTTTGGTTTTATAAATTCTATGCATGCTTAAATGTTTTATATGGATTATGGTTGTGATTGTGTGATGTTGATTTGGTTGTTGGTAAATTGTACCGTTTCACGTATTTCGAGGCGATTTACATGCTTGCACGTAAATCGAGGTTTTCCGATTTTACATGGATTTTCCATATTTATGACTTGGATATAATATGATGAAATGGTTTTGAAATTGGAAATATGAACTCGGGCTTGAGGCCCAATTATATGGAAATTTCGGACTTGGGGTCCATTTGAGAATCGGGTCGGGGGCCCAGTTGGTTAATGAAATCGGGCCAGGGGCCCAGTTGGTATGAAATCGGGCTGAGATGTAACGACCCGTCCCGAATATCAGGATTTAATAATATTTAATGGTGAATTACTAATCTGGGATTAGTTGTGTGATTTCGGACGAATTGTGCAAAATGACCGTTTTGCCCCTGGGCGTGGGCAAAACGTTGACTTTTAATTCGGATGGTCAAATGGACTTTGACCGATGACCGTGACGTAGTTCGGGACGTCACGAGTTCATAGACAGGTGGCACGCCGATGTTCGTGGTGAAAGTTATGATGTACGGAAGTCCAGGGGCATTTTCGTAATTTGTACGAAATAAAGGAAAATGTTGACTTTTTGATCGGGAGGTCCGATGGCCGAGGACCGAGGACCGTTAGGAAGGTCTCGATGCCCTGAGTTCGTAGACAGGCGGCACGCATCAATCGGAGTCCGTATAACCGAGTTACTAGTCAGGATGCGTGAGGGGCATTTTGGTAATTTACTGCACAAGGGCAGAATGGTAATTTCACGGGTGTTTTAACGGTTACTGTAGCACCGTGGAGGGAACGTGGCCAGCACACGGGTGGTGCGTTTATGGAGAAAATTGCTGGCCTAAACTATTGTTTATGGGATTGTTGGATTGTTTATTGAAGTTGGTGCGATGCAAGGCTGTGTGGACGGTGTGTTGGCCATTAAACCTTGGCTGGTGCACATGGAAATGGAAGAAAACAGGGGATGTTCCCCACACACGATCGACCACCTACACGGTCGTTTGAGGGAATTGATGGCTTGAAACAGAAGAGGAATGGGAGAGTGATTCTCTGAGATTGAGAGGTGGAAAAATGGAGTGAAAATGGTAGAGGAAGGTTCAAAAACCTGAAACTGGGTTTTGTGAAATTCAAATTCGAAATCCTAGTTTTAGGCCAGCCCAAGCCTAATTGATGATGGATTGAGCTTTCTGGAACTTGAACGCGTCGAACCAGATCAAATGGAGCAAGCTTTGGGGCTCCTAGGGCCGTGGACGGACGAGGTGGACGGCCGGAAAACTCGAGCTTGAGTTGTGACGATTGAGGTATTGTCGAGTTCAATTAATCATGGTAATTGGTTCGTATTAGTCCTTATTAGCTTCCTGTGAAGTTAATTTGATAATGGTTGAGGATTGGAGGAGTTTTGGTGATCGACCCGTTTTGGGTGATCACGGGTTGTTGACTTGATTAGGGAATGGTTGATGCTAATCATGGACACAGAACTGAAATTGGTGGATTGATGATTGTTTTAGGATCAATAACGGATTGAATTGATATCGAATTGAGGGTGATTGAACCGGATCCTATCGCGGGCTTTCCAACCCGTTTACCAGACAAACGGGTGAAGAAGGAACACTGTAGCAGTCACTGTAGCAGGCGCGTGGCTTTCACGCGCAGCCACTCACGGCGTCGCTTGACGGCGCGTGGACACGAATCTCGAGGTGAGGTCAACATGACTTTTATCCTATACATTGTAACGAACATTTTGGGATTGGTTTCGTGTCGATCGGACACCGTCTCGATATTGTTCGGGATGTCCGAAGGTTTTAAATCCAGTTTAAAAATACTTAAAAATTCGGGAAAATTACGGGACTTGAATAGGATGTTAATGATGAGGTTAGTGATCCTCTAAATTGATTTGAACAGGATTGGGAGTCCCGGTGATAGTGATGTGGCCCGGGAAGGCCTATGGCACGCGTATCGAGGCGCTCGGTTAAACGGTCTGTGAGTGGACATTGGTTTCATAAATTCGATGCATGCATAACTGTTTTATGATTGTTATAATTATGATTAAATGATTTACTTTGGATATCGGTGAATTTTGAATGATTTCACGTATTTCGAGGTGAATTACGTATTTGCACGTAAATCGAGGTTTTTTGGATTTGCACCGATTTCCATAAATGTGGTTGGAAATTCGGGTCGGGTTGTGATTTCGGGTCGGGGACCCTAAAATGGAATGGAATAAACTATTTCGGATTTGATTCAACTATTTGGACTTATAACGGTTTTATGGAAATTCGGGGCAGGGCCCTTGTGATATTTTGGAAATGAATAATTGAATGTGTTCCAAAAAACCATCTCGATATGAGGATATTTATATCCTGGTCTCCTCCAAGTGTCGGGGACACTGGAGAAGTCACGGTGCATTGCCTGCGAGGGCTCATTGTACGGAGCTACCGGACCGTATAGTGATCCAGGAGCAGGATTGCTGGACGTCATGGACGTCAGACATCGGGGATGTCAGAGATATGGACCCGGTGAGACCCCGGGCAGCACGCGTTGCTTAATACCGTGAGATATGACGTCTGGAACGTCAAGCGTCTAGGACGCTAGGCATCGGGGATGCCGGAGATGGAAAAATGATAAATGAATATTACTGGATTGATGAAATAACTCTTGGATTTACTTTTGGAAATTGAAACTATGCTTTGGTTTCCGGGCTAAGGCCCTAATGGTTATTTCTAAATAAATATGGGATTATTGGTTTTGGTGCATGCATATGATTTTACTGAGGGGCATAAATGTCTTATAAATGTTTTAAGCAGACTTGTTTATTTTCGTCCACTCACAGCTTTTGTTTTTAATGCCCTTCAGGTTGATTCCGGATACGACTGCAGCAGAGACTTGAGCATCGAACACTTCCTCCATCGATCCTTACGCACTCTGGAAGCCCGTTTGGGCAATGGCAATCGGTTATCCCTTGTCTGACGCCTCTTGTCAGACGGGAGCACGTCACATTCCATGGTAATCCCGGGGGGATTGGGATGGGTCGTGTCATGAGACCCATTTGAGTTATGTTCTCGGGCCAGGGGCCCAGTTGATTTGTGAATTCGGGCCGTGGGCCCAGTGGGTTTATAAAGTCGGGCTGCGGGCCCAGTTGGTTTACAAATCGGGTCGTGGGCCCAGTGGTTCATAAAATCGGGCATGAGGCCCAGTTGGATTATAAATGTGATTTCGGGTCAGGGACCCTATATTTAATAATTGTGATTTTGGGTCAGGGACCCTAAATGGAATTATGTGGTTTTATGGAAATTTCGGGCAGGGCCCAATGGTAATGATGTGATAAAAGGATTTAATAAAACTGTTTTCCATATACCATCTGGATACAAGGATATATGATGGTCTCCTCCAGATGTCTGGGACACTGGGGAAGTCACGGTGCATTGCCTGCGAGGGGTCATTATACGGAGCAGCCGGACCGTATGATGACTCAGGAGCAGGATTGCTATGATTGACGCCAGGGACGTCAGACATCAGGGATGTCAGATATATGGACCCGGAGAGACCCCGGGCAGCACGCGTAGCTTATGAAACCGTGAGATATGACGTCAGGGACGTCTAGCGTCTGGGACGCTAAGCATCTGGGATGCTGGTGATGGTAATGGTAAAATATGGATTAATGAATAAAATGGCTTATTGGTTGGATATGTGTTATGTGGTAAAAAAATGGATTATTGGTTATGAAATGGTATGCAGGGTCGGGGACCCTAAATGGTTTTGGATTTTTGAATTCATGTTCATTTATGGTCGTGGGTGGTGACCCACATGGTTTTAATATGTATGGTGGTGGTATTCCACAGTTTTGGGCTGAGTTCCCACACTTGGTTTTTGGTTAACGGTTTTTGGGCTAAGGCCCTAAGGGCTCGGTTGAGCAACCGTTTTGGTTACTGGTTTTTGTGGCATGCATACGTTTTTATTGGAGGGCATAAATGTCTTATAAATGTTTTTGGTAAACTTATTGGTTTTTGTCCACTCACAGCTTTTGGTTTTAATGCCCTTCAGGTTGATCACGGATGCGATTGCAGCAGAGACTGGGACATTGCACACCTCCTCCATCGGTCCTTGCGCACTCTGGATGTCCCGGTTGGGCAGTGGCTCTTGGTTATCCCTTGTCTGACACTCCTTGTTGGACGGGAGCAGGGCACATTCCACGGTAATCCTAGGGGGATTGGGATGGGTCCTGTCAACTTGGTATCAGAGCACGGTTGCTCTATTTGTGCGCGCAGGTCGAGGGTGTGATGTCTCTTTGGGCTGCAATTCGTTATCAACCTGATAGATAGTTTTTGGGTTTGGATAGTGGATGGAGTGTGATTGGCCCGATACGCCGTGCGTTAATGTGATTCGACCCAAGTGGGGTTGATTGTGATGAACTGGTATTGTGGGACCGTCGGTTCGGTCATGTGATATTAAACTTTGTGCTGCTAGGTGCAGCTAGGTTCGGGGAACCTCATGTGAGTAATGGTTTAAAATGTGAACCCTTGTGGTGGTTTCTAGTGTGAGGGATGTTGGTTCATCGGAGTTGGCCGATGACCTAGTGGTGGAACCCACGTTGATGGGATGGTAGGATTGGATTTGACGTCTATTCGATGTCAGGACCGCGGGGTCGGTCAGGTTGTGAATTTTATATTACGGGAAGTGGTTGGGTTCGGTTGAACCATCGGGTGTGATTGTGGAACCCTATTATTAAAAAGGTAAACCTTAATTGTGACTGGTGGATGAGAACTTGTGCTGCGACGAGCGGTTGAGGTCATGAATGACCATGTGGATGACTCTGGTGAGTCTAGTCAGAACTATGGGATTCGATTTACGGATACGTTTCTGAGATAAATTATGGAATCTCGTGTTGGATCGGGTATTGGTGTGATGTGTGGATGCGGATCTCGATAGTAATGACAGTTAGTCGGTAGTCATATGGAGATGACTGGCTATCGAGGGTAATTAGTGTGGTTCTGATACTTGGGGATCAGGGGACGTTCGGGGAACGTTCATTTTCCTGATGTGGATTGTCAGAATAGTGGTACCCATAGTCGTGAGGTACGGGATCGTCGTTCGGTATGAACGGAGATCCAGGGTTGTCGTATCTGCACACGGTGTGCAGGTATGGATGTTTGCGGGTTGGTACTTTTGTGCTGATACTAGTATTGTTGATAGTGTGTTGGTGCTGGTACTAGCGCTGGTGCTAGTGTCGGTAATGGTGTTGACGATGAGCCACAAGTTGGGGTGTGACTCTGTCATGATGAACATATGTTCGGTCTTTGAGATTCGGTAGTGGTTGAGTGATGGACTGGATGGGATCCAGTTAAGATTGTGCTGTGTTGGGATAAGTCCCAATAGTGGTGAGATAACCAGTAAGGAGTGGATTAAAAAGGTATAATTGAGAACTTGGGAAACCGAGTGTTGAACCTGTAAAGGTTGGGATGTGCAAACGGAACAATAACGGATTGATTGTGGACACGGGGATGTCCAAGTGAGTTGAGGAGGTAGGAAGTCTGGTGGTTGGAACCTTAGTTTTGAGGAACGTTGTGATTGGGGAACGAGTGTGGTGCTCGTTTTTGGTGATTGGTATTCTGAAGTCGTTGGGGTTGACTTCTTGCTTTCTGCCCTGGCAGACATTGATTGTAGTTACCAGTACGTTGAGCGTGTATTGGTTGGTGGGCCCATGTGTGTGCAGACGATGTTGGGGTACATGGCGTGGTGAGTGCAGTGAGTTTTGTTGCATCCACGTAGGATGAGATTTTGACGTCATCATTTTGGATCATCCTTGGTTTTCCTAGGTGGAATGACAAGGATTGATACAAGGTAATCCGTGAGAATCCGCAGTCTCGACGTGTCTCGTCGTTGACTGATCTGTCTAGTTGTGGGAGTCGGTTGTCGATCGTTGTGGCGATCTAGGATTTTGACGTTATTGTCAGGGACACAGTGTCTATCTGGGTTGTGATCTTGATGATTCAGATAGGGGGAGAGTATATCACTCTTACTTTGGTACGTGAGTCGTAAATGACGGGATTGAACTTCTTTTCGAAGTGGGGGCGTACGGTAATCTACTCGAGTGAGTAGGTTTTCAAGGTAGTTGAATTTTGTCAACCTTAGACGTGTGGAGGTTGGATTGGCTTCCCTATGAAGTCAATCAAGTGTATTGAACGAGTAACCGATAGGTTCGGTTTTGGTGTGTCTTGGTAAATGTGAACGAGATTTTGGGATTTGGAATCGAATTTCTGGGTGACGATTCAGGATTCGATTTTGAAACTTGAAAGTATATTTCTGGATTTGGGTACGGAATGATTATTCCAAATGCTAGCTTACGGAATAATGATTTCGGATTCGGATTAGGATATGAATTAAAATGGGATATCTGGGTTTGGATCCGGGATTTCTTACGAAGTTGCGAATTCAGATTCGGAAGTGAAACTAGATGTTGGGTGGAGTTTCGATTTGTCTCATGCTGGATTGGGCAAACGTACTCCATTATTGGAACGAGTTCGGCTATGACCTAGGTGGTCGTAGTCTGGTTATTAGGTAGATGTGTGTGCTTCGTACTTGGGTCGAGGTACAATACCGTGTAGACTTGTGATGTCTAGTTACGGTATACGGGATATACCTGAGGTGTGTCGGTGAACGTGTTGGTAGTCGGATTGGTTCCGATACCATGGGATTGGTTGTGGACCAGACATTACTATGCAATGGGTCATGGTAATTCCGAAGTGTTTAATTACACACAGGTCGTGTGAAATGTCGGTAAGGGTATTGGTGAGTCGAGTACGTTGGTGGCATGTGTAGCCACGAGTGAGTCTAGTGTTAGTTTTCGACTGACAACAACTGTGTGGTGACAGATTGTCAGGATGTGTCAACATAAATTGTTGAGTGGGGTCAGCTGACTCCTAGTGGGAGTGGGAAAGGAACCGTCGAGTTGTTGCGTCAACGAAAGGGTCGATTTGACAAGTGGTGTCAAATTCGAAACAAGTAGTTTCAGTCATTCGACGGGGTCGAATGTAGTCATTGCGTTTTGAGTACCAGTGGTACGTCTGGGTGTAGACAAGTTTTGTCTAAGTAGTTGGTGTACGGGTGTACACGTGTTGCGTGGTCGATTCCACTTTCCGCGGGGTGTTTGTGGAATCAGGATAGTCGAGTTTCGAGAGCGAAACTTATTAAGGAGGGAAGTACGTTGAGATTAGATCGGTTGGAATTTCGAGGACGAAATTTATTGAGGGAAGGTTGTAACGACCCGTCCCGAATTCCGGGATTAGATTAGTCATTAATCTTGATTAGTGAGGTTGAACGGTGGTTAGTAGGGCGGAATCGGACAAATTGTGCAAAATGACCGTTTTGCCCCTGGTCGTGGGCAAAATGTTAACTTTTTGTTCGGGCGGTCAAATGGACTTTGACCGATGACCGTGACGTAGTTCGGGACGTCACGAGTTCATAGACAGGTGGCACGTTCGATTCCGACATTCGTAGAGAAAGTTATGGTGTTCGGAAGTTGAGGGGTATTTTGGTAATTTGGCATACTAGGGGCCAAATGTTGACTTTTTGATCGGGAGGTTTGATGGGCGAGGGCCAAGGACCGTTACGTAGGTATCGTCGATACGAATCCAACGACAGGCGGCATGCCGAAATCGGAGATTCGACGACAACGTTATGGTCAAGGAAACGAACTAACGAACCGAGGCTCGGATTAAAATAATAATATAATAATGAATAGTGATCGTTGACCCTACACACCTGGATGAGTGACAAGTGTCACTCATCCCTTGAAATCAGAATCCATGTTTTTGGGGGAGACCTCATGATGATGTTTAATTAGTTTTTAATTAATTAATTAATCTTTTAATTTCCATTAATCTCCATATTTTCCTTAACCGTGTACAACCAAATCCAATACTCTCCCAACCAATTCCTCTTCCATTGCTAAACCTGAGAGTGTGAATTTGTGAGCGATTTGAGAGTGAATTCAACTGGGTAAACAAGAGAGATTGCCAGTGAGGAGGAACTGAGAATTCGAAAGATTAAGTTTTGGGAGGGAAAATCAAATTGGACGAATTGAGCTGCGATGATCGAATTGGAGCTTGGAAACATCTTACTGAGGTTGTGACGAGTCGATCCACGTCAAAAACGAGAAGAATTGGTGCCGTTTTGGCTCTGATCGAGCTTGGTGACAGAGGAAGAAATCGAGGATGAGTCGTGGAGTTTGGAGCTGCGATTGACTCAATTGTTGTGGGGAAATGACTCCTCATGATCCCACGATGCTTCTGGGTTCATCAATTGAAGGAAACCGATCGAGATCGATGGAACTCCATTGTTGAACAGTGACGGTGCTCGAGCTTGAGTCGTGATGTTTGAGCACAGGTTTGATGCAATTGATGTGGGGGAATTGTTCCTCAGGGTCCGTTGATGCTTCTGGAATCATCAATTGGATGAAACCTGCAGCAATTGAGGGAGTTCCATGATTGCACAATAACCGGGTGTTCTTCGTGGATCATCATCGAATCGTGGGAATCTGGGTAAGGATTTGTGTAATTGAGATTACAGACTTGTAATTGGACTTAAAACGAAACTAACTGAATGATCAATGGAAGAAATTAGGATCGAATTGACAGGATTGGAACCGGGTCGTCTCGCGGGTAAACTGGACCCGTTTACCAAACATACGGGTTAGGACGATGCACTGTAGCAGGCGCGTGAGTTTCACGCGCAGCCACTCACGGCGGCGCGTGGCGGCGCGTGGGCACAAATCTCGAGGTGAGGTCAACATGACTTTTAATCCATTCGATGTAACGGACATTTTAGAATTGGTTTCGTGTCGATCGGACACCGTCTCGATATTGTTCGGGATATCCGAAGGTTTTAAATTAAGTTTAAAAATAAGTAAAAATTCGGGAAAATTACGGGACTTTGATAGGATGTTATTAATGAGGTTAGTGACCCTCTAATGTGACTTGGACAGGATTGGGAGTCCCGGTGATAGTGGTGTGGCCCGGGAGGGCCGGTGGCACGCGTATCGAGGCACACGGTTAAAACGGTCTGTGAGTGGACTTTGGTTTTATAAATTCTATGCATGCTTAAATGTTTTATATGGATTATGGTTGTGATTGTGTGATGTTGATTTGGTTGTTGGTAAATTGTACGGTTTCACGTATTTCTAGGTGATTTACGTGCTTGCACGTAAATCGAGGTTTTCCGATTTTACATGGATTTTCCATATTTATGACTTGGATATAATATGATGAAATGGTTTTGAAATTGGAAATATGAACTCGGGCTTGAGGCCCAATTATATGGAAATTTCGGACTTGGGGTCCATTTGAGAATCGGGTCGGGGGCCCAGTTGGTTAATGAAATCGGGCCAGGGGCCCAGTTGGTATGAAATTGGGCTGAGACCCATTTGAGTTATGTTCTCGGGCCAGGGGCCCAGTTGATTTGTGAATTCGGGCCGTGGGCCCAGTGGGTTTATAAAGTCGGGCTGCGGGCCTAGTTGGTTTACAAATCGGGTCGTGGGCCCAGTGGTTCATAAAATCGGGCATGAGGCCCAGTTGGATTATAAATGTGATTTCGGGTCAGGGACCCTATATTTAATAATTGTGATTTTGGGTCAGGGACCCTAAATGGAATTATGTGGTTTTATGGAAATTTCGGGCAGGGCCCAATGGTAATGATGTGATAAAAGGATTTAATAAAACTGTTTTCCATATACCATCTGGATACAAGGATATATGATGGTCTCCTCCAGATGTCTGGGACACTAGGGAAGTCACGGTGCATTACCTGCGAGGGGTCATTATACGGAGCAGCCGGACCGTATGATGACTCAGGAGCAGGATTGCTATGATTGACGCCAGGGACGTCAGACATCAGGGATGTCAGATATATGGACCCGGAGAGACCCCGGGCAGCACGCGTAGCTTATGAAACCGTGAGATATGACGTCAGGGACGTCTAGCGTCTGGGACGCTAAGCATCTGGGATGCTGGTGATGGTAATGGTAAAATATGGATTAATGAATAAAATGGCTTATTGGTTGGATATGTGTTATGTGGTAAAAAAATGGATTATTGGTTATGAAATGGTATGCAGGGTCGGGGACCCTAAATGGTTTTGGATTTTTGAATTCATGTTCATTTATGGTCGTGGGTGGTGACCCACATGGTTTTAATATGTATGGTGGTGGTATTCCATAGTTTTGGGCTGAGTTCCCACACTTGGTTTTTGGTTAAAGGTTTTTGGGCTAAGGCCCTAAGGGCTCGGTTGAGCAAACGTTTTGGTTACTGGTTTTTGTGGCATGCATACGTTTTTATTGGAGGGCATAAATGTCTTATAAATGTTTTTGGTAAACTTATTGGTTTTTGTCCACTCACAGCTTTTGGTTTTAATGCCCTTCAGGTTGATCACGGATGCGATTGCAGCAGAGACTGGGACATTGCACACCTCCTCCATCGGTCCTTGCGCACTCTGGATGCCCCGGTTGGGCAGTGGCTCTTGGTTATCCCTTGTCTGACACTCCTTGTTGGACGGGAGCAAGGCACATTCCATGGTAATCCCAGGGGGATTGGGATGGGTCCTGTCACTAGGTCTGGTCGAACGAATAACGGTCGGGACTAGTGTGAATCCTAGGAAAAATAGACGTATTGGTCAATGGAGATAAGAACTGAGATAGAATGGTTACAAGTGGAGAAACAGTGACTTATGTTCGATCACTCACTATGAGATTTTGGACTCGGTTAGTCGGGTGTTGATGCTAGTTAAACCCTCAGAAGTTGACCTTTCTTGTATGAGTTGAGATCGACCCACGGGGTTGAGTATGCAGAGGTCATATACCTTTAGGAAGGAATGACACGACCCATCCCAAACCCCCCCGGGTTTACCATGGAATGTGTCATGCTCCCGTCTGACAAGAGGTGTCAGACAAGGGATAACCGATTGCCATTGCCCAAACGGGCATCCGGAGTGCGTAAGGATAGATCGAGGAGGTGTGCGATGCTCAAGTCTCTGCTGCAGTCGCATCCGGAATCAACCTGAAGGGCATTAAAAACAAAAGCTGTGAGTGGACGAAAATAAACGAGTCTGTTCCCGTGACCATAACTTCGTCGTCGAATCTCCGATTTCGGCATGCCGCCTGTCATTGGATTCGTATCGACGAAACCTACGTAACGGTCCTTGGCCCTCGGCCATCGGACATCCCGGTCAAAAAGTCAACATTTGGCCCCTAATATGCCAAATTACGAAAATGCCCTTGCACTTCCGTACATCATGACTTTCACCACGAACGTCGGAATCGAACGTGCCACCTGTCTATGAACTCGTGACGTCCCGAACTACGTCACGGTCATCGATCAAATTCCATTTGACCATCCGAAATAAAAGTCAACGTTTTGCCACGCCCAGGGGCAAAACGGTCATTTTGCACAATTCGTCCGAAATCACCCAACTAATCCCAGATTAGTAAATCATAAATAAATATTATTAAATCCCGATATTCAGGACGGGTCGTTACAATCTTCCCTCCTTAAAGAATTTCGTCCTCGAAATTACCAATAACCTTATTCCACAACCACCTTGTGGAAGACATTTCGACCACATACTATGTGTACACATGTACACCCACTTACTGGGACAACACCAGCCACGTCTGTACCCAGACATTCCATCACAGTCACACGTCACAATAACAACACTCGACCACCTCGAGTGGACATAATCACCTGATCCGCGATAAGATCGCTTAACCATTTAGCTGACTCATTCAGCCAAACAGTTCCCTTCCATTGCCAATATATCCTTACATTTGCTCATATTGGGAGTCACCAAATCTCATTTGTCAGTCCACGCTGACACCACCAGTCAAACTGTCACCGCTAAGCTTTACCGCCCTGGTAAAGCCCCAACCATCTGCCAGTCAGTGACAACACCACGTACGACATCACCCTCAAGGTAGCGTAAGATCAACACATGATCACAATTCGCAGGGCAAGCCCAATCCTGCGACATATATTAATCTCAATGTCCATAATCGCCGACTCCCTCAGCGAACCAAGACGCTGGGAAATCACGGTGTGATCAAGTCACACAAGGCTACTCGTGGTCACTTAGACCACCAATTCACTCATCCTGAGTGTACGTATACCGTCAACTTACACAATCAAGTGGTGTAACTGGAACACATTGAATACCAGCCCAGCAGTGAACACAAGTCTCAATACTAGGGTTCCACTAGCCAACCATGGCTAAGAGCACCTGCTCATACAATCACTGAACCTGACAAAATCACTCTGCTCGGTGCAAAGTATCCAATGTCCAGTCCACAATCACAACCAAACAAATGATATCGGAACCAAGCCGATTACCAACACGTTTAGTTACACACCACTGGTACATCCCATGTACCGCCATTAGGCACCACTCAGCCTAACCAGTATCAATCCTCGTACAACGTACCCTGTACGCACCTCAATCCATCAATCTGCCTATAACCACCCAGGCCATAGCCAAACACGTTCCAATAATGAAGTACCTTTGCCCAAACCAACATGAGACAAAGCGAACTCCACCCATCATCCAGTTCTAGTTCCGAATATGAATTCGCAATTTCGTAAGAAATTCCGAATCCAAACCCAAACATCATATTTTTATTCCATGTCCAAATCCGAATCCGAAATCATTATTCCGTAAGCTAGCATTGGAATAATCATTCCGTAAGCTAGCATTGGAATAATCATTCCGCACCCAAATCCAGTAATCCATTTTCGAGCTTCGCAATCAAATCCTGAATCGTCACCCAGAAATTCAATTCCAAAACCCAAAATCTCGTTTACGTCCACCAAGGCGTAACAAAACCGAACCTATCGGTTGCCTGTCCAAAACACTCGATTGACTTCATAGGGAAGCCAATCCCAATATTCACACGTCAAAGGTTGACAAAATCTGACCACATCGGAAACCTACTCAACCGAGTAACAAACCATATGGACTCCACTCCGAAAAGAAGTTCAGTCCCGTCATTTACGACTCATATACCAAGGTAAGAGTGATAAACTCTCCACCCATCTGGATCATCAAGATCACGATCCAGATCCATCGCTACGTCATCCGACAAGTAACATCACGATCCTAGATCGTCACCATGCCCAAAGTCGACAACATCACCAATCAGATCCGCCTAGGATCCACATATGCCCACATAGCTAACAATCCATTTGAAAGCTGATCGTAGGGTCTTACACCCTCATTGAATCATTCGTCAAATTCCCCTTGGTGGAATGACGACCTCGCATTTCACCACCAAATCCAGAAATATACACAACTTCTTGTGTCCAATGACCCAAGGCCAAACATGGGTCCACCTACCAATACACGCTCAACGTACTGGTAACAACAATCATCATCTGCCACGGCAGGAAATAAGAAGTCAACCCCCAAAGACTTCGGAATACCAATCACCGATGTGGAAACGAGCACTACTTTCGTCTCCCAATCACAACTCTCCCCGAATCGGGAGTTCCAACCATGTTGGAAACAGACATGCTCCCAATGAGATGTTAAGTCCAACCACTGGACTGCCCACATCCATACCTCACTTGGACCACCACGTGTCCAAAATCAATTCATTACTCGGACCTCACGTCCGCCAATACTCATGTATGCACACACCCCGATGGGTTACGGACGGGATATCCACAACTGTGCATACCCAACTGCCTTCGTTTCACAACTCAACCTTTACAAGTTCAATCCTCAGGTTCCAAGTGATTCACAATCACAAAATCCCGCAACAATACCACGAATGGTTTCCCCGACTTTTCCAATTTCAATTATTTCCTTGTACTTTCAGGGGTTATAAGCAGTACACAATCTTACCAACCTCGGAGTTGACAACAACTCCCCAAATCCACCAACTCTCATGACATAGGGAACATCATCCCTAGATTCCCCAAATTTCAATCATACCTTTTTATCCATTCATCACTTGTCATCATATATCTGTTGGGACCTATCCCAACACGTCACAACCTCCACTGGATCCCATCCAGTCCAAGACTCAACCACCACTGAGTCGCAGATACCAATCATATGTCCGTCATGACAGAGTCACGCCCCAACTTGTGGCTCAACGTCATCACACTCACTGACACCAGCACCAGCGCTAGTACCAGCACCAACGCACCATCATCAACACTAGTATCAGCACACTGGCATCTATACTAGTATTGGCATAAAAGTACCAACATACCAACATCCATACATAGCACACTTGTGTGCAAAGTTGTTACCCTGGATCTCTGTTCATTCCGAACGACGATCCCGTAACACCACTCGTACCCCACGACTATGGGTACCTCCAATTTGACCACTGGCACATCAGGATAATGGACGTTCCCTGAACATCCCCTGATCCCCAAGTGTCAAAACCACACTAAATACCCTCGATAGCCAGTTATCTCGACACAACTGTCGACCAACAGTCATCGTTGTCAAGATCCGTATCCACACATCACACTAATATTCTATCCAACACGAGATTCCATATTTTATCTCATAACCGTATCCGTAGATC
Source organism: Prinsepia uniflora (assembly GCA_032719365.1). Lineage (NCBI taxonomy): Eukaryota > Viridiplantae > Streptophyta > Magnoliopsida > Rosales > Rosaceae > Prinsepia > Prinsepia uniflora. The sequence continues at coordinate 44,888,794 of CM064872.1, read as the reverse complement.
GAAACCCATAAGACTCACTAGAGTCATCCACATGGTCATCCACGACCTCAGCCGCTCGTCGCAGCACAAGTTCTCATTTAAGGTTCACTTTTCCAGTCCATCGATTATAAATTAGGGTTCCAAAATCACACCCTAGGGTTCCACCGAACCCAACTGCCTTCTGCAGTAAAATCCACAACCTGACCGACCCCGCGGTCCTGACATCGTATAAACGTCCAATCCACTCCAATTGTCAACTCAACGTGGGTTCCATCGTGGGTTCCACCACGAAGGTCATCGGCTAACTCCGATGCACCAACACTCCGTACACTAGCCCACACTACCTGGGTCCAAAACTTAGACCAATACTCAACTGAGTTTCACATTTCTAATACATTATTCAAATGGGGTTCCCTGAACCTAGCTGTGCCCAGTAGCACAACCATCCATCATCACATGACCGAACCGACGGTCCCACCTTACCAGTTAATCATATACAACCCCACTTGGGTCGAATCGCGTCAATGCATGGCGTATCGGGCCAAACACACCCAATCCACCATTCAAACCCAAAACTATCTATCAGGTTGACAACGGAACTGCAGCCCAAAGAGACATCACACCCTCGTCCTTTGCGCACAAAAGAGAAAAACCTGCTCTGATACCACTTGACACGACCCATCCCAATCCCCCCTGGATTACCATGGAATGTGTCATGCTCCCGTCTGACAAGAGGTGTCAGACAAGGGATAACCTGTTGCCATTGCCCAACCGGGCTTCCAGAGTGCGTAAGGATCGATGGAGGAGGTGTATGATGTCCCAGTTTCTGCTGCAGTCGCATCCGGAATCAACCTGAAGGGCATTAAAAACAAAAGCTGTGAGTGGGCGAAAATAAACGAGTCTGTTCCCGTGACCATAACTTCGTCGTCGAATCTCCGATTTCGGCATGCCGCCTGTCATTGGATTCGTATCGACGAAACCTACGTAACGGTCCTTGGCCCTCGGCCATCGGACATCCCGGTCAAAAAGTCAACATTTGGCCCCTAATATGCCAAATTACGAAAATGCCCTTGCACTTCCGTACATCATGACTTTCACCACGAACGTCGGAATCGAACGTGCCACCTGTCTATGAACTCGTGACGTCCCGAACTACGTCACGGTCATTGGTCAAATTCCATTTGACCATCCGAAATAAAAGTCAACATTTTGCCCTCGCCTAGGGGCAAAACGGTCATTTTGCACAATTCGTTCGAAATCACCCAACTAATCCCTGATTAGTAAATCATAAATAAATATTATTAAATCCCGATATTCGGGACGGGTCGTTTCAAGGAATGTACGAGTACCATATTGACGTTTAGGATTGGTAGTGATGGATAAAAAGAAAGGCCTAATGTGTGATAAGGTGATGGTTGGAATATTGAGATGACGACCACATTGGCGGATCAGGTATTACTTGGGGAGAGGATTGTCATGTTTGATAACCTAAGGATAGGTGAAATCCTGTTAGTTACGGAACTCCATAGGATTGGAGTAGTACATGATTTCTGATAATTTGGACGGTTGGCGTCCAACTGCAGGACCATACTTGGTGTATAGTGGAGTCGAGGTTAAGAGAGGGGTGCGATTTGCGATACAGTATGAAGGATTGGGCTGAGTGCTTATTGGCAATAGGAAGGAATCAGGAGAAAAGGTTAAAAATCATTATACATAGTGACCCTGGGAAAGAGATATGGTATGATTGACCTAGTGAGGGGAATGAGTTCCCGAGTTATCGAACCTTATGATTGTATTGGCCTGGTAGCCTGCTGACATTTGTGCGGATTTAGCCATTGAATCATGTCACGAGTGGATGACATGTAAACGAGAAAATCTGACTGATTTTGGTGTATCTTGGATAGTGTGGACTCGAACGTGAGCTAGGCTTTGTATTCCGAGTCTGTACGTGGCACGACTGCCCATGGGGCAGGGTTTTATACAAAGGTTGAGACTGGTTGTATGATTTCTATAAGCGGGATATGAATTATATCCGATTGAGGTTGTTTATGTTTCGAGTTCATCTTAGACGTGTTTCCTTGGGAAAATATTATGGCTCCCACCAATTGGAATTTCAAGGACGAAATTCTTTAAGGGGGGTAGGTTGTAACGACCCGGACTTTTGGAAAAGGAAAATTTGGAAAATTCGAAGAAAAAATGATTTTGCCCCTGGAAATTAGGCGAACGGTTGACTTTTTGCTCGAGCGGTCAAACAGACTTTGACTGATGACGGTGACGTAGTTCTGAACGTCACGAGTTCATAGACAGGTGGCACGCCCGATTCCGACATTCGAGGAGAAAGTTTTGATGTTCGGAAGTTCAAGGGTAATTCGGTAATTTGGTTACAAAGGGGCAATTTATCGACTTTTCAAACGACATGGACTTTGCACGTAAGTCGAGGACTGTTAGGTAGGTCTCGAGACGCTGAATCCGTAGACAGGCGACACGCGTCAATCGGAGTTCGGATGAGCAAGTTACGGGTCTAGAAGCGTGAAGAGCATTATGATAAATTGTCAAAGTAAGGGAAAAATGATCATTTTGAGGTGCAGTTGAAACAGTCGTGAGTGGGTGTTTTTGAATTGAAAAAAAAAACAGAGTATGGGTAGGAGTGTGAGTGTGTGGACGAGGAGGTTGGGAATGGAGCACCGTTGCTTTTGATTTGTTTATGCATTGAGTGAGGGAGCAGAGACAGAGGCAAAGCACGGGTTGTTCAATTGTGAGTGATGGAATTGGGACTTGAAACTGGGTATTGGTTTTGAATTGAAAACAAACAGAGCACGGGTTACATTGGATTAATTGAGTGAAGTGGCTTCGTAACATTCTGAGAAGGAAGGAGAGAAACAGAGAGAGGAAACTGGAGAGGAAAAGTGGGGGGACTGAGTGAAATTACACACAGAAACCCGAAACCGTCCTTGGGTAATTTCAAATTCGAAAATTCAGTTTTAGGCCAACCCAAGTCCAATTAAGGTCAGATTATGCTTTCTGGGACCTCCATTAGTCGATCCGAGTCAAGAAATTCGAAGTTCGAAGCTCGTGGAGCCATGAAAAGACTTGACGGAAGACCAGAAATCGCGAGCTTATGTTCGTGTAATTGGAGGTAAGTTCTTGTGAAATTGATTGCAAAATCATCTTTAAAGTAAGTCTACGATGCTTCCTAACTAATCAATTGAAGGAATCAGTGACTGTGTGATGAACTGGGACGATGAACCTTGATTAGAACTTGAATTCAAATGAGTTGGTTTTAGGCCGTGATGATTGGAATGGATGTTACAGACCTTAAATTAAGTTCATTACGATGCTATTTGAGGGTTCAATTGAAGAAAACAAGTTGATTGTGGCAGGAATTGAATCGGGTCGAGCACGCGGGTAGCAGACCCGTTTACTAGGCTAGTCGGGCGAGGAAGACGACTGTATCGTTAATGTAGTGGCGCGTGAGGGCGTGTGGGCCCGATTCTCGAGGTGAGTTCAACATGGCTTTTGTTCTATGCAATGTAACGAACATTTTAGCGTTGATTTCGAGTTAATCGGACACCGTTTCGATATTGTTTCGAGGGTCCGAAGGTTTATGTTCCGTTTTTAATTAACTTTTAATTCCCGAAAATTTTTGGGAAATTAGTATGATGTTATTTGAGACCTTAGTGACACTAAGGAATGATTTCGGACAGGATTCGAGATTCCTGGAAAATGTCAGAAATTACGGAAACTCGTGCAGCGCGAAAACGAGTGTTATGGACGGTGTGTGAGTGGACTTTGCTTTCAAAATTTAGTGCATGCATAAATGTTTCTATGATTTCTATGATTATGATTATGACTTGTGATGATAACGATTTTCGTATTTATACGTATTTTGATATGCAATACGTAACTGCACGTATTTCGAGACTATGGTTTCTCCTATGCGTTGATGATGATTTAATGAACGATTTTATATGATTTGTGTGTATGATGTTTTAAGGATGTTTTGATTATTATTGTGAGTATGACCTACGGTTTTGACACGGATTTCGAGATTCTTACGGTTTTGCGCGTTTTAGGAGATTTCGAGTATATTGTGATTTGATCATGGTTTTGATGCTTTAACTTTGAGATTTGAAATATGATTTGGTTTCAAAGATTTAAAACGGATTTTGGAAAAGGTGATTTCGGGCTTGATGCCCAGTTCATGAAAGTGGCTTTGATGAACGAGATTTCGAGTTTAGGAAACTTGAAGTTGGATTTCTGGGTTTGGGTTCGGGTTGATGTTTCCGGATGCTGGCTTACGGAATCATTATTGCGAATTCAGATTCGGGAATGGATGACGGATATGATTAGGGATTTGAATGTGAAATTCGGACATAAGTCCTATTATGACAAAATGTGATTTCAGATTGGTTTTGGAATTTGGATCACGATGGATCCTGGATTGTTGTGATTTACAAACGGTTTTGGATTTGAAGACCCGATACTATTGCTGGATTATGTTTTGGGTTTAAAGACCCGGTTAATTGATGACGGGGGCGGGCCCGGATTGGGTTTAAAGACTCGTGAGTTTAAAGACTCGGTTATTGTGATACCTCCCGAGACCTATTGATTATATTCTGAATTTAAAGACTCGTTGATATCCCGGGAAGGCCTGATTATGTGCATGATTTTGAGTTTAAAGACTCGGGCGCACTTGAGATCCAGCAGATTGATTGACTTCTGAATTATTGTTGGTTTCCGATGTTTTCGAATGTGTTGGGCAATGGCCCGGTTTATGTGGCGTGATGGGTTTTTGGACTATGTTCTTGTACTTGGATTTAATTCATGGTTTTGGGTTGAGGCCCTGTGTTTATGATTGCGGGCTAAGACCCGAAGGTGAAGAAAAGGAAAATGACTTTGGTTTTCATACACGGTTTCTTACATTGGAAATGAAATGGATTGTGAAATGAATTTCGAATGCATGCATTGATTTTACGTGGAGGGTAGAAATGTATTTCTATAACCTATTTTATGAATTGATTCATTTTCGTCCACTCACACCTTTTGTGTTTTTATTGACCCTCCAGGTCGTGGTGCGTTGATCGAGGCTGATCGAGAGGCAGAGGCATGAGTGAGTACGTGTCTGGCTATCCCTTGTTTGGCAAGTACGAAGGGTATTTTGGGAACTTCAGTCGACTTGCCAGAGGGGAGTAGGACCGGGCACGGTTATCAATGTCCCTTCGGGGGCGGTCCTGTCCGGCGTAGCCTTGCGACCGTGACATTATGAAATCTGGGATGCGGGGGATTGGTTATACGGTGTATTATTACTATTTCACATATCCTGTTTTATATTAATTTTATTGTTTGTTGATTCGATTACATTCCTTATGATTTGACTTGAATGCATGCATGTTTGAAAATGGAGGGGGAAAACCTTTATTTGTTTCCTTAAAAGGTTTTGAAAATATTAATTATTTTCAGTCCACTCACTCTTTAAATGTTTTCTTGACCCCTCCAGGCCATGACACTGATGCAGACGCTGATCCCGAGGTCGAGGCATAGATATTTACGTTGAGCACCTGTACACCCGTTTGGGTAGGTTGAGCACCATTTTGTTAACTGACATATGTGCTCACTTTTGTGTAAAATATTTATCCCTGGTTTGACTATGCAGAACTTAAATTTGTTTTATTTGTAAAATTTTAATCCGGTTAAGGGTATTTTTGGCATTCTAGGGTAATTGTCAGACGGGAGCATGACACATCCCAGGGTGGTCCCTAGGGGATCGAAATAGGTCTTGTCAGATATGGAGTTGTTGTGTGCGACTAGAATGGTGCCTTTGTTGCAGCGGGAGCAGGGGCGGTGAGAGGTGCAATCTCGGCTCTGTAGGCAGAACCAGTGGCAACTAAATGCGATGTCCAGCACTTGGCGCAACTGGGCTTGCATTCAGTAGAAATGGAAGGCGACAACTTGATGGTTATTTTTGCATTGGCATATAGCAAGGATGATTTTTCTTGCCTTGGTCCTGCGTTGAATGACTCTCGCTTCTTTGCCCAGGATATAAGGCCTTGTTCTTTTCAATTCTCTAGGAGGGAAACCAATAGAGTTGTCAATAAGCGACCTTGGCATGGTCTTCTTATGAGCCAGGATGTCTTGTGGTTTGAGTGAGCCCCCATTTTAATTTTCGATGTCATTGTTGTGAATTCTTTAAATTCCTAATGGCATATGCGTGATGCTCTCTTTTTTTTACAGGGTTGTAAGCCCCGACTAGATTTTAATGATACCATCTTATTTGCACCACATTTTTATTCGATTTTTCAAATTCCATCAATGAATTTTTTGGTATTCCCTTAAAAAAAACAATAACTTAGTCAACTCTGGTAACCTAAAAATTATTTCGTGAGTCAAACTTACCATTTTCATTATTTGTGAATTTGGGGTAATATAGAAATGGCAAGTAGCTGAATTAATGACTTGAAAGTGGAAAATCAAAACCGAACCCCATAATACAGGGAAGTGGTTGTATGCTTTGGCAACGTTGGTTTTCAAGGTTGAAGAAGAGTAGAAGACAATGTCATGTTTGTAAACATTCATCCAAATAAGAAAGCAACATCCTCAACAATTTTCATTAAACTGCTTCTGTTTTTGTACTCATATATTAATGCTGGGTACTGGACTACTGGGTATTATGCAATTCACTATAAAAGGACATTCTTCAACTCAGGCAATTTTGTTTTAATTCAGGCAATAAAGTATTTTCTGTCCTTTAAGACATACAAAAATTATGTTTAAGTTGCCTTTTTTATTTTTCGGGTAATAAAACGGGTTTAAAAGTTACCTTTCAAATTAAGGAATAACATCCTGTTTTGTATATTAAAATACAATATATTTAAGATAAAAACTTAAATTACTAAAAGGGGTTTGAAAAAAAAAATCATGCCATATTTTAATCAATTAATCTAATTAAATTGATTTATTAATTTATATTTTCTAATTTCTTGCTTAAAATTTGAAGTTATAGATTGAAAGATTTGACTTCAATTCACAAGGTATGTTATACTTAATAAACTGTGACATACAATAGAATTTTCTGATATTAAATTAGCAGAAATTTGAAACTCGATAGAAATTTTTTATGACCAAGAGCAAATTCCAATCCGTGTAAGAATTAATGTTCACTTTTCGAATACAAAAAATCCAGGTGATATTTGCAAAAATAAAAAATAGTTTTAATTTACATTTGATTATTGAAAGAAGTGAAGAACTCGTGATATTTATCCCAAAAAAATTGACTTCAATTCACATTTGATTATCGGAGGTGGGAGGTCAAATATTATCACTCGATTTCTGTTTCAGAAAGAGCAACAAACAGATGAACAGCCTAAAAAGGATTAGACAAGGAAAAGAAGGTTTTGTAGAAATGGTAAATAGTAAAATTAGGAAGGATGCTGTAGGTTAATTAAAGTTGAATTTTATGAATGAGCTGGATCCACTCTTCGAGGAATGGCCCACTTCTGAATAAAATATTCAATTATCAAATAAGTAAAAAAATAAAAAATCTTGAAATAAAACCAAAAAACACAGACAATTTGAGCTTGAAGCAGAGAGAGACAAGTCCAGCACTTTCAACTTCAATCCGAAGAATAAAACACATATATATTATATATATATACCAATTTATATAAATACCCAAATAAAAATTTCTCACCAGGAAATCAAAATCTGTTTCCTTTTTGTTGGTTTGGCTGGCTGGTTCTTTAAATTGTTTTGAATTGGGTATGAATAAAAAACGAAGCTTAAGCATGTAATTGGGGTATCTGGCTGTTTGTGGTTAAATCTCCTTCTTGTTTGGGTTCCGAGATTTGGGTTTTCTGAGCCATGAATCTGAATAACGGCATGGGATCCATATCAACGGCTAGTTCAAGTGGGGCTTGGAAATCGGCTGACGTCGTCTCTGACCAGTTTCCTGCAGGTTTAAGAGTCCTAGTGGTGGACGATGATCCAACTTGCCTTATGATCTTGGAGAAGATGCTCAGAACTTGCCTCTACGAAGGTAATTATCTCTTTTGACCCTCCTTCAATTGTTACGCTCTCCTTCCTTTTGCTTCTGCTTAATGAGTTTTTTCTTCAATTCTTTTGGAGATTTCGATTTTACGCTCCCAATTATGGATTCTCCGTCCTTTTGGGGTGATTTAATGCAGATTTACCGATTGGGTTACTGTTTCTTGTGTTTTTGTTTCTCATGATGTTATTTTTTGGTAGAAAAATTGAGATTTGGCTGTAGTTTGACAATTTATAAACTTTCAGTAATAATTCTGCTTAGATTCAAAACATGGGTTGTCTTAGAGTTTGTGACTTGTTCTGCATGGTTTGTGCAGTGATAATAAAATTTAATCCTGATTTTCAAAGGATAAGCCTGAATTTTGATTTGTGCCTTTGTAGATTCATACCTTGTTTTGTCGATTTCGGTCTCTAGTTTCTTTCTTTGGTTTTTTGAGTAAATGATGAGTTGGCTTGGTTTGGATTGTATAGTTACCAAATGTAATCGAGCCGAGCTCGCACTGTCTCTTCTTCGAGAGAACAAGAATGGATTTGATATTGTTATTAGTGATGTCCACATGCCGGACATGGATGGATTCAAACTCCTAGAGCACGTTGGACTGGAGATGGACCTGCCTGTTATCAGTGAGTACCGCGTTTTAGTAATTTCATATGATAGTAGTTATTAATTTACATGTAGCTGACATATGTGACATGTAATTCCTCAGTGATGTCTGCTGATGATGGAAAAAGTGTTGTTATGAAAGGTGTGACTCACGGTGCCTGTGATTACCTAATCAAACCGGTTCGCATTGAGGCTCTGAAGAACATATGGCAGCATGTAGTTCGAAAGAAAAAGAATGAGTGGAAGGACGTAGAGCAATCTGGAAGCGTGGAAGAAGGAGATCGGCAGCCAAAACCATCGGAAGATGCAGATTACTCATCTTCAGCAAATGAAGGGACTTGGAAGAACTCAAAGAAGAGGAAGGATGAGGAAGAAGAGCCGGAAGAGAGGGACGATTCATCCACATTAAAGAAGCCGCGGGTCGTTTGGTCGGTTGAACTCCATCAACAGTTTGTGGGCGCTGTTAATCAACTAGGGATTGATAGTAAGTCTTCTTCCATATCTTTTTCGCTTTTATGTTTCCTAATTGCCACCAATCCATGTATCACTCGACTCTATTACTGTTATTAGTAGTAACCCTAAGTGCTCTTGATCCTTTTGATATATATATACATCTGTATGCATGATTAGTGAATGGTATCTGCCTTATCTCCCATTGGAAATTCTTCCGTATGTTATCCAAACTTGATGTTTTAATACAGAGGCTGTTCCTAAGAAAATTTTGGAACTGATGAATGTTCCTGGGCTCACTAGGGAAAATGTTGCCAGCCATCTTCAGGTATGCTCTAAGTATAATATAAAAAATTATGAGGAAGTATTATGATATAAACTTGGCAAATGTTGTATGTTTTATGTGACCTGGTAGTTAAAATATGTTCCCTATTTAAGAGAAACTCATTTTGCGAGGTTGTGGAACAGAAATATAGGTTGTACCTTAGAAGGTTGAGTGGAGTGGGATCGCAGCACCAGAATAACTTGAATAACTCTTTCATGGGTCCCCAAGATGCATCTTTTGGAGCAATGTCATCGCTCAACGGGCTCAATCTTCAGACGCTAGCTGTCACCGGACAACTCCCTGCTCAAAGCCTTGCCACACTCCAAGCAGCCGGAATTGGTCGGTCAACAGCAATATCTGGCATACCTATGCCCCTTGTTGATCAAAGGAACTTATTCAGCTTTGAAAATCCAAAGTTGAGATTTGCAGAAGGGCAACAACATCTGAACAGTAGCAAACCAATGAACTTGCTTCATGGGATTCCAACAAATATGGAGGCAAAGCAGCTTGCTAACTTACACCAGGCTGCCCCGCCCCATGGGAGTGTAAACATGCAAGTCAATGCTCATGGAGTCCATAACAATTCTCTACTTATGCCAAGAGCTCCACAACAGCAACAGCCACAGCCACAGCCAAGAGGGCCGATCCTGAATGAAAATGCTGGAACTCGTGTTCCTAGACTCTCCTCGTCAGTGGGGCAGCCTATTATATCTAATGGAATACCTACTGGAGTTTTGGGAAGAAATGGGATTGCTGATAGCAGTGGCAGAGGGGCAGGATACAATCCAGTTCATCTGAACTCCTCAGTGTTGAATTTCCCCTTAAACAACGGTTCAGAACTGCCAGTCAACAGTTTTACTGTTGGAAGTACATCAAAAGGAGCACTTCCAGAAGATGTGAACTCTGAGATGAAAAGATCTTCTGGCTTTTTGCCAAGTTTTGATATTTTTAACGAGTTACAGCAGCACAAATCCAATGAATGGGACTTACAGAATGTAGGGTTGACCTTCGACGCCTCTCAACATACAAACTCCATACATGTGAGCCTTGATTCCTCAGTTTTAGCACATCAAGGATTTTCTTCTAGCCAGAGGAGTGCACAAAACAGAAATCCACCTCCTGTTGGAAGAGCTATGTTCTCATTAGGGGAAGGCACTCCTAACATTAGTGTGCAAAGTACGGGTCAACACTTTAATGGTCTTATTGGTGATAATACAGTGCGGATTAAATCTGAAAGAATTCCTGATGGAACTCCTCAAAGTAGCTTCTTTCATGAAGAGTTTGGTCAGGAGGATCTAATGAGTGCACTTCTCAAACAGGTCAGTTTTTCCTTGTTATCTTTTGCCTTTAGATTTTTTTGGATGTGATTTTTGATCTAGGATTCAGGGTTTTTACTTTCTTATGAAATTTTTTCTTTTTCTTTAGCAGCAAGATGGACTTGGACCCAGTGAAAATGAGTTTGACTTGGATGGGTATTCGTTGGATAATATTCCTGTGTAGAATGTGCAGTAGTTGTGTACGATTGCTGCAGCTATGGTGTATATAATTTCTGCAATACAAGTCAGATCTGCTATCCATGTTTTCTTGAGGGCCTGCCCATTTCACAAATCATATCGTACGTTGTGAATAGCATGTTATGGTGGTTCGAGGAGATAAAGATGAGGATGATGGATAATTGAGGTGGATCGTACATGTGAAATGTTATTCGTTTCCGCTGCGTGATATGCAAAAGCATACATGCAAAAATTTTGAGTGGCTTATGGCTAGAAAGAAGCAACAATCTCTGGGGTGCTGGTGGAAACTGTCTCTTGGTTTTAGGCGCATCTTGAGTATTTTATTTTAGGGTAGGTTTTGATACGTTCTTTCTAACTCTAATAACGCATCAAGTTTGCCTTTCGTTTTCGTCTATTTGTTTCTCGTTCAAGGAATCAGACTTTGATGTACATATATTTCATTTGGTTACTCGAGACATAAGTCTGGGTAGTATTCTTTCGCTGGTTAAATTTCTGAAGGATTCATATTCATACCGTATAAGTCTGGGTAGTATTCTTTATCCGTTTAAATATCAAAGGAAGAGTTGACTTGCATAACACCGACGAATTTCCTGACAACTAATCAGGAAGAGTTGTGAATACTTTATTATCAAAGGTAAGTTGTATTCAAGTTAGAATTGAGCCCACTCGTCGGGACAGGAGCCCCTTCATTATTTATAAGTAAATATGACCTCAACTATTTACTTATATGTAAATATGGGCTTAGAAGAGTTGTGACTTTTGTAATAATTTATTGTGCGCGAATGAACGAAAATGGTGCCCACACATAAAATATTAACAACTCACCTTCTGGATGTGACGGATTGTATATCGGAGTTAGGGTGACACATCTGACCTCTCACATAACACCGATGATAATGTAAATATACCCATAAATAATTGGACTTCGGCATGAAGTAACTAGATGAGAAGGCAACTGGCAACTGGCAACTCAATTATTAGACCCCAACCCTACCCTTGGGTGCGCGATATCCACGTTGGTATGGCCTATGGGACCTCTCACATACCGACCCTAAATTTTTAATATTAAATATCCATCTCTCTATTTATAAGAGTCGAATTCAAGATTTTTTACCTAATACATGGAAAATACAACTATACTATAAAAGCAAGTGATTATATCGACTCCGTTTTAAATTTGATGGAATTAGACTTTGTCAAAATGAATTTAGAATGAGTAAAATTGTACTAGTTTTAGGCACCAATGCCAAAAAACAAATGAGAATAATGAATGCAGGCAATATTAAATGGTCGGATAAGAAGATGTGGTCCAGTCCACAACCACATTCATCAGTTGAGCCAGAAATGACTAACGAGCATTGGAATCATTCAAATCGCTGCCACCAAAGAGAAAAAAAGAAAGCATGCAGAATAGAATACAATAGAATCGTTTGATTTGAGTTGAACGAGTCGAAACAAAAGTTGATCAAATATTTATTGCAACAAACAATCTCACACACCAAAGACCTCTTCCGCTTCTCATCTAAATAGACCAGTTGTAAGAAAATTAAGAAAGGCTCACACATGCATACACAACAGACAGAATATTCCAGCGTCACCAAAAATATATTATATTCGACATCGAATGGTTCCCATAGCCGAAATCGGTATACAACACGTAATATATATAACATTCACATTAGATTAACTAAATTTTTGGACAGATTTAACTTTAAATGACTCAAAAGTTACTAATAGCTAACTAGTTTTTAAAGTTACCAAAATCACTCTCTATATTTTCACTAATTTAAATATTAAATTCATTATTTTCAAATTTAAATATATAAAAATATAATTTTCCTACATCGGCTAGTTTTTAATATAGTTTTTAACGATTCAAATAAATGTCTATTTTAAGTGCAAAATGGATCCAACTCGTAAATCAAGCAATTCAACACATATATAGCTAGTTTTTTAACGGTTCAATTAGATATGTTCATTTTAACAATAAAATTTAATAAAACGAATTCGAAGCCAAACACAATAACTAAAATTTCAAATGGAAATCCATCTCAAGTGGAAATGAGAATAACAACTATAAATTTCAAGTCTTTATTTAGGAGACAATATATGTGGCGGAAGATATTTTTTGCCTTTAAAAAAGTAATAAGCATCATATACTCTATGTCACGACCATGATTTATGATAAAATTTTTAACTTTTTTTTTTTCATTTTTTCCTCCTAATTGTTGAATGTGTTAAAAATTACCATTCCCAAACTCGATTCGCAACAATTTGGCTTTCCCAATCGCCATCTAAAAGTTGTGAAACATCAAAATTTCCCAAATACTAGAAAGAATCAAAATTTTCACAATCTTATACGAAAGACTTGAATCAATTAACGACCAAGGAACTAAAAAATTTGAAAATTTGTTTTCTTTGGTTTGAATTTTTCAATAATCCATAAAAATTTAGAACTTATGAATACAAATGATGATGAGTTTTGAAAATGAAGAAGATAGTTTATGAATAAGAGAGTATGAAGGGGAGAAGAAAGAGAAAAGAGATAAAAAAAAAATAACTAGCAATATACAGATGCTTTAACAAAAGTTCAATCCTAATACTAAAGTTGTTGTAAATGTATTAGAGTGTATGGCTATTTATGTAATATTATGAAGGGTAGTTTAGTCATATGTAATGGGGGTAGATATGTAATCTTTTCTCTGTACTTAACCTTAACCCTACTTCTATATAAGTGGGTTTTAACTGAATGGAATGAGATGATTCTGATCGTGTTCACAACACGTTATCAGCACGACTCTAACCTGTTGAGAAAATCCAGAAATCCTAAACGTTCCGTTGCTTCTTGTTTTTCTTGAGTGAAGATCAAAGAAAATTTTTACCTTCCCCTTACCTTCCCATTTTCCAAAATTTCTCTCTAAAAAACAAACCAATTGGTGAGGGCGGCTTTAGATTTTTCCCATTTTCTACAAAGTCCTCACTCTGCAGACATTCAAAGGACTCCGTGATCAAAATCCCCAAATCTGAGAAAGCTCAGCGGCTCAGTCAATCACTAATCTGAGAAAGCTCGGCGCGGCGGCCGCCTTAGTCTTCTCCTGTATGGGAGCGACTTACGGAACGACAAAAAGTGGTGTGGGCGTGGCGTCGATGGGGGTGATGAGGCCTGGGCTGCACAGGAATTAACCCAAAGGCCAAATTGTACTACCTTTTCGATGGATATGCTCATCTATCCTCTGGTCCAACTTGCAGCCTAGCCGGATTTCCTGCCGGTATGGCCATTGGAATCGTTGGCGATGCCAATGTTAGTGGCGGAGCTCGACCTTCCCCTGTCGCCCTCACAAATGCCATCATTAAACCATCCGTAACAGCGAATGGAGAAGATCGACTTAAAACCCAGATCAACCATGGCAGGCGGACGATGAAGAAGATGAATACCGTTGTTGATGGAGTGCAAAAACGACATGTCGTTCTATGGTGTCAGTGTTGAAAAAAAAATGACACATCGTTTTAATCATGTTGTTGGTGAGAAAACGACATCTCGTTTCAGACATTTTCCTATGCAAAGTTTGCTTCGTTGTTGGTGCTCCGAAAACCCACATTTCGACCCAAAAAATAAGTTCTTTTACCTGTTAATTTCATGATTACATGATGATTGCATATAGTTATGTTTGTGATGGGATGCTATATATGTAATGAATATGATGATAATATGTAACGACCCGAACTTTCGTAATTATTATTTTATTATAAATTGACCGTTTTGCCCCTGAGGGGGGGGGGGGGGGAAAGTTGACTTTTACCTCGGGAAGTATTTAGGACTTTGATACGTGACCGTGACGTAGTTTAGGACGTCACGAGTTCATAGGCAGGTGGCACGTTCGATTCCGACGTTCGAGGAAGAAGTTGTGACGTTCGGAAGTCGAGGGGCATTTTGGTAATTTGACCATTTGGGGGCCAAATGTTGACTTTTGACCCGGGAAGTCCAACGGACGAGGGCCAATGACCGTTACGTAGGTCTCGTCGATACGAATCCGTAGACAGGCGGCACGCTGAAATCGGACTTACGACGAAAAAGTTATGGTCAAGAACGTAACTGAACTAACCGAGACTCGGAACTTAAAATAATAATAAAATAGTATAATCTGATTTACTTTAACCCAATCAATCTGGACCCTTGATGAGTGACACATGTCACTCATCTACCCCATCCACATCATCCCCAACATTCTGGATCTTGGTCTGCCATGGGATTAATTAATTAGTTTATTTTCCTTAAATCCTCACCCTTCACTCTTCACTCAGAATCAATCTCAGCCATCCATTCTATTTCTCCTTCTGTTCTTAAGCCATCAGAGACTCACTTCTTCATTTTCATTTCTTCCTTCAAACCGTGCAACCTCCCATTCTCTGCACAAACACATCAGCCATCACACCACCCCTCAGCCTCAACCCACACACCAGCCTACATCTCAGCCACCTCCAGACGACCATCACCACCACCACGGACGGCGGAGCAACCCGGAAAACCCACAAACCCGTGAGGACCCGTGCAGCCCAAAATCATCAAACCATCCAAACCACGACGTCTGGACTCGAACCAACCTAGGGCTAGGACCTTTGTGACCTCTGGACGGCGTAGGACTGGACTGGGCAGCCCACGGCGGCGGTAAGCCTGCAAACCCGTGATGGCCGATTTTCCTTCCCTGCCTCAAACCGTCCGTTTTTAACGTTGCATTTGCTTGGTTGTTTTTGAGACTTAACCTAGGGGACTAGACGAGTGTTTTGGACCTGAGTTGGTGGCTGGAAACGTGACGGCTCGCCGGAGAAGATGAACCAGAACCGGCAGCCATTTCCCCGTCGTTTTTCAGGTGATTCCTTGATCTTAAAATCCAGTTTTGATCACACAGAGCCATAGAACATGTTCAGACGAGTCCATAGGAACAAACCCCATCGATTTTGGTGGTCGGAATCACGATCTGTGATCGGGTCGAACCGTGGGTCTGCGGTGACCCGATTCGCAGACCCGGTTACTGTAGCTGATGACGTCATCATGCTGACGTCAGCAGTGACGTCATGATGACGTCATCATGTCAGAATATTGTCAGACCAGGGACCAATGGACTGTTGACACGTGTCCTCTGACACTGTCAGTGATGACGTCAGCATCACTGTAGCACTGTTGACCAGAGGGTTGACCGGCGCGTGGGGGGCGCGTGTGAACAGTGTTTTGTGTGGGACCAGTGCCATTTTCAAGGTTTCGACGATACGGATCCAATGGCGGTTGTTTCGTGTCGATCGGAGATCGTTAAGTTGGTCAAATTAGGGTTTGATGCCTTGGGAAGCGTGTTCGGACGGCTTTCCCGGGCCGGTTTCAGTCTAGGGTTTCGTAGTTGTTTAGTAGGGACTTAAAGTGACCTTTACGTATGTTTTGGGCATGACAGGAATTGTACTTTAAACCTTGGACGGGGCTTTACGCTCGGGATTGCAGCGGGATTGTACTGTGAGTGGGCCTTTGATTTCACTAAACTTCGGCATGCATAACTGTTTTACTTTCTACTATATCTATATGTGATTTGAGTAAAAGTATCTGTTTAGCTTGTGTATGATTTATGGCACGTATTACGATGTTTGGGCATGAGACCCGTCTGGTTGTTTATAAATGGTTTGGAGTCATATATATGTATAATGGAACTCGATATTATCTGTGGTACTGCACTGTATAGATCTACCCTAGGATTCTATCTCCTCCGGATGTAGGTACACCGGAGCGGTCACGGCGCATTGCCTGTGAGGAGTCATTCTACGGAGGGACCGGACCGTAGAGTGACTCAGGAGCAGGATTGCTACTATTGGACGTCTGGGACGTCAGGCATCTAGAATGCCATGCTCGGACTAGGTTCGGAATTTGGACTCGGGATTGAGACCCCGGGTGGCACGCGTAGCCTTGAGACTGTGACCTTATTGGGCGTCTGGGACGTCAGGCATCTGGGATGTCAGGGTTGGGATGTATAGTGCAGTGACTAAGATTATATTTTGTTGATATTATTCTGCTTATGACTATATGGTTTTGTGGTTTTGATACTATGCATGTCTTTTCGGAAAACGGAGGGGAAAAGTTATATGTTTTCGAAATGGTAAACTACTTTGTAAACCTTGAGTTTCGGCCCACTCACCTTTGTTGTTTTACTACCCCTCCAGGTAGTGCTATCGAGGAGGAGGATCCCGAGGAGGAGGAGGAGGATCCCGAGGAGGAAGAGGCATAGGTTTACGTTGCGTACCTGAACCCTACTGCTGGGTAGGTTGGCACGTAGTGTGTCTAGAGTCGTGCTCAATAAACTGTATTCGGGAACCATCCCTTGTCTGACACTATTTGTATTTGAGTATTTGTGTGGTGTGCTATGTAAGACTTAACTATGGATTTTCTTTATGCATTTTATCTTCAATAAGGGTATTTTTGGTGTTTTAACGTCGGGTGTCAGACGGGAGCAGGGCACGTCCCGGGTGGTCCCAGGGGGATCGGGGCGGGTCCTGTCAACTTGGAATCAGAGCACTAGGTTGTGGTCAGCATGCTAGACTAGTGGTCAGTACGAAGACGGGGCTTATCAATGGTGGCATGGTCTTGAGATGTCCGGGTGGACTGTTCACACCACCACATGGGAGGTCTTTCGTGCCCGATTCTTAGATCAGTATTACCCGCGTTCATTTCGCATGGCACGAGAGGCAGAGTTCCTGCGGCTGGAACAGGGAGATATGTCCGTGGCAGATTACGAGCAGACCTTCGGGAAGCTTTCCCGTTTTGCCGCAGCTTTCGTGAGTACTGAGGAGGAAAAATGTCAAAGATTTGAGTTGGGACTCCGAGGGGAGTTGCGGGCAAGTGTGACGGCTACTAGTTACGCGACTCTGAGGGACATGGTCGACGCTGCAGTTCGTGTCGAGGCCAGTCTGGCAGCACACCAGGCGCGACAATCATCAGGCGAGGGGCAGCGCCGGGATCGTCCACATCCTGGACCAACCGGCCCAAAGATCTCTAAGGGGGGAAATTACCGAGGAGCACCCTCATCTCTACGTGGTCGTGGCTGGTCAGGTCGACATGGGAACTCTCAGAGGGGCGGATCGAGATTCAGTTCTGGACAGCATCAGGCTTGGAGTGGTGCATCAGGAGGGTCTTGGGATGGACCGAGGACAGTTAATTGCTTTGCTTGTGGAGGAGCGGGCCACTATGCCCGAGATTGCCATTTATTGTCAAGGAACAACGAGACTAAAGGTGTTAGTGTGACACAGAGTTCGGCTTCTCACCCTTCCAGAGGCCGAGGACAGAGTGCTGAGCGTGGCGCGCGTGGGCGCGGACAGACTGCGGGACCCCGAGCTCGTGTTTTTGCAGTGACTCAGCAGCAGGCGAGGTCAGCCCCTGGTGTGGTTACAGGTACTCTTCATATCTCAAATATTGTTGTACGGGTATTAATGGATGCTGGGGCTACTCATTCTTTTATTTCGAAAAGTTGTGCGGGTATGTTAGATCGTGAGGTGTCAGCCTTGGATAGTGAAATGGGTGTTGGTACACCGATGGGCGTTGTGTACATCGTGAATCAGGTGATCCGGAGATGCCCAGTAAGGGTGGAGGATGTAGATCTGCTAGCTGATCTAATCCTGATGGATATCCATGACTTTGATGTTATCTTGGGAATGGATTGGTTGACTGAGCACGGTTCGCTCATCGACTGTTGTAGTAGGCGGGTGATTCTGCGAAGTCCGGGTTTGCCGGAGGTTACTTTTCAGGGAGAGCGCGACGGTTCGCTACCTGAAGTAATTTCTTCACTTGCCGCTACGAAGCTTCTACAGAAGGGATGCCAGGGTTATCTGGCGCATGTTGTGACGACGAATAGTGATACTTCGGGTGCCGATGATATACCTGTGGTGCGGGAATTTCCGGATGTGTTCCCGGAAGATTTGCCTGGTTTACCACCACATCGGGAGATTGAGTTCACGATTGAACTACTTCCCGGCACACGACCTATATCGCAGGCACCATATCGGATGGCACCAGCGGAGTTACGGGAACTGAAGATCCAATTGCAGGAGTTGGTGGACTTGGGATTCATCCGACCGAGTACATCACCGTGGGGAGCACCAGTATTATTTGTGAAGAAGAAGGAGGGGAGCCTCCGTTTGTGTGTGGATTATCGACAGCTCAACAAGGTCACGGTAAGGAACCAGTACCCCTTACCCAGGATTGACGATCTCTTTGATCAACTGCGGGGAGCACAGTACTTCTCGAAGATAGATTTACGATCTGGTTATCACCAGTTGAAGATTGCTGAAGGAGATGTCCCGAAGACAGCGTTTCGGACCAGATACGGGCATTATGAATTCCTTGTGATGCCTTTCGGCTTGACGAATGCTCCAGCAGCATTCATGGATCTAATGAATAGGGTCTTCCGATCTTATTTGGATAAGTTCGTGATCGTGTTCATTGATGACATCCTTGTGTACTCGAGGAGTGCTCAAGCTCATGAGGAACACTTACGTTCGGTGTTAGGGAAGCTGAGGCAGAACCAGTTATACGCCAAGCTGAGTAAGTGTCAGTTTTGGCTAACCAGCATTGGTTTTCTGGGACATGTAGTGTCAGCAGACGGGATTAGTGTGGATCCCCAGAAGACCGAAGCGGTGACAAATTGGGCTAGACCGACAACCGTGACAGAGGTACGGAGTTTCGTTGGTTTGGCAGGATACTACCGGAGATTTGTTGAGGGCTTCTCTAGTATTGCTGCACCGTTGACTCGTTTAACCAGGAAGGGAGTAAAGTTTGTTTGGGATGAACGGTGTGAGCAGAGTTATCAGGAATTGAAACGTCGATTAACTACCGCACCTGTTCTTGCTTTGCCGGATAACAGTGGAGAGTTCGAAGTCTACGGTGACGCATCGTTGCAAGGTTTGGGTTGCGTGCTGATGCAGAATGGCAGAGTTATCGCTTATGCATCGAGACAACTAAAGACACATGAGCTGAACTACCCTACGCATGATCTGGAGTTGGCGGCGGTGGTTCACGCTTTAAAGATCTGGCGACATTATCTGTACGGGGTGACTTGCAGGATCTTCACCGATCATCAGAGTTTGAAGCATTTGTTCACTCAGAAGGAGCTGAACGTAAGGCAGCGACGGTGGTTGGAACTGATCAAGGATTACGATTGTACGATTGAATATCATCCAGGGAAGGCGAACGTTGTGGCAGACGCACTCAGTAGGAAGTCAGCAGGATCGATTGCACACCTGAGGCTAGTGTACCTTCCTTTGCTAGTGGAACTCCGAAGAGCTGGAGTTATGCTGGGAATGGATGAGCAGGGAGCTTTGTTGGCCAGTTTTCATGTACGACCTGTGCTCGTCGATCGGATTATCGAGGCACAATTGGAGGATCCGGCACTTTGTATCTACAGGATCGAGGTCGAAGCAGACGAGAGGCAGGACTTTACTATTCGACCAGATGGAGCTCTGGTGAAACTGGGCCGTTTGTGTGTTCCTGCAGTGGCAGAGTTACGGGAAGAAATTCTCGAGGAAGCCCACAGTTCGGCTTATGCCATGCATCCGGGAGGTACAAAGATGTACCGTACCCTCCGGGACCACTATTGGTGGGCAGGAATGAAGAAGGATATTGCAGTGTTTGTGAGCAGATGTTTGACCTGTCAGCAGGTCAAGGCTGAGCGGCAGAGACCGTATGGAGCAATGCAACCGCTTCCGATTCCCGAGTGGAAGTGGGATCACATTACCATGGACTTTGTCTTCAAATTGCCTAGAACTCAGAGGGGATGCGATGGAGTTTGGGTGATTGTCGACCGATTGACCAAGTCAGCTCATTTCTTACCAGTACAGGAGACATTTAAGCCAAACCGACTGGCTCAGCTGTTCGTGAAGGAGATCATTCGACTTCATGGTACGCCGGAGTCGATAGTGTCTGATCGAGATCCGCGTTTCACATCTAGGTTCTGGCGAAGTTTGCAGAACGCCTTGGGTACAAACTTACATTTCAGTACAGCGTTCCACCCACAGACCGATGGGCAGTCAGAGAGGACTATCCAGACACTGGAGGACATGATGAGGTCTTGTGTACTGCAGTTTCAGGATTCGTGGGATACTCATTTGCCTTTGATGGAGTTCGCATACAACAACAGTCATCAGGCAAGTATCGGGATGGCACCCTACGAGGCACTGTATGGCCGACAGTGCAGGACACCTATCTGTTGGATGGAGGTAGGAGAGCGAGCAGCTTTAGGACCGGATTTGATGGACATGACCCAGGAAACAGTTCGAATCATCAAGGAAAGATTGAAGGCAGCACAAGATCGCCAAAAGAGCTATGCGGATCGACGAATTCGAGACTTGGAATTCGAGGTTGGAGATTTTGTGTTCCTTAAGTTATCTCCATGGAAGGGAATTATCCGTTTTGGCCGACGCGGGAAGTTGAGTCCACGTTACTTTGGACCGTTCGAGATCATTGAGAGGATTGGACTAGTGGCATACCGGTTGGCATTACCTCCAGAACTTGCCAGAGTGCACGATGTTTTCCATGTGTCCATCTTACGGAAATACCTACGGGACGATTCACATGCCTTGCTGGAACAACCAGTAGAACTGATGACTGATCTGAGCTTTGAAGAGAAACGAGTGCAGATTCTGGATCAGAAGAACAAGGTTCTGAGAAACAAGACGATTCGGTTGGTGAAAGTGCTATGGAGGAACCATGACGTCGAGGAGGCGACGTGGGAACCCGAAGACTTGATGAGGGAGCAGTACCCGTTTTTATTCGAGTAAATTTCGAGGACGAAATTTCTGTAAGGTGGGTAGATTGTAACGACCCGAACTTTCGTAATTATTATTTTATTATAAATTGACCGTTTTGCCCCTGAGGGGGGGGAAAAGTTGACTTTTACCTCGGGAAGTATTTAGGACTTTGATACGTGACCGTGACGTAGTTTAGGACGTCACGAGTTCATAGGCAGGTGGCACGTTCGATTCCGACGTTCGAGGAAGAAGTTGTGACGTTCGGAAGTCGAGGGGCATTTTGGTAATTTGACCATTTGGGGGCCAAATGTTGACTTTTGACCCAGGAAGTCCAACGGACGAGGGCCAATGACCGTTACGTAGGTCTCGTCGATACGAATCCGTAGACAGGCGGCACGCTGAAATCGGACTTACGACGAAAAAGTTATGGTCAAGAACGTAACTGAACTAACCGAGACTCGGAACTTAAAATAATAATAAAATAGTATAATCTGATTTACTTTAACCCAATCAATCTGGACCCTTGATGAGTGACACATGTCACTCATCTACCCCATCCACATCATCCCCAACATTCTGGATCTTGGTCTGCCATGGGATTAATTAATTAGTTTATTTTCCTTAAATCCTCACCCTTCACTCTTCACTCAGAATCAATCTCAGCCATCCATTCTATTTCTCCTTCTGTTCTTAAGCCATCAGAGACTCACTTCTTCATTTTCATTTCTTCCTTCAAACCGTGCAACCTCCCATTCTCTGCACAAACACATCAGCCATCACACCACCCCTCAGCCTCAACCCACACACCAGCCTACATCTCAGCCACCTCCAGACGACCATCACCACCACCACGGACGGCGGAGCAACCCGGAAAACCCACAAACCCGTGAGGACCCGTGCAGCCCAAAATCATCAAACCATCCAAACCACGACGTCTGGACTCGAACCAACCTAGGGCTAGGACCTTTGTGACCTCTGGACGGCGTAGGACTGGACTGGGCAGCCCACGGCGGCGGTAAGCCTGCAAACCCGTGATGGCCGATTTTCCTTCCCTGCCTCAAACCGTCCGTTTTTAACGTTGCATTTGCTTGGTTGTTTTTGAGACTTAACCTAGGGGACTAGACGAGTGTTTTGGACCTGAGTTGGTGGCTGGAAACGTGACGGCTCGCCGGAGAAGACGAACCAGAACCGGCAGCCATTTCCCCGTCGTTTTTCAGGTGATTCCTTGATCTTAAAATCCAGTTTTGATCACACAGAGCCATAGAACATGTTCAGACGAGTCCATAGGAACAAACCCCATCGATTTTGGTGGTCGGAATCACGATCTGTGATCGGGTCGAACCGTGGGTCTGCGGTGACCCGATTCGCAGACCCGGTTACTGTAGCTGATGACGTCATCATGCTGACGTCAGCAGTGACGTCATGATGACGTCATCATGTCAGAATATTGTCAGACCAGGGACCAATGGACTGTTGACACGTGTCCTCTGACACTGTCAGTGATGACGTCAGCATCACTGTAGCACTGTTGACCAGAGGGTTGACCGGCGCGTGGGGGGCGCGTGTGAACAGTGTTTTGTGTGGGACCAGTGCCATTTTCAAGGTTTCGACGATACGGATCCAATGGCGGTGGTTTCGTGTCGATCGGAGATCGTTAAGTTGGTCAAATTAGGGTTTGATGCCTTGGGAAGCGTGTTCGGACGGCTTTCCCGGGCCGGTTTCAGTCTAGGGTTTCGTAGTTGTTTAGTAGGGACTTAAAGTGACCTTTACGTATGTTTTGGGCATGACAGGAATTGTACTTTAAACCTTGGACGGGGCTTTACGCTCGGGATTGCAGCGGGATTGTACTGTGAGTGGGCCTTTGATTTCACTAAACTTCGGCATGCATAACTGTTTTACTTTCTACTATATCTATATGTGATTTGAGTAAAAGTATCTGTTTAGCTTGTGTATGATTTATGGCACGTATTACGATGTTTGGACATGAGACCCGTCTGGTTGTTTATAAATGGTTTGGAGTCATATATATGTATAATGGAACTCGATATTATCTGTGGTACTGCACTGTATAGATCTACCCTAGGATTATATCTCCTCCGGATGTAGGTACACCGGAGCGGTCACGGCGCATTGCCTGTGAGGAGTCATTCTACGGAGGGACCGGACCGTAGAGTGACTCAGGAGCAGGATTGCTACTATTGGACATCTGGGACGTCAGGCATCTAGAATGCCATGCTCGGACTAGGTTCGGAATTTGGACTCGGGATTGAGACCCCGGGTGGCACGCGTAGCCTTGAGACTGTGACCTTATTGGGCGTCTGGGACGTCAGGCATCTGGGATGTCAGGGTTGGGATGTATAGTGCAGTGACTAAGATTATATTTTGTTGATATTATTCTGCTTATGACTATATGGTTTTGTGGTTTTGATACTATGCATGTCTTTTCGGAAAACGGAGGGGAAAAGTTATATGTTTTCGAAATGGTAAACTACTTTGTAAACCTTGAGTTTCGGCCCACTCACCTTTGTTGTTTTACTATCCCTCCAGGTAGTGCTATCGAGGAGGAGGATCCCGAGGAGGAGGAGGAGGATCCCGAGGAGGAAGAGGCATAGGTTTACGTTGCGTACCTGAACCCTACTGCTGGGTAGGTTGGCACGTAGTGTGTCTAGAGTCGTGCTCAATAAACTGTATTCGGGAACCATCCCTTGTCTGACACTATTTGTATTTGAGTATTTGTGTGGTGTGCTATGTATGACTTAACTATGGATTTTCTTTATGCATTTTATCTTCAATAAGGGTATTTTTGGTGTTTTAACGTCGGGTGTCAGACGGGAGCAGGGCACGTCCCGGGTGGTCCCAGGGGGATCGGGGCGGGTCCTGTCATAATATGCCGAATCAATGTGATAATATGATGATGATATGTGATTGATATGGTTAATATATGATGAAATATGAACATATGATGTTAATATGCGATAATGATACATATGATTATGATCATGATATGATAATGATAATGATAATGATGTCACATGGTATATGATATGATGATATACATAATAATAAAATATGATATTATGATATATGATGATCTTATAACTCTATGATGTTTTGATGATTTATATAATATATGATGTATGGTGATATACAATGATGGAATGATAGTTTGAAGTATATTGATACATACATGATATGATGTTTCGTATGATGTATATGATGCATATATGTGATATAATGTATATAATGATATTATGATGATCATGATGATATGCTATGATTATGATGAGGATATATTATGATGTATATATGATGGGATGATGTTGATCATGGATGATGATGTAAATTATAATATGTGGATGTTATATGATTTTTTATACATAAATATAACGATATGATGCTATGACATGATGATTTATGATGGATAATGATATGATGTTGAGATGATGAGATGATATGATGTGTGTGATTGTATGATCATGTTGATGTTGATATTAACATGAATTAATTGATGATGTGATGATGATCATGGCATGATGCCATGCCCAATTCTTAAGTATCATACCATGCCCAATTCTTAAATCCAGTGCGCCTATAAAAAGACCTTAGAAAATTCTAAGGAAAATTTGTTTGGTTTTCCACACATTGGATTGATAGTCCAACTATGGAGCCTGAAGCCCAAAGAACCACCTAGCCCAGCAGGCTACAAAAATCCCACAATCCAGAAGGCTAGGCGATATAAAGGCCCAGTAGGCCCATAAATTAAAAACTAGAAAAAGGGAGGAAGCCCAGAAGGCTACCGAATTAATCCAAGCACAAAAGACAATACGAAATTAATAAAGAGGTTCAACATACACCAGTACTCATAGCTAATCCAAATGGTTTTTAGAAGGCTTGTAAGCCCAGAAGGCACGGTCCATACCAATACAGCCCAATAATTGGTGAGCTTAGAAGGTTTACATCTAATGTAACGCCCCGGAAAATGCGAAAAACGAAAAATTTAGAAAATTTGAGGAAAATGATGATTTTGCCCCTAGAATCGAGCGAACGGTTGACTTTTTATTCGAGCGGTCAAACGGACTTTGACCGATGACCGTGACATAGATCGGGACGTCACGAGTTCCTAGACAGGTGGCACGCCCGATTTCGACATTCGAGGAGAAAGTTATGACGTGTGGAAGTTGGTGAAAGGGGCCGAAAGTTGACTTTTTGATCGGGACATTGTTTGGACTTTCCGAGAATACCGTTGGGTAGGTCTCGGGACGCTGAATCCCTAGACAGGCGGCATGCATCAATCGGAGTTCGAACGAAAACGTTATGGGTCTAAAACGATTAGGGGTATTTTGGTAAATTTTCTAAGTAAGGGTAAAATGGTAAATTTCAGTAAGGAAGTTAATTAAATAGTGCAAGTGATTGCTATCTTACATTTTCTGAATCAGTCCATCAAGTGAGTCATGTAATTCATCAAGTGACAAGTGTCACTTGTTAATGACGCTTAGTGGCATTTGATTGCCGTTAGAAATAATTAAATCATTATGAATAGATATGAACATATAGTTAGCACAAACACAGAACTTCTTCTTCAATTTGATCGATCAACCATTCTAGAGCGTGAGAGAGACTAAACAGAGGATAAAAAGGGAAGAATTAAGTGAGTATTTGAGTAACAATTGAGAGAAATCGGATTGGGAACCTCTGAGAATAAACCCGAAAAATCACCAAAAGACATCAAAATCGAATTCGTTCCCTTAAACACTTTTGATTGAAATTGAAGTGATCTTTAGCTTCCTGGGATCTGGACGACTCGAACCCAATCAACTTGAACGAAAATTGGTGGTGAATTGGTGACGAGCAGCCCCTGCAATAGTGTCGGATTTGGGAGATTGAGTTCGACTACTTGGAGGTATGAAACGTTGAAATTGATTCCATATTTATACTTAAAATGGACCTGAGATGCTTCCTGTATGAACAATTGAATGATACGGGTTGATTTTGGGTAGAACCCGAGTTAGGACCCGTCGGGTTTCGAGGTCGAGTCGTGGACTTTGGGGCTTGGTTTCACGAAATTGAATTCACAGACCCTTAATCCATATTGGCTTGATGCTAATGAGTGAAAGAACGGAAAGAATTGGGGTTGAATTGGCTAGGAATGAATCGGGTTGCATCGCGGGTCATAAGCTCCGTTTACCAGGTAAACGGGTAATAGGAACAACTGTAGCTGGTACTGTTCACAACGCGCGTGAGGGCGCGTGACACGTTTTCCGAGGAAGGTTTCAACAGGTGTTTTGTTCTCTGTAATGTAACGGACATTTTAAAATTGGTTTCGCGTCGATCGGACACCGGCTCGATAATGTTTCGAGGGTCCGACGGTTTATGTTATATTTTAAAATAATATTTAAATCCCGGAAAATTATGGGAAATTAATATGGTGTAAATTAAGTTATTTATAACCTTGTATAATGATTTTGGACAAGATTCGGGATTCCTGGCACGTATCGGAAATTACGGAAACGCATGCAGCTCAGAAAATGAGCGGGTTGGACGGCCGTGGCACAACGTTCGGGGCTGATCTCGAGGCGAAGGCATAAGCGGAAATCAGCGCAGCTATCCCTTGTCTGATAGGTGCTGAAGGATCGTTTCGGGACTTCAGTTGACTTGTTAGACGGGAGCAGGACCAGGTACGGTTTTCGAGGTCCAGTTGGGGATGGGTCCTGTCATCTAAGGCCTAATCCAACTATCCTAAACTCAAAAGGAGGGCACTTGTAACGACCCGAACCGAGAATAATAATATTATAATGTAAAAAGACTATTTTGCCCCTGAAGGGGGGGGGAAACTTTGACTTTTGACCCGGGAAACAATTTGGACTTTGACCCATGACTATGACGTAGGTCGGGACGTCACGAATCCGTAGACAGGCGGCACACCGAAATCGGAGTTCGTATGAAGAAGTTATGGTCAAGGAAGCGTTTTAGCGGAATTTACGAACCGAGAACAACGGAATAAAATATTAATTTATTACGGGAATCCGTGCTAACCTAATATTTAAATCAAACCAGTGGATTGGTGACAAGTGTCACCCATCCAAGCCTATACTATTCCCATAAAGCAACTTACACTATTTAATCCATTTTTATATTAATTATTTTTCCCTCCATTTGATTTCAGCCATTGGATCTCCTGTCCAATTGAATCCTGGCCCTTCATTCTCATCTGCTTCCCTTATTCATGCACGATCTCTGCCTTTTCTTACAAACACACATTCATCCCCCCCCCCCAACAACCCGTGCACTTCTTCTCATTTTCTCTCCATCCAAACACACGAACCAGCCATCCTTATCACACCAGACGACCACCCACATCACCACCATTATCTGGTCTTCACCACCGTGCAACATCGGCAACCACCAGCCCGTTTTTCCCGTCCGAAATCCCGTCCAAAAAGCACGACCCGAAACACGACGGAAACGGGTCCAAGAAGCAAACCGGGACAACCACACCACCTCGACGCAGGGGAAGCTCCAGTCTGCACCGTGAGGACCCCATGAGCTTAACTGGACGACGGCGCGGCCTGCGGCGGTGACACGGCGGCGGTAAGGACAAAAACCCGAGAACCCGTTTTGATCATCTGTTTCGAACCAAAGTGTTTTAGTGCTAGGAAATTGATTGTGTGATGTTAGAAATGTTCTAGGGTGAGAGACGAGTTGATCAGGACCGGTTTGGACGACGGAGACGGCGTGGATCACCGGAGAAGACGATCGAACTTTGGCCGTGAGTTTCAACGACGAACTGGTGAGTTTTCTCCCGTTTTCTTTCTAGTTTGAGGTTGTAGAACCGTAGAACAAACCTAGACGACCCTATAGGGATGAACCCCGTCGAAAATGGTGGCCAGAATTGTACGGTTGAATCGGGTCAAGCCATGGGTCGACGGCGACCCGGTTCCAGTCAAACGGGTCTGACCCGGTACTGTAGCATGATGACGTCATCATGCTGACATCACTTCTGACGTCATGATGACGTCATCCTGTTAGATATTGTCAGACCAGGGACCAATCAGAACATGCCACGTGTCACCTGACAAGTGTCAGTGATGACGTCATGCTGACGTCAGCATGACGTCACTGCTGACGTCAGCAGTACTGTAGCAGCGTTGACCCACGCGTTGACCAGGCGCGTTGTGTGTGAATAGTGATTTTGGTGGGGCCGGTACCATTTTCAAGGTTTCGACGATACGGATCCAATGGAGGTGGTTTCGTGTCGATCGGAGATCGTTATGTTAGTCAAAATGGGGTTTGAAGCACCGGGAATAGTGCCCGGGATGCGATTTTGAGGCGGATCTGTTCTAGGGTCTTGGTATTGATATTATAGGGTCCTTAAGTAACCCTCAGGAATAATAATATAGGTTTATAGAGATCGTTGAGCAGCAAGGACCGAGTGTGAGTGGGCTGTTTGATTTATAAAAGGCTTGCATGCATAAACTGTTTTACTATTTCCACTGATGAGTCTTATGAACTGTTTATATTTGCTATGTTTTGGGCATGAGACCCGTCTGGATTATATGTGGATTTTGTTTGGGATGTCCGGGGGACATAGGGTAAACTATACTGTTATTGTACTGTACTTTCCTACCTGTGTTTATTGTCTCCTCCAGGGAGGGTCGTTGGCCTGGGTGGACTCTGGAGTAGTCACGGGGCTCTGACTGAGTGGAGTTGACCCCCGTTGGGCTGCTTACTCTCAGGAAGGCATGTTCATATACCTCGGGCAGTGACCGGGATACCGGGAGCTGATGTACCTAGAGAGTCTCGGGTGTGAGACCCTGAGTGGCAACACGTAGCCTTAGAACCGTGACATCATTTGGGTTGGGTTTTACAGTGCAATGATATGTTAGTTTCACCTTTCGATTATTATTGTGGCTATCTGTTATGAGTTCATTATAATATTATATTTTCACTGCATGCAAGATTTGGAAAACGGAGGGGTAAAACCTTATGATTATTTTATTATTAAATTAATTTCTAAACTGTTATTTTTGGCCCACTCACCCTTGTTTTACTGACCCCTCCAGACCCTGACACGGAAATAGAGGAGGAGGACCCGGAGGAGGAGGCAGAGGTTTAGTTTGCCTAGCTGTGCACCTGTACACCCACTTGTGGGTAGGTTGAGCACCGAATAAATGTACTCTGACTAGTGTGCTCACATGTTGTATTTTACTTTCCCTTGTCTGACAGTATCGCTTTAAACACTGTGGTTGTACGTTATCTATCTATTTAAGTTTTCGGTTTTTATTTAAGGCTAATTTTGGTATGTTTAGAGTCATTGTCAGACGGGAGCGGGGCACGTCCCCGGGTGGTCCCAGTGGGATTGGGACGGGTCCTGTCAGCACATGTACTTATATGTTATAATGTAACGAACCGTCCTGAATTTCAAGATTAGATTAGTGACTAATCTTAGTGAGGTTAATCGGTGATTAGTTGAACAAAATCAGACGAACGGTGTAAAATGACCGTTTTTCCCTAGTCTTGGGCAAAATGTTGACTTTTGACTCGGGGAGTCAAACGTATGAGGACCGATGACCGTGACGTAGATCGGGACGTTACGAGTACGTAGACAGGCAGCATGTCGAAATCGGACGTCGAACAGAGAATTTATGGTCATGGGATCGAAATCGGGGATTTATGTAACGCCCCGGACGTTCTGGAAATGTAATATTATAAAATATTGAATAAAATGACGTTTTTACCCCTGTGATTTTTGTGGTCAATTTATTGAATTTTTGATTGGGAGGTCGAACGGACGTTGAGCGATGACCGTGACATAGTTCGGGACGTCATGAGTTCATAGACAGGTGGCACGTTCGATTCGGACGAACAGGGTGAAAGTTATGATGTTCGGAAGTTCAGGGGCATTATCGTAATTGGACGTTATTAAGGGGAAAAGTTGACTTTTTGTTTGACAATTGATATTCATTTGACTCGAAGACCATTATGTTCGTCTCGACGCCCTGAGTACAACGACAGGCGGCACGCGCGAAACGGACGTCGGATGACCGAGTTACGGGTCACGGAAGTTGGAGGGCATTTTGGTAATTTTTGCCCTGGGGGCATTTTGGTAATTTTTGCACGGGGTACTGTTCACCACCGTGGAAACAGAGCAGCGGCCGTGGGTCTTGTGCGTTCAATTGTTTAAGGCTTAGTGGAAGGCTCAGGGCATTGTTTAAGTTGTTTGAGGTAGTGGAAGCAGGGTGGAGTGGCTCAGGTGCACGGCTGAACTGAGTGCAGGGCACGGGTGAGCTCGAATTGGCCATGGTTTCTGTGTGCGTGGGAAAGATTTTCAGAAAAACCTCAGACGGTTTCCCACGGGTTGTTGGCCGCTTTGATCGATTACCTGGTCGCCTTTGAGTCTGGGAGCTCATTTGGGATCATGCTGCTGAGGAGTGACTGAGAGAGATTGAGAGAAACAGTGAGAAATCAGTTTCGGGTTTTTGGGGGGAAATCTCAGAATTCAGTTTCTACTGGTTTAGGGACCACACTAGACACACTGAGAGTTTTCTGGGAGCAGCAGAAGCATAACCGTGCACGAAATCAAGCAAATTGAGCAAGGATTGCAAGGATTGCTCAGGAGCCCAGGTACCAGTTCAGAGAAGAACCAGTTGGAGGGAAAAATTCGAATTCGATTTCTGAGGCTTGTTGATCGAAACCAAGGGCCATTCTAGTCTTCTGGGAGCAAGAGGGAACCAACCACGTCGAATTCAAAGGACGACACTCACGAATTGGCCAAGAACGGAGCTCCCTGGTTCTGAGTATTTTCAAGCTTGAGGTCGACGATTTCCAGGTAACAGCGAGTCCAATTGATTGTACCCTTGTGTTCGTATAAGTCCCCTTAAGCTACTGGTGAAATTAATTTGGGAATGGAATCGTGTAGGGTGAGTTCCAGACGTCGACTTGATCGACTGTTTGAGCTTGAGTTGGGTCGTTCTGGTGTTAGTCGAGGTTAGTCATCAACACAGACCTGAAATTAATGGATTAGAGAAGATAATAGGATTGAAAACGGGAGGAATTGATTGAGAATTGAGCTTGAACTGGTTGGGTTGAGTCGCGGGTAACAGACCCGTTTATCAGTCTATCCGGGTAAGAACGAAGACACTGTAGCTTGGCGCGTGGCCTTCACGCGCAGCCACTTTGGGCGGCGCGTGACGGCGCGTGCGATGTCATCTCTGATCACGGTCAACATGGGAATTGTCCCTTTCAGTCTAATTAACATTTTCCCTTTAGGATTCGAGTTGTTCAGGAGTCGTTCGGGATAATCTCGGGAGCCCGGAAGTTTAGGTCCTTAAGGTTTATTTCGCCGAAAAATCTGGGAAATTAGGGAAAAATCATACGAGCTATTTGAGGATGTTTGTAACCCTTCTTGTACATTTTTACAAGCCCGGACACTTCCGAAGCTACGGAGGAGCGCGCGGGACGCAATTGACGCATCCTAAAACCGTGAGTGGACCTTTTGATTTCTAAATTGGGCATGCATGACTATTTTGCTTATTTATCTCATGGTTTTACCTATGATTTTAGGATGGTGATATGATATATCGGTTTTACATGTTTCCATGCTTTTCGAAATACTTATCGTATTTCACGCATTTCGAGATTATGGTTTTTGCTTATGCATGCGTGATGATTTTGATGAAGTACCTGGATATGAATATGCATGTTTTCGGATTTATGATGTTTGATCATATTGTGATGTGATTTTTCGGAAATTGCATGTGTTGGAATTTGCATGTGAATTCGGACATAAGTCCTATTTTGATGTGATATGTTTTCGGAATGATGTTGGAAAAAGGTTGGTGATGAATCCTGGTTTATTGTGTTTAAAAACGGTTTTGGGTTTAAAGACCCGGTTGATTGTTGGATCCGGTTTTGGGTTTAAAGACCCGGTTGATTGTTGGATCCAGTTTTGGGTTTAAAGACCCGGTTATTTAATGATGGGGGCGGGCCCGAAAATTGGGTTTAAAGACCCGAATTGAGTTTAAAGACTCGTGAGTTTAAAGACTCGATTATTATGATACCCCCGAGGCCTATTAATCATGTTTTGAGTTTAAAGACTCGTTGATATCCCGGGAAGGCCTAATGTTGAGTTTAAAGACTCGGATGGATCCAACGGCATAATCGTGATTATTGATTTACGTTTTACTTGATTTGTGCAAATAATGTTTCAAAATGACGGTTTCTGGAATCTGGCATTATTAAATGGTTTGACATGAGTTATGACGATCCTTTGTAACGTTTTTCATGGGTTTCGGAAAAAGTATATCAAAAGTCTAATATGCAAATTTTGAAATTTGGTTATGCATGCGTGTTACAAAACTGGAAGGCGAACCCGATTTCGGAAAAACTGTCTTTCCTGTAAAACTTATGTTTCGGTCCACTCACACTTTGTTGTTTTAAATTCCCTCCAGGTCGTGGTACAAGTGCGGGGGCAAGCGCCGAGGCAGGGGCGGAGGCATAAAGTTTTCCGTTGCGGAGTAGTTAGTTCACAGAGTAGGATTTGTTTCTTTAACTTGTTTTGTAATATTGCTCTGTGAAATTATGGACTTGACGTCCAGTCGGTTGTAACCGTTTAATCTCCCTGGTCTAACAATGGGTGTGATGTATTATTATTTATTTTTCCGGTCTTTTGGATTCGTTTGTCAGACGGGAGCAGGATGCTTCCCGATTATCGAGGCGATAATCGGGGTGGGTCCTGTCAATTGGTATCCGAGCCTAGGTTTACGATTCGTGTCTGGCACTCGGGTGTGCCTTGATTTTTTATACTAACTTATGCCTCTTACAGAAGAAGGACGACCGGCCATGCCTCCGCGACGCGAACCCCCTCTATGACCTGATGGCGATGCCGAGAGTGCTTCGATCGAGCGAGCCCAGCGTCTTGGGGCTACGGTGTTTTGTGGTGGAGCGGATCCCGAGGATGCTCACCGTTGGATTTCTCGGATTGAGCGGATTTTTACTGTGATGCACTGTCCTCCTGAGGAGTGTGTGGTGTTGGCCACATTTTTACTTGATGGATCTGCTTATGAGTGGTGGTATACTCTGGAATTGTCGGGCTGGGATGCCCGTACAGTGACTTGGGAGACCTTTCGTGAACGGTTTCTGGATCAGTATTATCCCCGTTCATTCCGTGATGCTAGGGAGACTGAGTTTCTGCAGCTCCAGCAGGGGAGCATGTCCGTAGCTGAGTATGAGCAGAAATTTCAGATGCTAGCTCGTTTTGCTCCTACCTTTGTATCTACTGAGGCTGAGAAATGTCGTAGGTTTGAGCTTGGCCTACGGGGTGAGATACGGGCCATTGTGACGGCCGGAGCTTTTGCTACTCTCAGGGAGTTGTCGGATGCCGCAGTACGGGTTGAGGCCAGCCTCCCGACACGTCCACAGTACTCTGGTGGTGGACAACGTCAAGAGCGTTCATATCCTGGATCGTATGGTCAGAGAGCCCCGAAAAAGGGACGTTATAATGGAGCCTCATCTGCAGGCAATGATCGTTATGGCAGGCCTGGTAACTATCAGAGTTCTGGATTCCGAGCGCCTAGGGCGCAGATTGCTCCGCAGGCGAGCGCGACTTCTGTTGCTTCCACAGGACGGTAGGGTGGTGGTTTTGTTCGAGATGCTTCCAGTGTTATCTGTTTCTTCTGTGGCGAGCAGGGCCACTATCGGAGGGAGTGTCCATCTTTGCCACAGGGTGGTGGCGCAGGTCGGGGTGGAGCAGAGCAGGGACGGAGCACAGCTGCAGTTTCTGGGACTGGGAGCACTCGAGGAGGTGGTACTGGAGCGGCTAATGGACAGAGGGGCCGGGGCCGTGGGCGAGCAGCTGGACCACAGGCCCGAGTTTTTGCTGTTACGCAGCAGGAGGCCAGGGCAGCACCTGGTGTTGTGACAGGTACACTCACGATCTTTGGGCATGATGTTTGTGCTTTAATTGATCCCGGAGCTACTCATTCATTTATATCACGGGACTGTGAGTTGTTGGCGGGTAGAGAGGTGTCCGCCTTGGACTGTGACTTGGGTGTGAGTACACCCACGGGAGATGTATTTGTGGTAAATCAAGTGTTGCGGGAGTGTCCCGTAATGGTAGGAGATGTTGGTCTGATGGCAGACTTGATACTCTTGGACTTGCACGACTTTGATGTCATTTTGGGAATGGACTGGTTGACGCTCCATCATGCTTCTATCGAATGTGTCAATAAGAAGGTTACTTTTCGGAGCCCTGGGTTACCGAAAACCACCTTTCAGGGAATTCAGCGAGCCACTCCTGTCGAAGTGATTTCAGCCCTGAAGGCAAGTAAGTTGTTGAGGAAAGGGTGCCAGGGATACTTAGCTCAAGTGATGGATTCACGAGCTGCACCATTGAGGGTGGAGGATATACCGATAGTACGGGAGTTCCCAGATGTCTTTCCGGAGGATCTACCGGGATTGTCACCACATCGAGATGTCGAGTTCACTATTGATCTGGTTCTAAGTACGCAACCTATCTCTCAGACTCCGTATCGTATGGCGCCAGCTGAGTTGAAAGAGCTGAAGGCGCAGTTACAAGAATTACTTGAGATGGGGTTTATTCGACCGAGTGTGTCCCCCTAGGGAGCCCCGGTGTTATTTGTGAAGAAAAAGGATGGGAGTTTGAGACTCTGCATCGATTACAGGCAACTGAATAAAGTAACAGTCAAGAACAAATACTCGTTGCCTCGGATCGATGATTTGTTTGATCAACTACGAGGAGTGCAGTACTTCTCCAAAATTGATCTACGTTCTGGGTATCATCAGTTGCGGGTTAAGGATGAGGATGTACCCAAGACAGCCTTTAGGACCTGATATGGTCATTATGAGTTCCTTGTGATGCCGTTTGGTTTGACCAACGCACCCGCAACGTTTATGGATTTGATGAACCGAGTGTTGCAGCCTTACTTGGATCGCTTTGTCATCGTGTTCATTGACGATATCCTGGTCTACTCGAGGAGTGCGGAAGCGCACGAGGAGCACTTAAGGATGGTGCTGGGTACCTTGAGGGAAAACCAGTTGTATGCGAAGCTCAGCAAGTGTCAGTTTTGGTTGACGAGCGTGAGTTTCTTGGGGCATGTGATCTCAACTGACGGGATCAGTGTGGATTCTCAGAAAATTGAGGCAGTGGCGATATGGGAACAACCGAGGACCGTCACGGAAGTCAGAAGTTTTTTGGGTTTGGCTGGTTACTACAGGAGGTTTGTAGAGGGTTTCTCTACCATTGCTGCCCCGTTGACGCGACTGACGCGGAAGGGAGTCAAGTTTGAGTGGGATGACGATTGTGAGCGTAGTTTTCGGGAGCTAAAGGAAAGGTTGACATCTGCTCCTATACTGACCCTTCCGGACGACAGTGGGGAATTTGAGGTGTACAGTGATGCATCCTTACAGGGTTTGGGATGTGTACTAATGCAGCATGGGAAAGTGATTGCCTATGCTTCGCGCCAGTTGAAACCGCATGAGCGCAATTATCCGACGCACGACTTGGAGTTAGCTGCTGTTGTACATGCGTTAAAAATTTGGAGACATCACCTATATGTTGCACATCTACGAACGGTTCATTTACCACTTTTGGTTGAACTCCGTAAGAATAGCATTGATTTGGGTTTGGATGGCCAAGGTGTCTTGCTGGCTAATTTTCATGTGAGACCACTTCTGGCCGATCGGATCGTTGAGGTTCAATCTCAAGATCCTGTCTCATGTGTACTTCGGATTGAAGTGGAAGCCGGTGAACAGCTAGATTTTATAGTCAGGGAGGATGGAGCTTTGCTAAAAGAAGGACGGTTGTGTGTGCCCGACGTTGAGGCACTGAAGAAGGAGATCTTAGACGAAGCTCATAGTTCGGCCTACGCGATGCATCCTAGTGGGACCAAGATGTATCGTACCTTGCGAGAGCACTACTGGTGGCCGGGAATGAAACGGGAGATTGCCGAGTTTGTCAGCAGGTGTCTGATTTGCCAGCAAGTGAAGGCTGAGAGACAACGACCTTATGGAGCCTTGCAACCCTTACCTATCCCGGAATGGAAATGGGATCACTTAACGATGGATTTCGTGTTTGGACTTCCTAGGACACCCAGAGGTCACGATGGAGTTTGGGTGATTGTGGACAGGCTTATGAAATCAGTTCATTTCTTGCCAGTGCGAGAGAACTTCAGGATGACACAGTTGGCCCAGTTGTTTATTGATGAGATCATCCGTTTGCACGGTACTCCGGAATCAATAGTTTCTGACCGAGACCCGAGGTTTACTTCTCGATTTTGGCAGAGTCTGCAGGAAGCATTTGGGATGAAACTTCGTTTCAGTACTGCATTTCATCCTCAGACTGACGGCCAGTCTGAGCGGACCATCCAGACTATGGAGGATATGATGCGAGCTTACGTTTTGCAATTTCAGGACACTTGGGAGTCACATCTAGCCTTGATGGAATTTGCCTACAACAACAGCTATCAGGCGAGCATTGGGATGGCTCGAAGCCTTGTACGGACGGCAGTGCAGAACCCCGTTGTGTTGGACGGACGTGGGTGAAAGGAAGCTGACTAAATCCGAATTGGTGGAACTGACGACCGAGAAGGTCAAACTCATCAGGGATCGGCTCAAGGCAGCCCAAGACATACAAAAGAGCTATGTGGACCATTGGATTCGAGATCTTGAGTTTGCGGTCGGAGATCGGGTATTTCTGAAATTGTCCCCTTGGAAGGGTGTAGTGAGATTTGGCAGGCGAGGGAAGTTGAGCCCTCGTTACATCGGACCTTATGAGATCACTGAGAGGATTGACCCGGTGTCCTACAGGTTGGCATTACCGCCAGAGCTTTCGAGGGTCCACGATGTTTTTCATGTGTCGATGTTGCGGAAATACGTGTTCGACGCATCTCATGTACTGGAGGAACAACCCATTGAACTTCGAGATGACTTGAGCTTTGAGGAACAGTCGGTGCAGATTTTGGATCGAAAGGATAAAGTACTACGTCGGAAGACCGTTCCTCTGGTAAAGGTTCTCTGGAGGAACCAGAATGTGGAGGAAGCCACATGGGAAACCGAGGCACAGATGCGAGAACAGTTCCCCTACCTATTTCCTTGAAATTTTGGGACGAAATTTCTTAAGGAGGGGAGATTGTAACGCCCCGGAAGTTCTGGAAATGTAATATTATAAAATATTGAATAAAATGACGTTTTTACCCCTGTCATTTGTGTGGTCAATTTGTTGGCTTTTTGATTGGGAGGTCGAACGGACGTTGAGAGATGACCGTGACGTAGTTCGGGACGTCACGAGTTCATAGACAGGTGGCACGTTCGATTCGGACGAACAGGGTGAAAGTTATGATGTTCGGAAGTTCAGGGGCATTATCGTAATTGGACGTTATTAAGGGGAAAAGTTGACTTTTTGTTTGACAATTGATATTCATTTGACTCGAAGACCATTATGTTCGTCTCGACGCCCTGAGTACAACGACAGGCGGCACGCGCGAAACGGACGTCGGATGACCGAGTTACGGGTCACGGAAGTTGGAGGGCATTTTGGTAATTTTTGCCCTGGGGGCATTTTGGTAATTTTTGCACGGGGTACTGTTCACCACCGTGGAAACAGAGCAGCGGCCGTGGGTCTTGTGCGTTCAATTGTTTAAGGCTTAGTGGAAGGCTCAGGGCATTGTTTAAGTTGTTTGAGGTAGTGGAAGCAGGGTGGAGTGGCTCAGGTGCACGGCTGAACTGAGTGCAGGGCACGGGTGAGCTCGAATTGGCCATGGTTTCTGTGTGCGTGGGAAACATTTTCAGAAAAACCTCAGACGGTTTCCCACGGGTTGTTGGCCGCTTTGATCGATTACCTGGTCGCCTTTGAGTCTGGGAGCTCATTTGGGATCATGCTGCTGAGGAGTGACTGAGAGAGATTGAGAGAAACAGTGAGAAATCAGTTTCGGGTTTTTGGGGGGAAATCTCAGAATTCAGTTTCTACTGGTTTAGGGACCACACTAGACACACTGAGAGTTTTCTGGGAGCAGCAGAAGCATAACCGTGCACGAAATCAAGCAAATTGAGCAAGGATTGCAAGGATTGCTCAGGAGCCCAGGTACCAGTTCAGAGAAGAACCAGTTGGAGGGAAAAATTCGAATTCGATTTCTGAGGCTTGTTGATCGAAACCAAGGGCCATTCTAGTCTTCTGGGAGCAAGAGGGAACCAACCACGTCGAATTCAAAGGACGACACTCACGAATTGGCCAAGAACGGAGCTCCCTGGTTCTGAGAATTTTCAAGCTTGAGGTCGACGACTTCCAGGTAACGGCGAGTCCAATTGATTGTACCCTCGTGTTCGTATAAGTCCCCTTAAGCTACTGGTGAAATTAATTTGGGAATGGAATCGTGTAGGGTGAGTTCCAGACGTCGACTTGATCGACTGTTTGAGCTTGAGTTGGGTCGTTCTGTTGTTAGTCGAGGTTAGTCATCAACACAGACCTAAAATTAATGGATTAGAGAAGATAATAGGATTGAAAATGGGAGGAATTGATTGAGAATTGAGCTTGAACTGGTCGGGTTGAGTCGCGGGTAACAGACCCGTTTATCAGTCTATCCGGGTAAGAACGAAGACACTGTAGCTTGGCGCGTGGCCTTCACGCGCAGCCACTTTGGGCGGCGCGTGACGGCGCGTGCGATGTCATCTCTGATCTCGGTCAACATAGGAATTGTCCCATTCAGTCTAATTAACATTTTCCCTTTAGGATTCGAGTTGTTCAGGAGTCGTTCGGGATAATCTCGGGAGCCCGGAAGTTTAGGTCCTTAAGGTTTATTTCGCCAAAAAATCCGGGAAATTAGGGAAAAATCATACGAGCTATTTGAGGATGTTTGTAACCCTTCTTGTACATTTTTACAGGCCCGGACACTTCCGAAGCTACGGAGGAGCGCGCGGGACGCGATTGACGCATCCTAAAACCGTGAGTGGACCTTTTGATTTCTAAATTGGGCATGCATGACTATTTTGCTTATTTATCTCATGGTTTTACCTATGATTTTAGGATGGTGATAT
The DNA here is from genome assembly GCA_032719365.1 of Prinsepia uniflora. Taxonomy (NCBI): domain Eukaryota; kingdom Viridiplantae; phylum Streptophyta; class Magnoliopsida; order Rosales; family Rosaceae; genus Prinsepia; species Prinsepia uniflora. The sequence continues at coordinate 44,849,064 of CM064872.1, read as the reverse complement.
GATATATCGGTTTTACATGTTTCCACGCTTTTCGAGATACTTATCGTATTTCACGCATTTCGAGATTATGGTTTTTGGTTATGCATGCGTGATGATTTTGATGAAGTACCTGGATATGAATATGCATGTTTTCGGATTTATGATGTTTGATCATATTGTGATGTGATTTTTCGGAAATTGCATGTGTTGGAATTTGCATGTGAATTCGGAAATAAGTCCTATTTTGATGTGATATGTTTTCGGAATGATGTTGGAAAAAGGTTGGTGATGAATCCTGGTTTATTGTGTTTAAAAACGGTTTTGGGTTTAAAGACCCGGTTGATTGTTGGATCCGGTTTTGGGTTTAAAGACCCGGTTATTTAATGACGGGGGCGGGCTCGAAAATTGCGTTTAAAGACCCGAATTGAGTTTAAAGACTCGTGAGTTTAAAGACTCGTGAGTTTAAAGACTCGATTATTATGATACCCCCGAGGCCTATTAATCATGTTTTGAGTTTAAAGACTCGTTGATATCCCGGGAAGGCCTAATGTTGAGTTTAAAGACTCGGATGGATCCAACGGCATAATCGTGATTATTGATTTACGTTTTACTTGATTTGTGCAAATAATGTTTCAAAATGACGGTTTCTGGAATCTGGCATTATTAAATGGTTTTACATGAGTTATGACGATCCTTTGTAACATTTTTCATGGGTTTCGGAAAAAGTATTTCAAAAGTCTAATATGCAAATTTTGAAATTTGGTTATGCATGCGTGTTACAAAACTGGAGGGCGAACCCGATTTCGGAAAAACTGTCTTTCCTGTAAAACTTATGTTTCGGTCCACTCACACTTTGTTGTTTTAAATTCCCTCCAGGTCGTGGTACAAGTGCGGGGGCAAGCGCCGAGGCAGGGGCGGAGGCATAAAGTTTTCCGTTGCGGAGTAGTTAGTTCACAGAGTAGGATTTGTTTCTTTAACTTGTTTTGTAATATTGCTCTATGAAACTGTGGACTCTATGTCCAGTCGGTTGTAACCGTTTAATCTCCCTGGTCTGACAATGGGTGTGATGTATTATTATTTATTTTTCCGGTCTTTTGGATTCGTTTGTCAGACGGGAGCAGGATGCTTCCCGATTATCGAGGCGATAATCGGGGTGGGTCCTGTCAATTTACGTCTCGGGATCCGAATAAAATATTAAATAAATCTGATTGGGGGATTAGTTAATTGTGGGGCCCTTGGATGAGTGACAAGTGTCACTCATCCTATTGGTGGCTTCCCCAAAAAGTGGATCCAATGAAATAAAAGACTATTTTAATCATGTTTTATTATTTTAATTATTTCCCTCTCATTTCTCTCTCTCCCCTCTCATGCAACTATCTTCATCTTCATTTATTTTTTCTTCAAAACCATATACCCCAATCCTACACAAACACCTATCAATCATCATCCATTGCTTGTGACTCGTGAACGAAAGTTGGAGATGATGTTGAGATGAACCCAATGGTGGCCACGACAAGGACCGTCGTGCACGGTGGCCGGAATTTTGAAGGTAAACCGTGGGATTCAAATTTTGGATTTTTTTGATTTTGATGGTGTTGATCGATTCTAAGCTTAGGATGATGTTCCTTGAGCTCTCACGAGCTTGTAGGTGCAATTTAGGACGAATTTGGACGTTGGAGGTGGCCGGAATGATGATCGGAATTCTGGCCAAAACTTTGAATGGCCATAACTTAACATCCACGTACTTTCTATAATTTCTGGGTTGATATTTGGAAATTTTGGCTCGAGTAGATGGATTTACGTAGGTGGAACGTCGAATTTGGTTGAGAAACGAGTGAGATATCGAAGTTTGAAGTTTGGGGCATCAATGGAGTTTTCCGGCGAGAAATTCCGGCAAGTCGCCGGCGAGTTGACTCGTTGAATTTGACCCATTGACTTACTGTTCATGATGACGTCAACGTTGACTTTTTGGTCAAGTTTGGCCTGAAATTTGACTCGCGCGTGGGGGCGCGTGAAAGCGTATTTTTAGGTGGGACTAGGACCATTTTAAAGGTTTCGACGATCCGGATACAATGGCAGTGGTTTCGGGTCGATCGGAGATCGTTAAGTTGGTCAAATCGAGGTTTTTCACCACGAGAAACGTGTACGGAACACGTTGACTTTTCCGGGAAAGTTTAGGATTCTTTATATGGACTTGTATAGGTTAGTAGTAACCTTTGGGTATGATTTGGACAGGTCAGGATGACTCGAAGAGGTCGGATTAGCCCGGGGAGGCTTATGACACGCATATCGAGACAGTAGCTAGGACGGTCTGTGAGTAGACCTTGATTTCTAAATTGTGATGCATGCATAAATGTTTTATATGTTTTATGGATATAATTATATGGTGTTGAATTGGATGATTGTGATTTATATGGTTTCACGCATTTCGAGGCGATTTACGTGCAAGCAAGTAAATCGGGGTTTTCGATTTTACACTGATTTTCCGTACTTATAGTTTTGGAAATGATTTCATGAAATGGTTTTGGATTTGAAAAGGTAAACTCGGGTTCGAGACCCATTTGTTTTGGAAACCCTCAGACTCAAAGTCCTTTAGCTACGTTCTCGGGCTAGAGGCCCAATTGGTTCTTGAATCGATTTCGGATTTGGAAATATGGACCGGGCACGAGATCCATTTGATTTAAGAACTCACATACCTGAAGTCCATTTGATTTAACAAGGCATCGGGCTGAAGGCCCAGTTGATTTACGTATCGGGCTTGAGGCCCAGTTGGTTTACGAATCGGGTTCGGAGCCCAATTGACTTACGTATCGGGCATAAGGCCCATTTGATTTACGACATCGGGCACGAGACCCATTTGGTTTACGAAATCGGGCACGAGGCCCAGTTGGTTTACGATTCGGGCCGGACGCCCAGTTTGTTTGTGGATTCGGGCTTAGGGCCCAGTTATGTTTTAAGATTGTGATTTCGGGTCGGGGACCCATAAATGGATTTATGGTTCATGATGGTTTATGGGGACCGGTCATGAACCCTTGAAAGGTTTTAAGAATGATTTTAAAAGTTTTTTTTCCATATACCATTCTTTATATATGGATTGTCTCCTCCGGGGAGGGTTGTTGGCCTAGGTGGACCCCAGAGTAATCGCGGAGCACTGACTGAGTGGAGTCGCCCCTATTGGGTTCCTTACTCTTAGAAAGGCTATGGATTATAACCCCCAGAGAGGTTCATTGATCTACGGACATTGACCTGGGTGGACCCTGGGGAGACTTGGGTTTGAGACCCCGGGTAACACGCGCGTGGCTCTAGATACCGTGACAGGATTGGTTATATGAATTGGATAAACATGGTTTCTTGGATTTGCGAAATTGTGTTTTATGATTGATAAATGGATTTGGGCTGAAATCCCACATATATTTATTATGTACTAGATTTCTGTAAATAGTTTTGGGCAGGGGCCCGTATTGACAGGACCCACCCCGATTATCACCCCGATAACCGAGGTGAACCATGCTCCCGTCTGACAACCCAACACAAAAGATCGAAACGACCTCACGAAAAACTACAAGTTATACTGTCAGACGAGGGAGAATTTAAGAACAACCCAGAGTCAAACGTTATATAGAGCATAGTACCAAATAAAGTAAAACAAAGCTACACACAGAGTACACGCACAACCGAAAACTGAAACCACTCAGGGAAAACTCTCGAGTACTCTATGCCTCCGACGCTGCCTCAACGTCAACCCCCGCGCTAGCTCCAAGACCAGGAGGGCAGTTAAAAACCAGAAAGTGGGAGTGGACCAAAAAGAATCAAAGTTCAAAAACCATTTCATAAACAAACCGGGGTTTAGCCCTCCGTTTTGAAAACATGCATGCATAACACAATTCCTGAAAACATTTGTAAATCACATTATTTTCATCACGGAAACCGCAACAATATAAACACAGTATGATAAAAGTTATAAAACATTAGCAGTAAAACATCAGATATATATATAATCATCAGATCAAACCTGCTAGATCTATCTGAATCTTTAAACTCCCGAGTCTTTAAACTCAATCTAGGCCTCAATATAATCTGAGTCTTTAAACTCCTGAGTCTTTAAACTCAACAGGCCTACGGGGAAAAATATCAATATCCGAGTCTTTAAACTCCCGAGTCTTTAAACTCAATCTGGGTCTTTAAACCCAATCTGGGCCCGTCCCCCGTCAAACATAATCCGAGTCTTTAAACCCAATAATCAAATCCAGCAAATACAATCCAAAACCATTTGAAAACCATTTCTAAATCCATATCCAAACCCGAATCCAAAATCACTGGCCCGAAGCCCTTCCGGCATCCAGAACCGTCATTCCGAACCCAAATCCGGAATTCCACATTTCAACTTTAAAACCAAATTCTGCTTTCCGAAATCCGATTCTAAAACCAAAAAACCTTGATCATCGAAATCATGTTCCAAAATCCCTTTATAATCATTGAAACCATTTATCGTTTGAAATCTCAAAAGCATGGCATCATAATCAGAAATCAAGCCTTTCTCGTAAAACGTGCCAAATATGTAATTTCTCGGAAAACGTGCAATTAAGTAAAACAGTTATAGCATATTCAAATAACCACGAAATCACATATAAAACCATAAAACAAGTAATTAAAATTAGTTATGCATGCTCAGTTTAAGGAAGAAGTCCACTCACAGTTACTGGGCACGTCACTCGCGTCCCGAATGTCCTGTACGTTCCTCGATCTCCTCGGGGCTTCCTGATACTGTCACAAGTCACCAAAGCGAGTCACTAACACGTTAAGGAAGGTCCTCCAAATTTTCCCCAATTTTCCCAAACTTCGAACGTAACCAACCGGGACCCTAAACCTTCAACCTCGTAGAACTAACCCGAAACAACGTCTGATTGTCCCGAAACCTATCCCAACGGATTCGTTACATCGATTAGACCCAAAACCAAGTTGGAAGGTTCCCCAGAATCCTCCCTACGCGCCCCCACGCGCCGCCCAAAGTGGCTGCGTGTGGCCCTCACGCTCCTGCACACAGAACACTGTTCATTGTCGTCTTCGATGGGTCGACCGGTCTGAACTGGCGTTCCCGGTTCTCCGCCTTCTTGAACCGTTTTCCTTCCTTTTTCCACCAAACTCTTCGTCCTCATCCTAGCAACTAATTCAAATCCTAAAACCTAGACATCACGGCCTAAATCTCATCTTCCAAACTCGAATTTAAACCAGTCCAAAACCCCTGTTCTTGCTCCCGGCCAACCGTGCATCCCCCCTTCACGGCTGCACAACCAACAGCTTCCTAAAGACCTATTGAACACACTAGAGCTCACCCAACACCTCGACTCAGCCCCTAGCTTCATGACTTTCAGTTTGAAACCAGATGGCAAAACATAACAACCAAAAGAAATTAAGGAAATTACCTGCGCTCAGGCCGCCACCGTGAGCTCCGCCGTGCCTACTCAACCCTCCTCAGTCCTCTTAACGCCACCACGGGTCCAATTGATGGTTTGGTCACGGGAAGTGCACAACCGTGCACGGTGGTTCTCGGTTTTGGGTTCTCTGGTTTTCCTCACATTTCCAAGTCTCTCACAACCTTACCACATCCCCAGAACACTCACCAGCCTTCCACTCAGTCTCTGTTCACTCTCTTGATCACCAGAACACACAACACACTCTGCAATCGATAAATTCTCTCTCAATCTCACTCTCTGTTTTCTTCTAGCACGACTCACACACACGGCCATTTTAATTTTGCACGTGACAAAGTGTAGAACCCTCTAGCCTAGCCCCACGTGTCCATACCCCATGGTCCCATTCTCAGAAATATCCAATTAGCACTGTACACTTGGCCTTATCAGATTGGCCCATTCCCAAGGCACAAAAAGTCCAAACTGCCCTTTTAAATCAAAATTACCATTTTGCCCTTCGTCGTTCTAGACCCGTATCTCGCCCGTCCAATGTCCGATGAAAGCATGCCATTTGTCGTTGAACTCAGGACGACGAGATCTACCTAACGGTCCTCGTTCTGCGTGTAAAAACCCGATCGTGCTAAAAGTCAACTTTTCCCCCTTCGTTTACCCAATTTACGAAAGTGCCCTCAACCTTCCGAACATCATAACTTCGTCCTCGAATGTCGGAATCGGGCGTGCCACCTGTCTACGGACTCGTGACGTCCCAAACTACGTAGCGGTCATCGGTCAATGTCCAATTGACCACCCGAACTCAAAGTCAACATTTTGCCCAAACTAGGGGCAAAATCGTCATTCTACGCCCAACGTCCCATAGTAACCAACTAACCAGTGATTAGCCTCACTAATTCGTCACTAATCACTTCCTTAATCCTAATTTCCGGGATGGGTCGTTACACGTATGGATTTGGTTATTGAAACATATGTGGTTTGATAAATGATTTTACTATGCATGCGTACTTTTTAGTGAAGGGCATAAAGGTCTTTATAAAATGTGTTTTATGAACTTATTATTTTTCGTCCACTCACAGTCTTTCTATTTTTAATGCCCTTTAGGTTGATTACGGATGCGGACTGTAACAGAGACCGAAACATCATATACCTCCTCTGAATCCTTGCGTACTCTAGAAGCCATTCAGGTTAAAGGTTCAAATTTTCCCTGGTCTGACACTCCGTGTCAGACGGGATCAGAAGCGTCCCTCGTTAATGCCGAGGGGATTGGGATGAGACCTGACATATAATGCATTACCATTTATTATTACACGCCCAACAACAGAAGTATTCGTTTATATATATCACACCATATAATGTCAAAAGTATTAATTTAAATTATTCTCACATGCTATTTAATGTTTAATTTATTTAGAAAATGTATGTGTTTAAATGAATCCGATGTTCATCAACAAACTAGAGATTTATAAATGAACTCATAGTTCATACTAATCACCGAACCCATAGTTTCGGCAAAGTTATGAAAAAGAGACCTGCAGACTCCTTCATAAATTCAATGGACATGATGAAACAAGTAGATTTTACCTTTTAAATCTGATTTATCATACCATTTGCTAGAACCTGATATTCTTATTTGGTGCTTATGAATGAGTTTTCTCAAAACATTAAATGCAATGATTTGTCCTTTATATAGCCCCAAGAAGAACGGTTTACCCATTATAGGGACAATTTCTTGCCTGAAGCAAGACATGAATGACCTATCATCCATTCTAAGGACCTCAAATCCACACATGAATATAATTTGAAAATTGTGGTTTTTCGCTCGAATATGATTTAATTCAATATAAGCACGTATTGTCACGGCCCAACCCTCCTCGGTTAGGACCCGACTCATCTAGAACGATATTGACCGCTTTGGGCCTCCTTGCCCTTGCCCTCACCATTTTGTTTTCGGGAGCTCACGGTGCAACTTCCCAGAAGGTCCCGATCATGAAATTTCACCAGCCTCAACTTGCTTAACTTTGGGGTTCCAATCCCCCCCAAAGCCACTTGAGCTCCCAAAATGCCTCGTGCTAGATAGGTGTGTGTCTATACCTTTAAGGCACACCACCATTCCCTCCCATACCATTCCCCCCTCGCAGGAATATGGGATCGTTCACCGTTCCCTCCAAGACACGGGTCTTACACGTATCCTCATGCATGTGATCCATTGAATTAAATATATGAATATGTATATTTTGTGGGGAAGTTTATTGTTTAGCTGACATTGTTATCATACACATTATACTACAAGAGATGACAAAAGAGCGCTATTGAATGGTATTGCATTACCATCAATAAGACATTTTATTCTCCAAGTTCCAGAAGAATATTATCGAGATTTACGGATATTCGAGCCAACAATCATCACATTGAAATCACTAATGACAAGAAAGTGGAATATCTTTGCATAACCTCCAATCAGTATGACCAAAAGCATACACTGGAGAAACTAGCCAGAAGCTAGTCAAAAGTTAGCCAGAAGCTAACTAGTACAAGCAATTGCTTATTATGACATGACCGGTTGGACACCCAGGTTAAAGTAATGATGCGTCGTATCCTCAATATATTGCACGGGCATCCTCTTACTCATAGACACCATTGTGTTTAATGAGACATTATGCCAAGTTTGCTCATTAGCAGAAACTGAATATTAGACCATTATATGCAAAGATGAGTTAAGACTCCACCCTTTTCTTGTACAGAATACAAGGGAAATTTTGTAGACTTTCCAACCACCACACGGACCATTTTTGAAAAACAACTTTCATGGTTCAGGTTGAGATACCGAAAAAGTGGTCATATACTACACTTTTGTCCACACGCACACTGCGTTTGCTAAACGCTTAGTCCAAATTAATACATTCAGGGCCACACTACCCGGATTCTCTTATACAGTCTATAAGACTCGATAATACCGGAGAGTTTACATCGAAATCATTCGATGATTATTTCATGCCCCTTAGGATTGATGTTGAACACCCCTAATGGTCTAGCAGAAACACTAATTCACCTTGATAATGCGCACCAAGCTTCTAGTTTCTCGTTGAGGCAATGCAATTTTGCATGAGTAATGTTGGTCCGGTTGAGGTCAACGCCACCCAACGATGTTATGCGTTACAGCTGGTGACTGGGTACGAACCAGCTGCTTCGTACTTACGCTTTTATAGGTGTGCAGTTATGTGCCAATTGTGCCACCACAACGTACACATATGAGACCTCAACAAAGGAGAGGCATACATGTCGGTTATGAATCCCTATCCATTATACGCTCTTTAGAGGCCTTGCTAGGCGATCTTATTACCGCTATATTTGCGGATAGTCACTTTGATGAAACAGTCTTCCCGTCGTTAGGGGGAGATAAGAACGTCAAACGTTCGTGAAGAACGACGTGAATTGACGTGGAACATCCCCACTATGTCTCATCTTGATCCCCAAACCGTAAAAAGTAAGTATGAATGTGTGATTTACAAAGTGTAGATAATAATACACCAGACGCTCCCTCTAATCTAGCTAAAGTGACAATATCACATATACTTGCTGCAAATGTACTTGAAAGGATAGACGTCCCAGTAGGACGCGTCGTCCCAGACGGACGAGGTACGACCATGGCGCTAACCAGTCATGTTTCCCTGCCCAGAAGCAAGATAGACTAATAGGTTCAAAGGATTCTCATCCCTCGAAGAGGATAAATTTGGCAAAATTGAATCCCTTATAAATATCAACTGATCCATCTCATGAGATAATTCCGGATTATGGGTCTGTGATGGCGTTGGGGGACGCTCCAACGTCAGAACCCACTCTCAAGAATAAAGAAATCTCGGTATATCATGCATGTTTATGTGAGATAGGGAATCATAATGATATTATCATCGATGATTTATATTTATTCGCAGTAGCTACCGAAATAATAAATAGCAACGAAATCGAACCTTACTCCGTTGATGAATGAGTGTCAACGTAGAGAAGACTGGACAAAAAAAATGGAAAGAACCAATCCAGATCGAATCAGATTCCTCGACAAAAAGGAAGGTATTTGGACCTGTAGTTCCCATCCCCATGTTAAACCTGCAGGATTTAAATGGCTAGTCATAAGGAAGCGTAATGAGAAAGATAAGATTGTGAGATGTACAACTCATTTAATGGAGCACAGTTTTCTCTAACGCCCTGAGATTGATTACGAGGAGACGTATTCTCCCGTAATGAACGTCATAACGTTCCTCTACCCTATCAGTTTGGTAGTTTCTAGAAAACTGAATATGTAGCTTACAGATGTGGTTACTAGTTATCTCTATGGGGATATGAATACAGAGGTATGTGTAACGACCCGAACTTTCGTAATTCTTATTTTATTGTAAAATGACCGTTTTGCCCCTGAAAGGGGGGGAAAAGTTGACTTTTGCCTCGGGAAATATTTAGGACTTTTACCCGTGACCATGACGTAGTTTAGGACGTCACGAGTTCTTAGGCAGGTGGCACGTTCGATTCCGATGTTCGAGGAAGAAGTTGTGACGTTCGGAAGTTGAGGGGTATTTTGGTAATTTGGCCATTTGGGGGCCAAATGTTGACTTTTGACCCGGGAAGTTCGACGGACGAGGGCCAAGGACCGTTACGTAGGTCCCGTCGATACGAATCCGTAGACAGGTGGCACGCCGAAATCGGACTTACGACGAAAACGTTTTGGTCAAGAACGTAACCGAATTAACCGAGACTCGGAATTAAAATAATATTAAAATAATTAAATCTGATTACTTTATTCAAAATCATTCTGGACCCTTGGATGAGTGACACGTGTCACTCATCCCCACACTCCCTAGAACCAGGATCTTGGTCTGCCATGTGATTAATTAATTAATTTAATTTCCTTAAATCCTCACCTTCCATCCTTACACTCAGACTCAATCCTAGCCGTTGGTTCCATTTTCTCCTTCTGTTTTTAAACTCATCAGAGACTCACTCTTACATTTTCATTCTCTCAAACCCGTGCACCCTCTCACCCTTCAAATGATCACACCAGCGACTACACCATCTCTCAGCCTCAACCCACACACCAGACTACCACTCAGCAACCTCCACACGGCTATCACCACTACCACGGCCACCCTGCACGGCCGGAAAACCCACAAACCCGAGAAGGAACCCGTGCAGCCCAAACTGTCCAAACCGTCCAAACCATGACTTCTGGGCTCGAACAAACCTAGGGCTAGGACCATTGTGACGGCTGGACGACTCAAGACTGGACTGGGCAGCCCACGGCGGCGGTAAGCCTGCAAACCCGAGAAGACCGATTTTCCTTCCCTGTCTCGAACCGTCCGTTTTTAACGTTAAACTTGTTTGGTTGTTTTTGAGACATATCCTAGGGGACTAGACGATCACTTTGGACCTAGGTACGCGGCTGGAAGCTCGACGACTCGCCGGAGAAGACGAACCAGAGCCGGCAGCAGGTTTTCTATCGATTTTCAGGTAGATTTTTGAACCTAAAAACTAGTTTTGAGTCCACAGAACCATAGAACATGATTAGACGAGTTCATACGAACAAATCCCATCGATTTTGGTGGTCGGGTTGATGAGAACTGATCGGGTTGAACCGTGGGTCTGCGGTGACCCGGTTCTTAGACCCGGTACTGTAGCTGATGACGTCATCATGCTGACGTCAGCAGTGACGTCATGATGACGTCATCATGTCAGAAAACTGTCAGACCAAGGACCAATGGGCTGTTGACACGTGTCCTCTGACACTGTCAGTGATGACGTCATGCAGTGACGGCATACTGACGTCAGCATCACTGTAGCACTGTTGACCAGAGGGTTGACCGGCGCGTGGGGGGCGCGTGTGAACAGTATTTTGTGTGGGACCAGTGTCATTTTCAAGGTTTCGACGATACGGATCCAATGGCGGTGGTTTCGTGTCGATCGGAGATCGTTAGGTTGGTCAAATTATGGTTTGACGCCTTGGGAAGCGTGTTCGGACGGCTTTCCCGGGCCGGTTTCAGTCTAGGGTTTCTTAGTTGTTTAGTAGGGACTTAAAGTGACCTTTACGTATGCTTTGGACATGACAGGAATTGTACTTTAACCCTTGAACGGGGCTTTACGCTCGGGATTGCAGCGGGATTGTACTGTGAGTGGGCCTTTGATTTCACTAAACTTCGGCATGCATAACTGTTTTACTTTCTATTATATCTATATGTGATTCAAGTAAAAATATCTGTTTATCTTGAGTATGATTTATGGCACGTATTACGATGTTTGGGCATGAGACCCGTCTGGTTGTTTATGAATGGTTTTGAGTCGTGTATATGTATAATGGATCTCGATATTAGCTGTCGTACTGCACTGTATAGATCTACCCTAGGATTCTATCTCCTCCGGATGTAGGTACACCGGAGTGATCACGGCGCATTGCCTGTGAGGAGTCATTCTACGGATGGACCGGACCGTAGAGTGACTCAGGAGCAGGATTGCTACTATTGGACGTCTGGGACGTCAGGCATCTAGAATGCCATGCTAGGACTAGGTTCGGGATTTGGACTTGGGATTGAGACCCCGGGTGGCACGCGTAGCCTTGAGACTGTGACCTTATTGGGCGTCTGGGACGTCAGGCATCTGGGATGTCAGGGTAGGGATGTATAGTGCAGTGACTAAGATTATATTATGTTGATATTATTCTACTTATGATTATATGATTTTGTGGTCTATTATACTAATGCATGTCTTTTCGGAAAACAGAGGGGAAAAGCTATATGTTTTCGAAATGGTAAACTATTTTGTAAACCTTGAGTTTCGGCCCACTCACCTTTGTTGTTTTACTACCCCTCCAGGTAGTGCTTTTGACGAGGAGGATCCCGAGGAGGAGGAGGAGGAGGATCCCGAGGAGGAAGAGGCATAGGTTTACGTTGCGTACCTGAACCCTACTGCTGGGTAGGTTAGCACGTAGTGTGTCTAGAGTCGTGCTCAATAAACTGTATTCGGGAGCTATCCCTTGTCTGACACTATTTGTATTCGGATATTTGTGTGGTGTGCTATGTATGACTTAACTTTGGTTTTCTTTATGCATTTTATTTTCAATAAGGGTGATTTTGGTATTTTAATGTCGGGTGTCAGACGGGAGCAGGGCACGTCCCGGGTGGTCCCAGGGGGATCGGGGCTGGTCTTGTCCACTTGGTATCAGAGCACTAGGTTGTGGTCAGCATGTTAGACTAGTGGTCAGTACTTAGTTTAAAAGATGTCAGTATCTAATCTATGCCTCTTAACAGTGGGTTATGCCTCCAAGGAGAATTCCTCAAACACGAACTGACGAGGAAATCGCGAGAGAGATGGAATGTGCTAGCATTGAGCGGGCTCAAAGGTTGGGAGCCACACCGTTCAGCGGGGGATCAAACCCCGAGGATGCCCATGAGTGGATTGTGAAATAGGAAAGAATCTTCTCCGTAATGCACTGCCCACCCGGCGAGCGGGTGGCACTGGCGGCCTTCTTACTGGAAGGCGGGGCTTATCAATGGTGGCATGGTCTTGAGATGTCAGGGTGGACTGTTCACACCACCACATGGGAGGACTTTCGTGCCCGATTCTTAGACTAGTATTACCCGCGATCTTTTCGAATGGCACGAGAGGCAGAGTTCCTGCGGCTGGAACAGGGAGATATGTCAGTGGCAGATTACGAGCAGACTTTCGGGAAGCTTTCCCGTTTTCCGCAGCTTTTGTGAGTACTGAGGAGGAAAAATGTCAAAGATTTGAGCTGGGACTCCGAGGAGAGTTACGGGCAAGTGTGACGGCTACTAGTTACGCGACTCTGAGGGACATGGTCGACGCTGCAGTTCGTGTCGAGGCCAGTCTGGCGGCACACCAGGCGCGACAATCATCAGGCGAGGGGCAGCGCCGGGATCGTCCACATCCTGGACCAACCGGCCCAAAGATCTCTAAGGGGGGAAATTACCGAGGAGCACCCACATCTTTACGTGGTCGTGGCTGGTCAGGTCGACATGGGAACTCTCAGAGGGGCGGATCGAGAGTCAGTTCTGGACAGCATCAGGCTTGGAGTGGTGCATCAGGATGGTCTTGGGATGGACCGATGACAGTTAATTGCTTTGCTTGTGGAGGAGCGGGCCACTATGCCCGAGATTGCCCTTTACTATCAAGGAACAACGAGGCTAAAGGCGTTAGTGTTGCACAGAGTTTGGCTTCCCACCCTGCCGAAGGCCGAGGGCAGAGTTCTGAGCGTGGCGCGCGTGGGCGCAGATAGACTGCGAGGCCCAGGGCTCGTGTTTTTGCAGTGACTCAGCAGCAGGCGAGGTCAGCCCCAGGCGTGGTTACAGGTACCCTTCATATCTTAAATCTTGTTGTACGGGTGTTAATGGATGCTGGGGCTACTCGTTCTTTCATTTCAAAAAGTTGTGCGGGTATGTTAGATCGCGAGGTGTCAGCCTTGGATAGTGAAATGGGTGTTGGTACACCGATGGGCGTTGTGTACATAGTGAATCAGGTGATCCGGAGATGCCCAGTAAGGGTGGAGGATGTAGATCTGCTAACTGATCTAATCCTTATGGATATCCATGACTTTGATGTTATCTTGGGAATGGATTGGTTGACTGAGCACGGTTCGCTCATCGATTGTTGTAGTAGGCGGGTGATTTTGCGGAGTCCGGGCTTGCCGGAGGTTAATTTTCAGGGAGAGCGCAACGGTTCGCTACCTGAAGTAATTTCTTCACTTGCCGCTACGAAGCTTCTACAGAAAGGATGCCAGGGTTATCTGGCGCATGTTGTGATAATGCAGAGTGATACTCCGAGTGCCGATGATATACCTGTGGTGCGAGAATTTCCGGATGTGTTCCCGGAAGATTTGCCTGGTTTACCACCACATCGGGAGATTGAGTTCACGATTGAACTACTTCCCGGCACACGACCTATATCACAGGCACCATATCGGATGGCACCAGCGGAGTTACGGGAGCTGAAAACTCAATTGCAGGAGTTGGTGGATTTGGGATTCATCCGACCAAGTACATCACCGTGGGGAGCACCGGTATTATTTGTGAAGAAGAAGGAGGGGAGCTTCTGTTTGTGTGTGGATTATCGACAGCTCAACAAGGTCACGGTAAGGAACCAGTACCCCTTACCCAGGATTGACGATCTCTTTGATCAACTGCGGGGAGCACAGTATTTCTCAAAGATTGATTTACGATCTGGTTATCACCAGTTGAAGATTGCTGAGGGGGATGTTCCGAAGACAGGGTTTCGGACCAGATACGGGCATTATGAATTCCATGTGATGCCTTTCGGCTTGACGAATGCTACAGCAGCATTCATGGATCTGATGAATAGGGTCTTCCGATCTTATTTGGATAAGTTCGTGATCGTGTTCATTGATGACATCCTTGTGTACTCAAGGAGTGCTCAGGCTCATGAGAAACACTTACGATCGGTGTTAGGGAAGCTGAGGCAGAACCAGTTATACGCCAAGCTGAGTAAGTGTCAGTTTTGGCTAACCAGCATTGGTTTTCTGGGACATGTAGTGTCAGCAGACGGGATTAGTGTGGATCCCCAGAAGACCGAAGTGGTGACAAATTGGGCTAGACCGACAACCGTGACAGAGGTACGGAGTTTCGTTGGTTTGGCAGGATACTACCGGAGATTTGTTGAGGGCTTTTCTAGTATCGCTGCACCGTTGACTCGTTTAACCAGGAAGGGAGTAAAGTTTGTTTGGGATGAACGGTGTGAGCAGAGTTATCAGGAATTAAAACGTCGGTTAACTACCGCACCTGTTCTTGCTTTTCCGGATAACAGTGGAGAGTTCGAAGTCTACAGTGACGCATCGTTGCAAGGTTTGGGTTGCGTGCTGATGCAGAATGGCAGAGTTATCGCTTATGCATCGAGACAGCTAAAGACACATGAACTGAACTACCCTACGCATGATCTGGAGTTGGCAGCGGTGGTTCACGCTTTAAAGATCTGGCGACATTATCTGTACGGGGTGACTTGCAGGATCTTCACCGATCATCAGAGTTTAAAGCATTTGTTCACTCAGAAGGAGCTGAACGTAAGGCAGTGACGGTGGTTGGAACTAATCAAGGACTATGACTGTACAATTGAATATCATCCAGGGAAGGCAAACGTTGTGGCAGACGCACTCAGCAGGAAGTCAGCAGGATCGCTTGTACACTTGAGGCTGGTGTACCTTCCTTTGCTAGTGGAACTCAGAAGAGCTGGAGTTATGCTGGGGATGGATGAGCAGGGAGCTTTGTTGGCCAGTTTTCATGTACGACCTGTGCTAGTCGATCGGATTATCGAGGCACAATTGGAGGATCCGACACTTTGTATCTACCGGATCGAGGTCGACGCGGATGAGAGGCAGGACTTTACTATCCGACGAGATGGAGCTCTGGTGAAACTAGGCCGTTTGTGTGTTCCTGCAGTGGCAGAGTTACGGGCAGAAATTCTCGAGGAAGCCCATAGTTCGGCTTATGCCATGCATCCGGGAGGTACAAAGATGTACCGTACCCTCCGGGACCACTATTGGTGGGCAGGAATGAAGAAGGATATTGCAGAGTTTGTAAGCAGATGTTTGACCTGTCAGCAGGTCAAGGCTGAGCGGCAGAGACCGTATGGAGCTATGCAACCACTTCCGATTCCCGAGTGGAAGTGGGATCACATTACCATGGACTTTGTCTTCAAGTTGCCAAGGACTCAGAGAGGATGCGATGGAGTTTGGGTGATTGTCGACCGATTGACCAAGTCAGCTCATTTCTTACCAGTACAGGAGACATTTAAGCCAAACCGACTGGCTCAGCTGTTTGTGAAGGAGATCATTCGACTTCATGGTACGCCTGAGTCGATAGTGTCTGATCGAGATCCGCTTTTCACATCTAGGTTCTGGCGAAGTTTGCAGAACGCCTTGGGTACAAACTTACATTTCAGTACAGCGTTCCACCCACAGACCGATGGGCAGTCAGAGAGGACTATCCAGACACTGGAGGACATGATGAGGTCTTGTGTACTGCAGTTTCAGGATTCGTGGGATACTCATTTGCCTTTGATGGAGTTCGCATACAACAACAGTTATCAGGCAAGTATCGGGATGGCGCCCTACGAGGCACTGTATGGCCGACAGTGCAGGAAACCTATCTGCTGGATGGAGGTAGGAGAGCGAGCAGCTTTAGGACCGGATTTGATGGACATGACCCAGGAAACAGTTCGAATCATCAAGGAATGATTGAAGGCAGCGCAAGATCGCCAAAAGAGCTATGCTGATCGACGAATTCGAGACTTGGAATTCGCGGTGGGAGATTTTGTGTTCCTTAAGTTATCTCCCTGGAAAGGAATTATCTGTTTTGGTCGACGCGGGAAGTTGAGTCCACGTTATTTTGGACCGTTCGAGATCTTAGAGAGGATTGGACTAGTGGCTTACCGGTTGGCATTACCTCCAGAACTTGCCAGAGTACACGATGTTTTCCATGTGTCCATGTTACGGAAATACCTACGGGACGATTCACATGCCTTGCCGGAACAACCAGTAGAACTGATGACTGATCTGAGCTTTGAGGAGAAACCAGTGCAGATTCTGGATCAGAAGAACAAGGTTCTGAGAAACAAGACGATTCGGTTGGTGAAAGTGCTATGGAAGAACCATGACGTCGAGGAAGCGACGTGGGAACCCGAAGACTTGATGAGGGAGCAGTACCCGTTTTTATTCGAGTAAATTTCGAGGACGAAATTTTTGTAAGGTGGGTAGATTGTAACGACCCGAACTTTCGTAATTCTTATTTTATTGTAAAATGACCGTTTTGCCCCTGAAAGGGGGGGAAAAGTTGACTTTTTCCTCGGGAAATATTTAGGACTTTTACCCGTGACCATGACGTAGTTTAGGACATCACGAGTTCTTAGGCAGGTGGCACGTTCGATTCCGATGTTCGAGGAAGAAGTTGTGACGTTCGGAAGTCGAGGGGTATTTTGGTAATTTGGCCATTTGCGGGCCAAATGTTGACTTTTGACCCGGGAAGTCCGACGGACGAGGGCCAAGGACCGTTACGTAGGTCTCGTCGATACGAATCCGTAGACAGGCGGCACGCCGAAATCGGACTTACGACAAAAAATTTTGGTCAAGAACGTAACCGAACTAACCGAGACTCGGAATTAAAATAATATTAAAATAATGAAATCTGATTACTTTATTCAAAATCATTCTGGACCCTTGGATGAGTGACACGTGTCACTCATCCCCACACTCCCTAGAACCAGGATCTTGGTCTGCCATGTGATTAATTAATTAATTTAATTTCCTTAAATCCTCACCTTCCAACCTTACACTCAGACTCAATCCTAGTCGTTGGTTCCATTTTCTCCTTCTGTTTTTAAACTCATCAGAGACTCACTCTCACATTTTCATTCTCTCAAACCCGTGCACCCTCTCACCCTTCAAACGATCACACCAGCGACTACACCACCTCTCAGCCTCAACCCACAAACCGGACTACCACTCAGCAACCTCCAGACGGCCATCACCACCACCACGGCCACCCTGCACGGCCGGAAAACCCACAAACCCGAGAAGGAACCCGTGCAGCCCAAACTGTCCAAACCGTCCAAACCATGACTTCTGGGCTCGAACAAACCTAGGGCTAGGATCATTGTGACGGCTGGACGACTCAGGACTGGACTAGGCAGCCCACGGCGGCGACACGGCGGCGGTAAGCCTGCAAACCCGAGAAGACCGATTTTCCTTCCCTGTCTCGAACCGTCCGTTTTTAACGTTAAACTTGTTTGGTTGTTTTTGAGACATATCCTAGGGGACTAGACGATCACTTTGGACCTAGGTACGCGGCTGGAAGCTCGACGACTCGCTGGAGAAGACGAACCAGAGCCGGCAGCAGGTTTTCTGTCGATTTTCAGGTAGGTTTTTTAACCTAAAAACTAGTTTTGAGTCCACAGAACCATAGAACGTGATTAGACGAGTTCATAGGAACAAATCCCATCGATTTTGGTGGTCGGGTTGATGAGAACTGATCGGGTTGAACCGTGGGTCTGCGGTGACCCGGTTCTCAGACCCGGTACTGTAGCTGATGACGTCATCATGCTGACGTCAGCAGTGACGTCATGATGACGTCATCATGTCAGAAAACTGTCAGACCAGGGACCAATGGGCTGTTGACACGTGTCCTCTGACACTGTCAGTGATGACGTCATGCTGACGTCAGCAGTAACGTCATGCTGACGTCAGCATCACTGTAGCACTGTTGACCAGAGGGTTGACCGGCGCGTGGGGGGCGCGTGTGAACAGTATTTTGTGTGGGACCAGTGCCATTTTCAAGGTTTCGACGATACGGATCCAATGGCGGTGGTTTCGTGTCGATCGGAGATCGTTAGGTTGGTCAAATTATGGTTTGACGCCTTGGGAAGCGTGTTCGGACGGCTTTCCCGGGCCGGTTTCAGTCTAGGGTTTCTTAGTTGTTTAGTAGGGACTTAAAGTGACCTTTACGTATGCTTTGGACATGACAGGAATTGTACTTTAACCCTTGGACAGGGCTTTACGCTCGGGATTGCAGCGGGATTGTACTGTGAGTGGGCCTTTGATTTCGCTAAACTTCGGCATGCATAACTGTTTTACGTTCTATTATATCTATATGTGATTCAAGTAAAAATATCTGTTTATCTTGAGTATGATTTATGGCACGTATTACGATGTTTGGGCATGAGACCCGTCTGGTTGTTTATGAATGGTTTTGAGTCGTGTATATGTATAATGGATCTCGATATTAGCTGTCGTACTGCACTATATAGATCTACCCTAGGATTCTATCTCCTCCGGATGTAGGTACACCGGAGTGATCACGGCGCATTGCCTGTGAGGAATCATTCTACGGAGGGACCGGACCGTAGAGTGACTCAGGAGCAGGATTACTACTATTGGACGTCTGGGACGTCAGGCATCTAGAATGCCATGCTCGGACTAGGTTCGGGATTTGGACTCGGGATTGAGACCCCGGGTGGCACGCGTAGCCTTGAGACTGTGACCTTATTGGGCGTCTGGGACGTCAGGCATCTGGGATGTCAGGGTTGGGATGTATAGTGCAGTGACTAAGATTATATTATGTTGATATTATTCTGCTTATGATTATATGATTTTGTGGTCTATGATACTAATGCATGTCTTTTCGGAAAACGGAGGGGAAAAGCTATATGTTTTCGAAATGGTAAACTATTTTGTAAACCTTGAGTTTCGGCCCACTCACCTTTGTTGTTTTACTACCCCTCCAGGTAGTGCTTTTGAGGAGGAGGATCCCGAGGAGGAGGAGGAGGAGGATCCCGAGGAGGAAGAGGCATAGGTTTACGTTGCGTACCTGAACCCTACTGCTGGGTAGGTTGGCACGTAGTGTGTCTAGAGTCGTGCTCAATAAACTGTATTCGGGAACTATCCCTTGTCTGACACTATTTGTATTCGGATATTTGTGTGGTGTGCTATGTATGACTTAACTTTGGTTTTCTTTATGCATTTTATTTTCAATAAGGGTGATTTTGGTATTTTAATGTCGGGTGTCAGACGGGAGCAGGGCACGTCCCGGGTGGTCCCAGGGGGATCGGGGCTGGTCCTGTCATATGTTTAAAAGTTCCTGAAGTACTTAAAATGCCTGATGCAAATAGTTTCAGACCACGAAACAAGCGCTCTACATCTTTGAGGCATTCACTTTATGAATTGAAACAATCCAGACGGATGTGGTATAACTGTCTAAGTGAATATTTGATCAGACTGAGATATGTGAATAATGAATTATGCCCATGCGTGTTTATTAAGAAAACAAGTTCCGGGTTCGCTATAGTGGCAGTTTATGTCGATGACATGAATCTGATTGGTACTCCTGAAGAAATCCAAGAAATCACTAAGCACCTGAAGTTAGAATTTGAAATGAAGGATCTTGGGAGAACACACTTCTGTCTCGGCTTGGAGCTCGAGCACGGTGCAGATGGGATTTTAATCCATCAATCAAATTACATCCAGAAGATGTTGAGACACTTTAATGAGGATAAAGTGAAACCTCTAGCACGTCCATGATCGTCCGAAATCTAGATCCTAAGAAGGACCCGTTTCGTCCAGCAAATGATAACGAAGAGATATTGACACCGGAAGTGTCATATCTAAGTGCAATAGGCACATTATTGTACTTGGCTCAATGCACTAGACCAGAAATTTCATTCGTTGTGAACTTGCTAGATAGATTTAGCTTTGCGTCAACACGTCGTCGCTGGAATGGCATAAAAGACATCTTCTGATACCTTAGAGGTACAATGCATATGAGCTATCCCCATACATCGAGGGATTATTCAAACCTCCTTGGTCCTCGGAATGATGCACGCCTCGTTGGGTATATTGATACAGGTTACCTATCAGACCCACACAAGGCACGTTCCCAATCCGGTTATGTCTTTACCATTGGGAACACATCAATATCTTGGAGGTATAAGAAACAAACTTTTATTATTACGTCTTCGAATCATGCAAAGATTTTAACTCTTCACGAAGCAGCTCGTAAATGAATATGGCTAATAGCCATAACGAGGTATATTCAAAGTTCTTGTGGACTACATTCCACCAATAATGAGCCGAAGATTATCCACTAGGATAATGCTACCTCATCTGGCAGATGAGGATCGATTTCATTATAGACGACAACAACAAGCTATCATCTAATACAACATTCCAGAAGTATGTTCATGATACTGGCTTAGGTAGACTAGATGATCTACCAAGTTCTCAATTTCAGGGGGAGTCGATATCGGGGGGAGTATCCCGAAGCGTACCAAGTATCCAAAAGTATACTGAGTATCCTGAAACATATTCACAAGACTATCGTGTACTCATTTGTCCTACGACCAGGGTTATTTTGTCTCATTGGGTTTTGTTACTTGACTATGTTTTAACGAGACACATTTTGTTATGGTCACCCGATTAATAATGCATCCTAAAGATGCCATGATTCTACTCATATGCATTTGCTCATCTTTTCCCTTCAACCACGGGTTTTTCCCACTGAGTTTACCGGGCAAGGTTTTAGTGTAGCAACCTTAATGCATACTATCTCAAAGACGGACTATCTACCAATGTTCCAGAAGAGACGATTTTAATTACTTCCGGAGATCCCGATGCAATCACGATCAATGCGCGTTGCACTCTTTTTCCTTCGACTAGAATTATTTTTATCCCACAAAGTTTTTAACTAGTAAGGTTTTAACGGGGCAATATGTAGGCGCGTAGCAGAGCAGCACTATTACATGAAATATCCAAGGGAGAGTGTTGTAAATGTATTAAAGTGTATGACTATTTATGTAATATTATGAAGGGTAATTTCGTCATATGTAATTGGAGTAGATATGTAATCTTTTCTCTGTAATTAACCCTAACCATACTTCTATATAAGTGGGTTTTAACGGAATGGAATGAGATAATTCTGATCGTATTCACAACAAAAGTTAAATTTTAAATTAAAAAACCTATTTTGATGTTTTTGGATACATTTAAATTAAATTTATTCAAAAGTTAAATTTAACTATTCTATTGCAGATACTCTTAACAAAAGAATCAAAGCATGCCTACTTCAACAATAATTTATAAAAAATAAAAATAAAAAGTTTTTTTTGTTAGCTACATATGGTTTCCTGCCATTTTAGCATCTGCAGATGAACAGCAGCACTACCAGCCACAATCACGATTCACTCAAAAACCTCGTAAGAGTAACAGTCATGGCATGCACATCTTCTCGTCACTGAGGTTGAGCGTGTATCAAACAAACCACTAAGAATTAAAAAATAGAAAAAAAAATCAGCAGTAGCTACAAGATCTAGCATTGCCTCATCCCTCAGCAATTGGCTATTGCTGCATCACCACCAACACTAGGATCATCAGGAGGACAGGAAACATTATGGATGTGCACTTTCCAGAACCACTAGTTGGATAGACTGACGGAAGTGAGCACTCTTCCCCATTAAAGTATACTTTCTTCGGAAACCCATCTCTACCAGCCACCTTAATTCCCGGGGTAGTCTTCTTTGTAAATGAGATCACTGATTGCTGCTTCCCAGGCACCCTAGGATCCTTCTTTGGGTTCGCTGCTTCTGTTTCTCCAACAAGGTAGTTCAATCCTTCCATACCCTGCATCATTATGGTATTGTTCACACCATTCAATTCCAAGGTACTTGCATTGAAAGAGTACATCTTTTCAAAACCAGCGGTTGCTTTATCCAGTTGTACTGCAGCAAACCAATCAGCGAAAGAAGTTTCACCCCAATTGAAGAGTGTGACTCTTGCACTCCATCCACGGGAGTAGTCAGTATATAAATGCCAGTTAATGCTAACCCCACAGTTATCACCACAAGCTGGCGGGTTTGGATCTGGTAGATGTTTAAGTTCAGCCCAAGCTTTTGCCTTCGTAGTTCGATTTGCAAAGGGAACAAGAAGAGTCTCTGGTGGAAGAAGCATAGCTTGTGCGGTTGTACTGCAAGTTTTAACTGTATTCTTAGGGCAACCACATGCACAAGTATTGCATGGGATGACAGAATCATTGTAGTAAGCAGAAAATGAAACACAGCATCTAGGGCTTGCTTCTTTCGCCAAGGTCATATTGCACACAACCTGCCAGCTAGCTACTGCAGATGAATTCACTGGCAAGCCACTTTGATCAGGGGATTGACTAGGAAACACCCGCACAGGAGGGCCACATTTATAATCAGGGTTGAGAGTGCCAATGATTGCCCAGTTTTGTGGTGGTGTCAGCTGGGATCGGTTGAGATCTGGAGGCATTTTAAAGACTTGAATCTGGAATGATGAAATTGACTTGCTCGGGTCCATAGAGGGTGGCAAAATAGTACCATTTCGGCAACAATTAGGCACCAGACCAAGTATTGTGTCATTGGCCTTTGTTGGAGGCAGGTCAATTATGGTTGGCCGTTTTTCACAATTCAGTACAGTGGAGAAGTCTAGATCCTGGTAGTATGTAGCTTGTCGGCCGAATATACAGTCAGAAGAATCAACAACAGATGGATAAGCCCCTTTCATTGCAAATATAAACTCATCTGCCATCCAGTCCCAGCTCAATTTCCAGTTATCAAGACGACCAAGGGAGTTATGGTTGGCAATTGTAACTTTAGCCCAGTAATTTGAGTCATAAGTACTGGTCACATCATACATAATAGTAAGATCTCCCTTTTGGCGGGGAAGGAACTCTTCATCTACGGTGATGTTTGTTTTAATTGTTGGATCTACAATGCAACAGACTTGCATTTCACGTGTTCCTGGAATGAACATTATCAAAGCAGCTTAAAGGTAAGCTCGACAGCATGGACAGTACATGTTCGAATTGAAAACCTACCTTACTGAAAAACATAAGTTAACACGGTTATAGAGTTAATTATTAACAAATTGGTCTACAAAGAAAACAAAAAATGTAATAGAAAATGGCTTCTAATAATAGCATGTAGGAAACATAGAAAACCATGACCTGCTTACAACCAAAGCTAAACAACAACTAGACCCAAACTTCGAGCATTCTTTTTGTTATATAGGAAGGCCATTGTCTGCCAAAAGCAAATATTAATGGGGAAGACATCTTGTTTTCTGGATCAAGACATTCTCAATCGTAACTATGACTCCAACACTTGATATTTTCCTAGTGAATCACAAGTCAACAGCTACGAAGCAAATTGCATAAAATATATTCAAAGCTGATGAAACATATATGTTTTAATTCAGACTCGGAAAACGTTAAAAAAATATCCAAACAAATTCCAAATATTTCAAGACCAATATAATTCCAATTTTCTTTCATTATCAAGTTATTCATAAAACGTTCCAACAATGATTGAAACCTGCAAACACATAAGCTATAAAAAGACTTCTAACAACTAAACATTGAAAATAGAAAAAGGATCAAATTTATGCTCCGAATCAATGTTTATCGCATACCGAACATAAAAAATGTACCAAAAATCATAAAATCCAGAAATACCCAAAAGAGAGACAACCAAAATGAAGGTGAAGAAGTCACCTTGCAAAACAGCCTTAGGGCAAACATATCCATCATTGGCCAAAGAAACATTGTTCGGCAGAGGAACGCCAGGTGGAGCCAAACCGAACTGGGTCCCGACCAATTTGACCTGAACCTGCATCTGAGTCAAGTCCCCCGCAGTCTTAATAGCCGTTTTCAGATCGGTCATCGGGAACCCAGAAAAAACAGTACCGTTACCCACACTACCAGGCATGCTAGTCCCATCGGCCAAAACAGCATTGGAAGCGGAGACCAAGTACTCATCGTTCTTAAACCCCACGAAGACTCTCCACGACTTGAGATCCTCGACCCCGTTGTTGAGCACCGTAAGCACGGACTCGAACCGGTAGGGCTGGCGCTTCGGGTTGGACTTGAGCTCGGGGGGGATTCGGGTTCCAGTGGTGTAGGCGTAGGATAAGAATACTCCGTTGCAGGCATCGGAGGCTGGCGGCGGAGCTTCAGCAGCCGGCTGAGAAAGTGAAAAGGGCAAGATGGCGAAAATGAGGAGAAGATTGGAGGTGAAGATCCGAGGCCAGCCCATGGCTGTGCGTTTTGGGTGTTGAAAAAGTTGGGATTTTGAATTTGGAGGAAGCAAGAGAGAGAGAGAGAGAGAGAGAGAGAGAGTTTAAAAATGAGGGACTGGGCGAGCGTTTGACACGAATATGAAACGCGTAGGGGGAAGTTGGATTTAGCAGCAATTTTCAATTATTTTAAAACAGCTTAGTGGAAGCTGTATTTTCAGACAAAACATATCTTATTGAAATTATTATTATTACTATTATTTGTTTGATGCTGTTGCCGTCTTTGAGTGATTCAAATTTCAAAGAAGGTTCGTGGGAATTGGTAATGTTTGAAAGCAACGCGCAAGAAATGCGTGTTGTTTGGGTTTTTGAATGTGAAAACACAAAAGGACCTTTTCTCTTTGTCCCAACGGAACCCCTCCCCTTCCCCCTCCCCTCCCTTCACATTTGATCCTGAATCGGTGTTAGGACATAGGTCAAAAGGGTCGTTCTTTTTTAACGTGTAACATTGTTCTCTTATTAGGTTTATGTTTGAGACAGGCCACTCAAAATTTATTTGGACAATAATATTTGTGGCTTGATTTTGAACTGTGATGATATATATTAGTATTAGTATGTTATGTTTTAGGAGAATATTGAGATACTTTAGTGAGAGAAGGAAATTAGCTTAGAAAGAATGCAGGTCTAATTGGGACAACACCATAAGTCATGGCATGTTTATTGGGAAAGGAGTTTAGGAGAATGAAGAACATGGATTGGTCTTATGTCACAGTCACTTCTTTTTGTTTTGACTTTTTACCTTAAATGCAATATATTCTCGTAAGAAAGTCTCATTTTATACTCTCTATTCTCATTATTTTCAAAACATACCCTGAAACGACTAAGTCGATCCATTCAGGACCTTGTCCGTTAAAGTTGTGTTCCTGCCCAATTTTTTTTTCTAATTTTAAGAGACGAATGTCCCGAGGAAATCTTTGTTGGACATCCGCGTAGAACCTGATCTGCGGAGCGAGTGAGGCGAACCACTCATGAGATTCTATTTATTGTGAATGGTGAAGTAAAGAGATGTTGGATGGGCTGAGTGTAATGGGTCTTTCGCCACGGCTGATCTCAAGATGGGCAGACCAGAAAGTAAGTATGAGAGGATCCTCCTTGTAATCCCCCTTGATTAGCGTGGGAGGATATTGTCAACTTGGTATCAGAGCACTAGGTTGCTCTCTTTGAGAATCGCACACTGGGTGTGTACGATAGTTTCGTTACGAACGTGATGCCTCCACGACGACAGCCCCGACATCAGACTGGCAGCGAGGAAAGGGATAGGAAAGTTAAATGGGAAAGAAGCTTGGATTTGTTATGTTAGGCATTGGATGTCGGGTTTCAGCGAGGTTGGACCCCGAGAAGGGCCGATTTTTGTGTGGGCCCAGCAGTTTGGAGCCGTGGGCTTGCTGGTTGATTAGATCCCAGGATAGTGATTATTTGGAGTTAGGACCGATGGTTGGTCAGGATGGATGTGCTGCTAGGAGCATCAGGGGTTGTTTATGACCCTGGTTTGAAAACAGTTGAACGAAATTACTAGGGAAGTGGCATTTGTGGATTGGATCCCGTGGTGGCCGATAATTGGATCTCACGCTTGAGCGGATTGTACAAGCAATGGGTTTCCCTCGTGAGCATATGGTACTGATAGCAGTGTGCTTCTCAGATTGGTCTGCATAGGGCTCATGGAAGACATTGCTCTTTACGGATTTGGATGTGGCTATCGAGACTTGGGCGACGTTCAAGGAACGTTTCAGACATCATATTCGCCCCCAGTTTTATCGAGAAGCTTGAGAGGTAGGGTTCCTGCCTTCGATGCAGAGGTATATGATTGTTGCTCAGTATGAGTCGAGATTTCTAAATTTGGCTCAATCCGCACTAGGTGCAACGACGATTAAGGCAATGAGGCTTCTTCAGTTTGCGTCAGGTCTTGGAAGCAAAGATCGAGCAATGATGTTGGTTTGAGGACTTACCACACTACAGACTCTGTCGAATGTGGCATTTCTGGTAAAGATGTGTTTGTTAGAAATCCCTATAGTGATTGGATGTTTCTACACGGCGCCGAGGGAGTCAAAAGGATTCAGTTGTCCAAGGAGCTTAGCTCCGAGGCTTCGAGTGTCTCGACCAGTACCAGATGACTGAGCTAGCTAGGGACACCTCAACACTTTTTACCCTTATATAGGGGCAAAATTATCATTTTATCCCGCTCGTCTGATAATCCTCGACTAATTCCTAATTATTCTTGCTAATCCTCAATTAATTCGTAATTAATCACATAGATTCAGGATGGGTTGTTACACAACTGGCACAATATCGGTCGGAGTACTAATACTAATGTCCCAACCCTATGAGAGCAATTCCCGATCAATAAAAGTGTAAATATTCTAGAATCAAAGGTGTGGGTCTCTAATCCACCAATACTCATGCATTCCGACTAAGATAGATAAGGTACCTGTCTCCAAAATACAACTGAACTGGGAGGATGGCCAAATCTCAACCAATTCCCTCAAGACCCTTTCCATCCCGCTCATCGCCTACTGCGACTCACACGACTGTCACTCGAAGCCTCGGAGCTAAGATCCTTGGACAACCGAATCCTCATGACACCCTCAGTGCCATCTAGAACCATCCAATCACCGTAGATATTTCCAAAAAACTCATCTCCACCAGAGATGTCACATCTGATAGAGTCCGTAGTATGGTTAGTCCTCAAACCAGCACTATCGCTCAAGCCTTACTCCCAAGACCCGAAGAAAATCGACGAAGCCTCATTGCCTTAATCATCGTCACACCCAGTCCAAACCGAGCTAAATTCAAAAGTCTATACTCATATCGAGCAACAATCATATACCTCAGCATCGAAGGTAGGAATCCTACCTCTGATGGTTACACGTTTTACGAGAAGGGTTAACTTTTGTTTGTTGGTTAGTGGGCCCTAAATATCTAACCTAGACCAAAGGATGAGTGACAAGTGTCACCCATCCCATTAGCCCATTAACCCATTTCCCCTAACACCTACATCTCTCTCCCTAACCTTCATTTCAAACATACCTGATGACAGGACCTAACCCGAAAAACCATAAATATCATATATCTGGGTCCTGCTCCCGTCTGACAGGTAACCTCCAGTACTAAAAGTACCCTTGAACCCTGTTAGACAAAGGATGCTTGCATACTAGCGTGCTCATGCCCCCGCCCAACAAAAACCTCGATTCTCGTGCAACAACCTTGGAGGGTTTTAAAAACAAAGAAAATTGTGTGAGTGGATAAAAATAAAGGTTAATAAAAAAATACTATTCAAAACATTTCATTTACCTTCCGTTTAATAAAGCTATGTATGCATTAAATTTACGAATAAAACAATAATCTCAAATACGTGCAGTAACTAGAAAATCATAGCTTCCAAAACCTGCCAACACAAAACCATTTCAAGTACCACACATGAAAGCCAGTATGCCAACATAACCACATCAGTACACAGAACCAGTCACATTAAACCCAACTACATATCAAGCAGACAATCACATTAATTGACACAACCTCGAAGTCTGCAGTTTGAAATATCATATCAAATGTGCACTACTGGTATGCTAATATCACTCATGAATTACAGAGTCCAGCTCGACGTCCGAGGGTGGACTAGCTCAGAAATTACGTAGCCCGACTCGACATCTGAGTCATGGTCCTAGTCTCAAGGATTACGGAGCCCCAAGCTCGAAGGTCGAGTTAGTAGTTTGGTTGTTGATTGATGCAACCCAGTTAAGTGAGTTAATTAGATGTTAAACATACACAAGGTATCAAGTAGTTGTGGCTTAGTTAAGCAATGTTAAGTTCGATTTCAAGATTGTTTTTAATATAAATACTTGTAATACTTTGAGATACTTGAAATGAGATGGGTGTATATTAGTGAATATTATTATGGAAAAAACGATGATTCGAACTCATGATTACCAAAATGGTTTTGTGTCCGTTTGTTGCTGAGGTGCAATGGCCGAGTTGACTTCTGTATAGTACTATAATTACAGTATTTTGACTTATGAAGTTTTAGATGTTTGAGACAATAAGTTGGTTATCCTTAAAAATGAGTTGGCAACCTCGACACTATGGTTATGCTGATGATTGAGTTTTGAGCAACTCAATTGTCCGATTGGAATATGCACATGAAATTATCAGTTTTCAAATTTCGAGGATGAAATTTCTTTAAGGGGGTAGATTGTAACGACCTGAACCTTCAAGGGTTAACTTTGACTAAGGGCAAAATGTTGACTTTTTAATCAGGACAATTTTTGGTAATTCCAAAAATGCCTTTATGAAGGTCTCGGCCTCCCAAGTACGTCAACAGGAGGTACGTCAAAATCGGAGACCGTGCTAGGTCGTTTCGGGTCCTAAACCCCTAGGGGCATTTTGGTAATTTGTAGATGAAAGGCAATTTGGTCATTAGGCAATGTGAAATAATTGGAATTAGACAAGTGTCCCACTTTGGATGGTTCTAGTAAACCCTCCCTTCCACCGACTTTCCCCCCTACATTTAGACGTGTGAGTGTGTGATGGTGAAGGTTCAGTGGCCATGGGCCGAACACCATGGATGGTGTTGGCCGCGAGAGAGAGAGAGAAAGAGAGAGAGAGATAGAGAGAGAGAGAGAGAGAGAGAGAGAGAGAGAGAGAGAGAGAGCATAGGCTTGAGTGATGAGGGACCTGAAAATGATGCTGGGAGTGAGGGGAGTTAAAGAAGAAGACGAGAAGAAGAAAAGATCATGAAAACCGTGAGAAAAATTATGAAACGGTGAAGGGAGGAACTTAGAACCATGAGGTTGTATTTCAGGTTTCCTAATTTCAAGCCTTGAACTTGGGATTTAACGCACTGGGTGAGCTCCTGAAAGTGTTGTGATCGTTTTAGAGTCAAAACCAAAGGTTCTAGGTGTAACGACCCGTCCCGGGAATCGGGATTAGATTAGTGATTAATGACGGATTAGTGAAATTAATCAGTAATTAGTTTGACGATTTCAGACGGACGGTGCAAAATGATGATTTTGCCCCTAGAATGGGCAAAAAGGTTGACTTTTGGTTCGAGCGGTTAATTGGGCTTTGACCGATGCCTGTGACATAGTTCGTGACATCACGAGTTCATAGACAGGTGGCACGTCCGATTTCGACAGTCGAGGAAAACGTTATGATGTTCGGAAGATTTGGGGTATTTTGGTAATTTGGTTAAAATGGACAATTTATTGGCTTTTCATACGACATGGATTTTGTACAAAGTTCGAGGACCATTAGGTAGGCCTCGATTTCCTGAGTACAAGGACAGGCGGCACGCAGTCATCAGATATCGGACTATTTAATTATGAAGCTAAATACGTGAAGGGCAAAATGGTAAATTGGACGTTAGGGGTAAAATGGTCTTTTAGTAACCTTGAATTGTGTGAGCAATTAGATGAGGACATATGTCGCTCTTTTATTAGATATTTCACCAGGTATTTGGGAGATGGGGACACGTGGGAAGCTTCTGGTTGGTTCCAGCCATCTCTCACATTTTTAATCGATTAAAATGGGGTTGTGACTGAGTGAAATAGAAGAGTAGTTGTGCCGGTTTGTTTGGTTGCCGTGAGAAGAGATTAGTGTGGTGTGTGTGACTGAGTGAGAAATCATAGGTGAATGTTGGGGTGCTTGTGAGGGAGACAGGGAGAAATAGACAGAGGAAAGGAGAAGCAGAGTGAGACAAGGGAAGCTTGAAACCGTGAACACCCGTAGCCGTGGAACTCAATTTGCAAACCTCTGTAAACTTCATCTGTTGGCGGTGATTAGTGAGCAAAAGGGAACTAGGACGACCTGAAGAGTACGGTGGAGGCCATGACGTTCGGCCAGAGGAAAGGTGAGACATTCTCTGATAAACTCGGTTTCCTCTATCACGGTTCAAACCTGGCAACTTAGGACTTGATAGTTATTGATCAGTTTGATTAGTCAGGGGTGCTTTTGGAAGTTGAGACAAGTTCAGGGGAGGTGAAGCCGTGGCCAGAGAACGACGGTGGTAGCTCGAAACCAAGGAGGAATATTTCGGGTTTTTTCTACAAATCGAAAAGGTAATCACCTAGCCTAGTTTTGTGTTTTTAATTAGCTAGAATGATCATAGATGCTTGGAAGAACTTAAGGTGAGAACTAGGATCGAAATTGGAATGAAAATGAAGGAAAACCGTGTGCGTCGGTCCAGTTGAACCGGCTGGTCTGAACTAGTCGGGACCGGGTTGAGGCAAGGTTGAAGACGATGAATAGTATGGCGCGAGGGCCTCACACGCAGCCCCTTTGGGCTGCTCATGGGGGCGCGTGGGGCCTAGTCTGGGGAAGTTGTCAACACATGTTTTAAAGTATTCGATGTAACGAACATTTTGGGACTGGTTTTGAGTCGATCGGACATCGTCTCGATATGTTTCGGGATGTCCGAAGGTTTTAAGGCTGCGTTAAAAATAGTTAAAAATTCAAAAAAAATACGGGGCTTTCGTATAAGCTTTATGAAGTAGTTAGTAACCTTATTATGGGATTTGGACTGGTTCGGGAAAGCCGGTGATAGTGGATTAGCCGGGAAAGCATAAGTGCACGCCTATCGAGGCGGCGACGCTAATGGTCTGTGAGTGGACTTTGCTTTCTAACTTATAATGCATGCATAAATGTTTTTATATGCTTTCTATATGTGATTTCTATGTTTATGGTTATGACCTTGATGCTTTACAGTTTTGCACGTATTTCGAGATATTTACGGACTTGCACGTTTTACGAGATTACGATTTATGTTGTGCTTTGATGATGGTTTCGATAATTTGATTTTGGGATTTGAAATATGATTTGATTTCAATGATTTATAATGGATTTTGGAATGAGATTTTGGGCTTGAAGCCCTGTTCATGTGATTTCGGTAAACGTGCTTTCGGTTTTGGAATCGAAGTTTGGAAAAATGATTCTTGGTTTGGTTTTGAAACTTAAAAGGGAAATTCTGGATTTGGGTTCGGGATGATGGTTCTAGATGCTGGCTTATGGAATCATGATTGCGAATTCAGATATGGATTTTCTATGGTTTTCGCTTGGTTTTGGGTTTAAAGACCCGTTGGAAACTGGTTTTGGGTTTAAAGACCCTGAAAATGGCTGGATCTGATTTTGAGTTTAAAAACTCGGTTGATTGACAGGGAAGGGCCTTGGATTGATATGCTTTGAGTTTAAAGACTCGGTTATTGTGATATCCCCGAGACCTGTTGATTGTGTTTTGAGTTTAAAAACTCGTTGATATCCCGGGAAGGCCTGATTATGCGCATGTGTTTTGAGTTTAAAGACTCGGGCGCACTTGAGATCCAGTGACTTGATTGACTGATGTTTTTCATTGGTTCTCAGATGTTTTGGGCAATGGCCCCGATGATTTGAATTTGATGAGTTTTGGGCTGAGTTCCCGTACTTTGATGAGGATTTATGATTTTAGGCTGAGGCCCTGGATGTGAATTACGGATTTGAGGAAAGAAACGATTCTAGTTTTCCTTGATGGTTTTTGGATATAAACTGGTTTTGTGAATTGGTTTTCATATGCATGCATCGGGTTTTTTTAATGGAGGGTATAAGTCTAATTTCTTATATATACTATTTTCTGAATGTATTATTTATTATTGTCCACTTACAGTCTTTTATGTTTTCGATACCCTCCAGGTTGTTGCGGTGCGAGCTGTTGGTAGAGAGAAGCAGAGACATCACACACGCGATCCACAATAGATTCTGCGCGCTCTGGGAAGTCCGGAAGTTTTGGATGGTTCGTTGGGAATCTCTTGTCCGGCTTACGTGTTACATGGAGGTTGAACGTCGGTTTAGCTTCGTGTCACACGTAAGTCAGACGGGAGCATGACTTAGCGCCTACTCCCGGGGGATTGGGGGTGGGTCGTGCCACTAGGACGCAAGAACAAGGTAGCACAAACCTGAAATCCACGGCCAAAGGGCGTGGATTTGAACCAGCGCATCGAGGTGAGGTTCCCCAATTTTCGGTTCATAGATCTCTTTCTGGTGTTATTTAGATGAATTCTAGGCTTTGAAATGTGAAAAAAGGTGTTACAATTATGGTTTTCTAGTCGAGTTGAACTTGCGGGTCAGGATGACCCAGTTTGTAGACAACCAGGTCTAGTGGGAGGTAGGGGACGATGAACAGTGGTTAGGCGCGTGGCTCCCACTTGCAACCACTTCAGATGGCGTGTGGGGGTGTGTGGAGGTAATTTTTGAAGTGGTTTTAACATGGTTTTTAATGTATTTGAACATGGATTTCAATGTATTTGATGTTACGAATCTAAATGTACAATTTTCGGGGCGATCAGACATCATCTTGGGACAATTTTGACTGTCCGGATGTTTAGGGTCCATTTTAATACTTTTAAAAATCCCGAAAAATTATAGGATGAATCTGGGAATCAATTGGGATGATTAGTAACCCTTAGAAGTGATTTTGGCATGAATCGAGATTCTCGGATTTTACGGAAAAGCATGCGGTTTGGTTCGGTCGCGCTAAAGGTACGTGTGAGTGGACTTTTATTTTCCTAACTCTATGCATGCATTTTTATATGGTTTTTATATGATTTATTTTGAGATTTTTTTATGATTGGTTACGTATGATTTATATGGATTTCTTGGGAGTTTTTATGAATATTTAAGGAAAGTGTTATTAAAACTTTTTACAAGGAAATTGAGTTTATTAAACCCCGGTTCCTTAACGAGTTGTGGTTTTGGGCTTGGGCCCAGAGTGTGACTTTGGTTTTAGTTTCTGGTCTTGAATTGTTGTTGATATGGAATTGTGATTTCTCGATATATGAGATGATTGTGATGTTTGAGATGATGTGTAATGACTGTGATGATTTGTGATTGATGAATTGGCATTTTCTGTGATTTTCTGGAATATTTTAATGACTCATTCTACTTTGGGGCTTAGGCCCGAGATATTTTAATGGCTCGTTATTTCGTAATACAAATACCGAGACTCACATACTCATCTCACATCTTAACATCACAATTTAACCCATAAGTTAAAGCCTCGACCAAGCTAAAACCTCAATTGCCAAATCAATAGACATCAGGCTAAAATAACTAACTTAGTCATGATCAAATACACATCACAATTGACACGGCCCATCCCAATCCCCCCGGGATTACCATGGAATGTGTCATGCTCCCGTCTGACAAGAGGTGTCAGACAAGGGATAACCTATTGCCACTGCCCAAACGGGCTTCCAGAGTGCACAAGGATCGATGGAGAAGGGGTGCGATGTCCCAGTCTCTGCTGCAGTCGCTTCCGAAATCAACCTGAAGGGCATTAAAAACAAAAGCTGTGAGTGGACGAAAATAAACAAGTCTGTTTAAAACATTTATAAAGACATTTATGCCCCTTAGTAAAAACATATGCATGCACCAAAAGCCAATAATCACAAATTTATTTAGAAATAACCATTAGGGCCTTAGCCCGGAAACCAAAGCATAGTTTCAAATCCCAAAAGTTAATCCAAGAGTTATTTCATAAATCCAGTAATATTCATTTATTATTTTTCCATCTCCGGCATCCCCGATGCCTAGCGTCCCTGACGTTTGACGTCCCCGACGTCATATCTCACGGTATTAAGCAACGCGTGCTGCCCGGGGTCTCACCGGGTCCATATCTCTGACATCCCCGATGTCTGACGTCCTTGACGTCTAATCATAGCAATCCTGCTCCTGGATCACTGTATGGTCCGGTAGCTCCGTACAATGACCCCTCGCAGGCAATGCACCGTGACTTCTCCAGTGTCCCCGACACTTGGAGGAGACCAATATATATATCCTCATATCGAGATGGTTTTATGGAACACATTTTATTATTCATTTCCAAAATATCACAAGGGCCCTGCCCCGAATTTCCATAAAACCGTCATAAGTCTAAATAGTTGATTATCAAATCCGAAATCATTCATTCAATTCCATTTTAGGGTCCCCGACCCGAAATTGCATATATAAATCAACTGGGCCCCTAGCCCGATTTCATAAGTCAACTGGACCCCTGGCCCAATTTCTCAAATCAACTGGGCCCCTGGCCCGATTTCTTAAATCAATTGGGCCCCAGGCCCGAATTCACTTTATCAAATCCGTAACCATTTCATGAAATCATATCCGAACCACAATTATGGAAATCAGTGTAAATCCAGAAATCCTCGATTTACGTGCAAACACGTAACTCGCCTCGAAATGCGTGAAATCATATAAATTCACCGATATCTAAAATAAATCATAAAATCACAATTATAACAATCATGAAATAGTTATGCATGCATCGAATTTATAAAACTAATGTCCACTCACAAACCGTTTAACTGAGCGCCTCGATACGCGTGCCATAGGCCTTCCCGGGCCACACCACTATCACCGGGACTCCCAATCCTGTCCAAATCACATTAGAGGGTTACTAACCTCTCCATTAACATCCTATTAAACTCCCGTAATTTTTTCGAATTTTTAAGTATTTTAAAACTGGATTTAAAACCTTCGGACATCCCGAACAATATCGAAACGGGGTCCGATTGACACGAAACCAACGCTAAAATGTTCGTTACATTGTATAGGACAAAAGTAAAGTTGACCTCACCTCGAGATTCGTGCACACGCGTCGTCACGCGCCGCCTTGAGTGGCTGCGCGTGAAAGCCACGCGCCTGCTACAGTGACTTCTACAGTCACCGTCCTCGCCCGTTTCTCTGGCAAACGGGTCTGATACCCGCGATTCCAACCCGATTAGATAACCATCAATTCGACCTCGATTCCTTCCGTTTTTTATTCCAACACATTCCTCAACTATCTAATCAAAGTTCCATGTCTCTGATTCACCAAAACAGTCCCAAAATCAGACCCATGACCCGTGATCACCCAAACGGGTCGATCACCCAAACTCTGAGTTTTCTAAACCATAATCCAATTATCTTAACAGTGAGCTCATTAGGACTAATATGAACCAAAAGACATGGCTAATTGGACAAGAGATCACCTTAAACGTCACGACTCTAAGCTTGGATTTCCGGCCATCCGCCGCGCCGGTGCACGGCTTCAAGAGCCTCGAAAATGGCCACATTTTATCTGGATCGACTCGTGGAGGTTCCAGGAAGCTCATTCAATCCTCGAACAGTCATGGACTGGCCTAAAACTGAAAGTTCGAATTTGAACTTCACACAAAACCAGTTCAGGTTTTTCAGAACACCCCACACACCAAAACCTTCTCATTTTTCCCTCTCTCAATCTCAGAGTGTTTCACTCAGCACCCAAACTCTCTTTCCGTTCAAAACCCACTCAATTTTGGCCCGGGGATGACTGATCAAGTGTGGGAAACAGTCCTCTGTTTTCTTCCATTTTCAGGTGCACCATGTAACGACCCGTCCCGATAATATTTAATTGTGATTTACTAATCTGGGATTAGTTGGGCGATTTCGGACGAATTGTGCAAAATGACCGTTTTGCCCCTGGGCGTGGGCAAAACATTTACTTTTATTTCGGATGGTCAAATGGACTTTGACCGATGACCGTGATGTAGTTCGGGACGTCACGAGTTCATAGACAGGTGGCACGTTCGATTCCGACGTTCGTGGTGAAAGTTATGATGTACGGAAGTGCAAGGGCATTTTTGTAATTTGGACGATAAAAGGGGGAAATGTTGACTTTTTGATCGGGAGGTCCGATGGCCGAGGACCGAGGACCGTTAGGAAGGTCTCGATGCCCTGAGTTCGTAGACAGGCGGCACGCATCAATCGGAGTCCGTATGACCGAGTTACGGGTCAGGATGCGTGAGGGGCATTTTGGTAATTTTCTGCACAAGGGCAAAATTGTAATTTCACACGGGGGGTACTGTTTCATTGAACAGCCGTGAAGGTGGATGCTTTGTGCGATCGATCCCGTGATTGTTTATCAATTAATTGAGTTAATTGGGTCAGTTTGAGGTGGAATTGCACATGTGATGGTGCTGGCAATCGATCACAAGAACGTGGGCACCATTTTATTGTGTTTTCGGGTCAGTGCAGGGGATCTGTACAAAGTGGATTGAGGACGGTTTTGAGTGCTTTTAAGGACTGAGTTGGATTGTTAGAATTGTGAGTGAGTCGAGAGGATCACTCTGTGATTGAGAATGAAAGGAATGAGTGTATTTGATGCTGGAATGCTCTGAAAAACCCGAAACTGGGTTCTGGGAAATTCAAATTCTAACTTCCAGTTTTAGGCCAGCCCAAGCCTAATTGATGATGGATTGAGCTTCCTGGAACTTCAACGTGTCGAACCAGATCAAATGGGGCAAGCTTTGGGGCTCCTAGGGCCGTGGACGGACGAGATGGACGGCCGGAAAACTCGAGCTCGAGCTTGAGTTATGGTGATTGAGGTAATGTCGTGTTAAATTAATCATGCTAATTGGTTCGTGTTAGTCCTTATATGCTTCATATGAAGTTAATTTGACAATGGTTGAGGATTGATGGAGTTTTGGTGATTGACCCGTTTTGGGTGATCACGGGTTGATGGCCTGATTAGGGAATGGTTGATGTTGATCGATGTCACAGAACTGAAATTCATATGCTAATGATTGTTTTAGGATCAAGAACGGATTGAATTGATGTCGAATTGGGTGTGATTGAACCGGATCCTATCGCGGGTAATCAGACCCGTTTACTAGACAAACGGGTGAAGGTGGTGACTGTAGCAGTCACTGTAGCAGACGCGTGGCTTTCACGCGCAGCCACTCACGGCGACGCGTGACGGCGCGTGGACACAAATCTCGAGGTGAGGTCAACATGACTTTTATCCTATACAATGTAACGAACATTTTAGCGTTGGTTTCGTGTCGATCGGATCCCGTTTCGTTATTGTTCGGGATGTCCGAAGGTTTTAAATCCAGTTTAAAAATACGTAAAAATTCGGAAAAATTACGGGACTTGAATAGAATGTTATTGATGAGGTTAGTAATCCTCTAATGTGATTTGAATAGGATTGGGAGTCCCGGTGTTAGTGGTGTGGCCCGGGAAGGCCTATGGCACGCGTATCGAGGCACTCGGTTAAACGGTCTGTGAGTGGACATTGGTTTTATAAATTCGATGCATGCATAACTGTTTTATGATTGTTATAATTGGGATTATATGATTTATTTTGGATATCAGTGAATTTATATGTTTTCACGCATTTCGAGGCGATTTACTTGTTTGCACGTGAATCGAGGTTTTCTGGATTTGCACTGATTTCCATAAATATGGATGGATATGATTTCATGAAACGGTTACGGATTTGATAAAGTAAAATCGGGCCAGGGGCCCAATTGAATTATGAAATCGGGCCAGGGGCCCAGTTAACTTATGAATCGGGTCAGGGGCCCAGTTAACTTATGAATCGGGCCAGGAGCCCAGTTGACTTGTATATGTGATTTCGGGTCGGGGACCCTAAAATGGAATTGAATAAACTATTTCGGATTTGATTCAACTATTTGGACTTATGACGGTTTTATGGAAATTCGGGGCAGGGCCCTTGTGATATTTTGGAAATGAATAATAAAAATGTGTTCCATAAAACCATCTCGATATGAGGATATTTATATCCTGGTCTCCTCCAAGTGTCGGGGACACTGGAGAAGTCACGGTGCATTGCCTGCGAGGGCTCATTGTACGGAGCTACCGGACCGTATAGTGATCTAGGAGCAGGATTGCTGGACGTCATGGACGTCAGACATCGGGGATGTCAGAGATATGGACCCGGTGAGACCCCGGGCAGCACGCGTTGCTTAATACCGTGAGATATGACGTCAGGAACGTCAAGCGTCTAGGACGCTAGGCATCGGGGATGCCGGAGATGGAAAAATAATAAATTAATATTACTGGATTGATGAAATAACTCTTGGATTGACTTTTGGAATTTGAAACTATGCTTTGGTTTCCGGGCTAAGGCCCTAATGGTTATTTCTAAATAAATATGGGATTATTGGTTTTTGGTGCATGCATATGATTTTACTGAGGGGCATAAATGTCTTATAAATGTTTTTAACAGACTCGTTTATTTTCGTCCACTCACAGCTTTTGTTTTCAATGCCCTTCAGGTTGATTACGGATGCGACTGCAGCAGAGACTTGAGCATCGCACACCTCCTCCATCGATCCTTACGCACTCTGGAAGCCCGTTTGGGCAGTGGCAATAGGTTATCCCTTGTTTGACACCTCTTGTCAGACGGGAGCATGGCACATCCCATGGTAATCCTAGGGGGATTGGGATGGGTCGTGTCACACCAGCCATAGATTAATGGCCAACCTCACCGTCCCACACAGCCTTGCATCGCACAATCATTAATAAACAATTCCACAAAACATATACAATAGTTTAGGCCAGCAATTTGCCCCATAAACAAACTACCAGTGCAATGGCCATGTTCCCCATCCACGGTGCTACAGTAACCGTTCAAACAACTCTGTGAAATTACTACTCTGCCCTTGTGCAGAAAATTACCAAAATGCCCCTTACACATCCAGACCAGTAACTCGGTCATTCGGACTCCGATTGATGCGTGCCGCCTGTCTACGGACTCAGGGCATCGAGACCATCCTAACGGTCCTTGGTCCTAGGCCATCGGACCTCCCGATCAAAAAGTCAACATTTCCCCTTATCTCGTCCAAATTACGAAAATGCCCTTGAACTTCCGTACGTCATAACTTTCACCACGAACATCGAAATCGAACGTGCCACCTATCTATGAACTCTTGACGTCCCAAACTACGTCACGGTCATTGGTCAAAGTCCATTTGACCGTCCAAATTAAAAGTCAACGTTTTGCCCACGCCCAAGTGCAAAACGGTCATTTTGCACAATTCGTCCAAAATCACTCAATTAATCCCAGATTAGTGACTCTAAATCATAAATAAATAATATTAACTCCCGATACTCGGGACGGGTCGTTACAACCTTCCCTCCTTAAAGAATTTCGTCCTTGAAATTACCAAATATCCTTACTCCACATTCACCTCGTGGTAAACATTTCAATCTCACATCTGTGTACACTTGTACACCCACCATACTTGTCTGTACCCAGACCTCCCATCACAGTCTTACGTCATAACAACAACACTTGACCACCTCGAGTGGATTTGATCACCTCATCCTCGATAAAATTTTCTTAACCATTTCTCTGTTAAGCCGACTCCTCCAGCTAGACGGTTCCTTTCCATTGCTAATATATCCTTACATTTGCTCCCATTGGGAGTCACCAAATCCCACTTGTCAGTCCATGCTGACACTACCATCCAAACTGTCACCGCTAAGCTTTACCACCCTAGTAAAGCTCCAACCATCGACTAATCAGTGACAACACCCCATACTGCCACTCGCTCAAAGTAGCGTAAGATCAACCACATGATCTCAATTCGCAGGGCAAGCCCAATCCTGCGACATAAATTAATCTCAATGTCCGTAACCGCCGACTCCGTCAGTGAACTATGACGCTGGAAAATCACGGCGTAATAACATCACGCAAGGCTACTCGTGGTTTCACAGACCACCAACTCACTCATCCTGAGTGTACGTATACCGTCAACTTACTCAAAATCAAGTGGTGTAACTGGAACATAATGAATACCAGCCCAGCAGTGATCACACATCTCAATACTAGGGTTCCACTAGCCATCCATGGCTAAGAGCGCCTGCTCATACATTCACTGAACCCGACAAAATCACCCTGCTCAGCGCACAGTATCCAATGTCCAGTCCACAAACACAACCAAACAAATGATATCGGAACCAAGCCGATTACCAACACGTTTAATCACACACCACGGGTACCTCCCATGTACCGCCATTAGGCACCACTCAGCCTAACCAGTATCAATCCTCGTATAATGTACCCTGTACGTACATATATCCATCAATCCGCCTACAACCACCTAGGTCGTGGCCAAACGCGTTCTAACACTCTAGAGTCCATCTGTCAGATACTGTACCAGACAGATCAAAACTCCGACCCAATATCCATTTCCAAATCTGAATCTGAAATCATTATTCCGTAAGCTAGCATGGGAATAATCATTCCGCACCCAAATCCGATAACCCACTTTCGAGCTTCGAAATCGAATCCTAAATCGTCACCCAGAAATTCGATTCCAAAACCCAAAATCTCGTTCACATCTACCGAGACGTACCAAAACCGAACCTATCGGTTACCTGCTTAAAACATTTGATTGACTTCATAGGGAAGCCAATCCCAATATCCTCACGTCCAAGGTTGACAAAGTCCGACCACTTCGAAAACCTACTCACCCGAGTAACAGACCATAAGGACACCACTTCGAAAAGAAGTTCAGTCCCGTCATTTACAACTCCCATACCAAGGTAAGAGCGATAAACTCTCACCTATCTGGATCATCAAGACCACGATCCAAA
Source organism: Prinsepia uniflora (assembly GCA_032719365.1). NCBI lineage: Eukaryota > Viridiplantae > Streptophyta > Magnoliopsida > Rosales > Rosaceae > Prinsepia > Prinsepia uniflora. Next base: position 44,807,634 of record CM064872.1, on the reverse strand, counting down.
TCCAACACTGCGTCATCCGACAAGTGACATCACGATCCTAGATCGTCACCATGTCCAAAGTCCACAACATCGCAATTCAGATCCACCTAGGATCCACACATGCTCACGTAGCTAACAATCTATCAGAAAACCAATCGTAGGGTCTTACACCCTTTCGAATCCTTTGTCAAATTTCCTTAGGTGGAATGGTGACCCCGATTTTCACCACCAATTCCAGAATCGTACATAACTTCTTGTGTCCAATGACCCAAGGCCAATCATGGGTCCATTCACCAATACACGCTCAACGTACTAGTAACAACAATCATCATCTTCCACGGCAGGAAATAAGAAGTCACCCCCAATGACTTCAACATACCGATCACCGATGCGGAAATGAGCACTCCTCTCGTCTCCCCAATCACAACTCTTCTCGAAGCTAAGATTCCAATCCTGTTGGGAATAGACATGCTCCCAATGAGATGTCAAGTCCAACCACTGGACTTCCCACATCCTCAACTCACTTGGACAACCATGTGTCCAAAATTAATCCATTACTCGGACCTCATGTCCGTTAATAATCATTTATGCACACACCCCGATTCCGAACGGGAATTTCTCAACTCTTCCTGGATGTGCATACCTTACTGCCTTCGTCTCACATCATCAACCTTTACAGGTTCAATCCTCAGGTTCCACGTGATTCACAACCACAAAATCCCACATCAATACCACAAGTGGTTTTCCCCGTATTCTCCATTCCCAGTAATTTCCTTGTACTTTCTGGGAATATTAGAGGTAAACAATATTACCAATCTCGGAATTGACGACAACTCCCCAAATCCACTAATTCTCATGACATAGGAGACGTCATCCCAAGATTACTCAAGTCTCATACATACCTTTTAGCCATTCATCACTTGTCATCATATAACTGTTGGGACTTATCCCAACACGTCACAACCTCCACTGAATCCCATCCAGTCCAAGACTCAACCACCACTGAGTCGCAGATACCGACCATATGTCTAGTATGACGGAGTCACACCCCAACTCATGGCTCATCGTCATAACAATCACTGACACCAGTACCATCGCTAGCATCACCGACACTTGCCTCAACACACAGGCATCCATTCGTCCACACTAGCACACGAACACCCACACTAGCACACGAACATCCACGCTAGCACACTGTGTGCAAAGTTGATACCCTGGATCTCCGTTCATACCGAACGACGATCCCGTATCACCACTCGTACCCCACGACTATGGGTACCTCCAATTTGACCATCGACACATCAAGATAATGAACGTTCCCTGAACGTCCCCTGATCCTCAAGTGTTAAAACCACACTAAATACCCTCGATAGCCAGTCATCTCGACACAACTGTCGACCAACAGTCATCGCTGTCAAGATCCGTACCCACACCTCACACTATTATTCGGTCCAACACGGAATTCCACATCTTATCTCATAACCGTACCCATGGATCGAATCCCATAATCCTGACTAGACTCACTAGAGTCATCCACATGGTCATCCACGACCTCAGCCGCTCGTCGCAGCATAAGTTCTCAGTTAAAGTTCACTTTTCCTGTCCATCAATCAATAATTAGGGTTCCAAAATCACACCCTAGGGTTCCACCGAACCCAACTACCTTCTGCAGTAAAATCCACAACCTGACCGACCCCGGGGTCCTAACATCGTATAGACGTCCAATCCAATCCAATCGTCAACTCGACGTGGGTACCACCACGAAGTTCATCCGCTAACTCTGATGGACCAACACCCCGAACACTAGCCAACACTACCAGGGTCCATAATTTAGACCATTACTCAACTGAGTTTCGCATTTCCATCTCATTATTCAAATGGGGTTCCCTGAACCCAGCTGTGCCCAGTAGCACAACAATCCATCACCACATGACCGAACTGATGGTCCCACATTACCAGTTAACCACAAACAACCCCACTTGGGTTGAATCGCATCAATACACGGCGTATCGGGCCAAACACACTCTATCCTCTATTCAAACCCAAAACTATCTATTAGGTTGACAACGCAACTACAGCCCAAAGAGACATCACACCCTCGACCTGTGCGCACAAAAGAGCAAAACCTGTTCTGGTACCACTTGACACGACCCATCTCAATCCCCCCGGGATTACCATGGAATGTGTCATGCTCCCGTCTGACAAGAGGTGTCAGACAAGGGATAACCTATTGCCACTGCCCAAATGGGCTTCCAGAGTGCACAAGGATCGATGGAGGAGGTGTGCGATGTCCCAGTCTCTGCTGCAGTCGCTTCCGGAATCAACCTGAAGGGCATTAAAAACAAAAGCTGTGAGTGGACGAAAATAAACAAGTCTGTTTAAAACATTTATAAAGGCATTTATGCCCCTCAGTAAAAACATATGCATGCACCAAAAGCCAATAATCACAAATTTATTTAGAAATAACCATTAGGGCCTTAGCCCGGAAACCAAAGCATAGTTTCAAATCCCAAAAGTCAATCCAAGAGTTATTTCATCAATCCAGTAATATTCATTTATTATTTTTCCATCTCCGGCATCCCAGATGCCTAGCGTCCTAGACGCTTGACGTTCCTGACGTCATATCTCACGGTATTAAGCAACGCGTGCTGCCCGGGGTCTCACCGGGTCCATATCTCTGACATCCCCGATGTCTGACATCCTTGACGTCTAATCATAGCAATCCTGCTCCTGGATCACTATACGGTCCGGTAGCTCCGTACAATGACCCCTCGCAGGCAATGCACCGTGACTTCTCCAGTGTCCCCGACACTTGGAGGAGACCAATATATATATCCTCATATCGAGATGGTTTTATGGAACACATTTTATTATTCATTTCCAAAATATCACAAGGGCCCTGCCCCGAATTTCCATAAAACCGTCATAAGTCCAAATAGTTGATTATCAATTCCATTAATAAACAATTCCACAAAACATATACAATATTTTAGGCCAGTAATTTGCCCCATAAACAAACCACCCGTGCACTGGCCATGTTCCCCATCCACGGTGCTACAGTAACCGTTCAAACAACTCTGTGAAATTACTATTCTGCCCTTGTGCAGAAAATTACCAAAATTCCCCTCACGCATCCAGACCAGTAACTCGGTCATTCGGACTCCGATTAATGCGTGCCGCCTGTCTACGGACTCAGGGCATCGATACCATCCTAACGGTCCTCGGTCCTCGACCATCGGACCTCCCGATCAAAAAGTCAACATTTCCCCTTATCTCGTCCAAATTACGAAAATGCCCTTGAACTTCCGTACGTCATAACTTTCACCACGAACATCGAAATCGAACGTGGAACCTGTCTATGAACTCGTGACGTCCCAAAATACGTCACGGTCATTGGTTAAAGTCCATTTGACCGTCTGAATTAAAAGTCAAAGTTTTGCCCACGCCTAGGGGCAAAACGGTCATATTGCACAATTCGTCCGAAATCACTCAACTAATCCCAGTTTAGTCACTCTAAATCATAAATAAATAATATTAACTCCCGATACTCAGGACGGGTCGTTACAACAATGGTAATAATGAGCCACACACTATGTCATACCAAGCAACAGTATTACTAGGTTAACACCATCATTCTAAAGTCCACATCATAAGCACAATTTTCACATACAATCTCATAACTATGATGAATCTCAACCCCTATTCAACTTCAGATTTCCCAGTGATTCCAAACATTATCGAACTTGAGTTTATTCCGAACTCTCATTTACTATGCAAAATCATAATCTCTGAGTTCAGGATCGATATCCAACAATGACACTATCATTCTGAACTCCTATTCATATAATTCCTTAAATTCCAATTAACATATTCACTGTTACAATTTTGTGCAATTGGCTTAAATTCTCGATTGATTTCCAATCCTCAAAATCAAGTCTGAGTACATACCAGAGTTACTAGACACCCAAAGGAAAAAAATAACACACTAAGGGATTAATTCATATAGAACACGATCATAAAATCCAATGAACTCATCGTCAAAAATAATATTCCTCAAATCATAAAATATTTCAACATGGCCTGAATTCAAACATAAACTTTCTAGGGAAAATTTCCATAAATCAACATGTCATAGTGTCAAGAAATCATGTATTAAATCAAAATTTGTCTAATCGTATCAACTCATTTCTCGATTCATTTCCATCAAATCATGAGATAAATAGCAAGACACAATTAGTAATACACAAAAACATAATCAAATCCTCAATTCTTACTACCGTATCTCTGAGCACTTAGAGGTTAGAATGTTCTCTTTCTCCCTTAAGGTATTATCCACCACACACTTTCCATTAAACAACCAACTAGCATACATCTCATAGTCAAGAGGTCGAATATAATATACATATCGCCAATCGAACCTCCCATTCTAGCTCAACGATAAGATAATCCCATTACAAAGAACAACCATAGTCATACATTTAACCCACAACAACTAATCTCCCTATTACTCAGATAAAAACTCGTAAGGCCATAGAAGCCATCACACACTCGTAAACAGGGGCCCCAAATATGAGGCACTCTATTCTATGGCCCACTATCCAACTTATGAATCTACTGGCTCTCAAATTCACTACCTTTATGATTATCGATAACCAAGACTCTTCTTTCTCTCTATTTTCACATTCCCTTGAACAGGTCTTTCATTGTATTCACACAATCCTTCCACAATATTTTCTCACTCCCAACGAATTACATTACTTATTCAAATAGCACATATCAGATGTATACCACAGAATTTGTTAGGGTAAAGTTCCTTATTACAAATCAAGGGCATTCAACTTACCTCCACCAATTTCCTAAGTGATGTAAGGCATAAGTGAGTCCCAACAATGACATTAGCAACATATTCTAGCCTTAATCATAGAACGATCCATTTGGAGAAACATCCCTTATTTATTCAACTTACGATTCACCAATTCACTATCCCAAATTTCCTAGCTTGTGAAGATACATCGCTTGCCTAAGGCAGGGGGAAGGTGTATTTCTATCCCTACTATCTTTTCTTACAATCAACACAAAACCATTACATTTGATGCACTCAATTGTAGCACGTCCGCCTTCCGACTTTTCATATCTCTTATTCACGCATCACAATTTACATCCAAGCCACAACCGGATATTTAGACTCCTAGTGAAGTCCCTCTTGTTATTCTCAATCCAACAAGTTTGTTACTGTTACTTATTAACCATAACACCACAACACATGTCGTATCAAACAAAGGACCTTAGTCACACTAGTTCGCAAACACTTATTCCAATCAAGGAATACAGATTCACCCTTCTCCTTCGGGTCTAACATACCAACCATTCCATAGACTTCCACACTAGTGAGCTCACTTGTTGCCTTAAAATCATACAATTATTTCCCCTTATCAGTATGTAGCATCCACTATTCATACCACTAATTCAATCCAACATCGCGAATATCAAAGAACACACTATCATACAACACAAATACATCTCGACTAGTCCAAGTAAGCTGCCTAAATAACACATATCAAATATATTCGATTCATATCCAGTCTCAAAACTACCCGGGACTTCTATTATCATCTCACTACCAGGACGTGCATGAGGCTCGCATATTGGAGGCCTGACAATTTCAAGCAATTATCAGAACCCAAGCTCTAATACCAAGTTGATAAGACCCAACTTGGAAAACCCCAAATATCCCATTTCCAGGTCTTGCTTTCGTCTGACAGGTAACCTCCAGTACCAAAAGTACCCTCGAACCCTATTAGACAAGGGATTCTTGCATACTTGCGTGCTCATGCCCCTACCTAACAAATAACCTCGATTCTCGTGCAATGAACCTAGACGGTTCCACCAGCACGCAAATCATTACCTCAGCAGTCAACACAAAGCCATCATAGTAATCATATAGCTAATCCTCAACAAATCCACATACAACCCATCCTCGATGCACAACATCAGTCACTATGTCCACTGCACTACTAATAAGTACACCACTCGCGATCTAGAGCCCAGCTCGACATCTAAGTGTGGACCTCACACACACTCACTTAGGATTTGTAGCCTAACTCAACGTCTAAGTGAAAACTAATTCAGGACATAGAGCCTGGCTCGACGTCTATCTCAGAACCAAACCTGTCTTAGGATCTGTAGCCTCTAGCTCGACGTCTGAGACTACTAACCAACACACACCTCGATGAGGAGTATCCACAACCATCACATCATCTCACATACCACAAATACCAAGAAACATATACTCATATCACATATCAATATCACAAACCAAAACCACATTCAACACCTCGGGCCTAAACCCAAAATATAACTCAATCATAAGCTCTGTAAAACGTGCCATAGAAATATATAAAAAAATATCCAGAAATCTTATGAAAATCACCAAGCATCTAATATCACATAGTATCATGCCATAAATCATATTCAACTCAAAAACACAATCGAAACGGAATCCAAAAACGTAACTTTTGAAATATCTTGTAAAACGCGAAATAAAATAATAATTAATTATAAAATTACCAAAAATCATAAAAAAAAATCCCAATCAACCACATATCTTCAAAAACACATATAACACATTTAAAACACACAAATATACATGCACAATATTTTAATAAAATAAAAGTCCACTCACACAGACTTTAAACACAGCTGGACCAATCATACGCCTTTTCGTAAAATCCGAGAACGTCAATTCCTGCGAAAAATCACCTCAAAGGCTCACTAACTATCCTAATTAACTTACACATGAATCCCATTATTTTTTGGCAGTTTTAAACAAATTAAAATAATTCCTAAACCTTCGGACAGTCACAACTGCCTAGAGACGATGTTCGATCGCCTCAAAAATTATACCGTTGGACTCGTAACATCAAATACTATAACTTTTGTGTTGGAAAAATTTTCAGATGGTGTGACACTCACCCCCATGCACCTCCAGAAGTGGTTGCGCGTGGTGGCTCGACGAGTTTAACCCGACCAGGAAACACCATTTCCTTTACCATTTTCTTCGGTTCAACTACCTATCATCATCTCCTGAAGTCTAGAATTAGTTCTATGGAATTAATACTAAGAAAAACATACCTCATGTCTCCCTTAGCAATCAAGCTTTGTAGTCCACGATTTTCTCACTTTCCCGCATACCAAAATCCATATTTTCAAGCTCACTAGTGAGCATGCATCAAATCCTGTAGGTGTTGGATTTTTGCCAACTTGGTTTCCACCAGACGGTACTTTCCATGGTTCAAGTTTGAAAATGAGAACGTTGGTTTTTGAAGATTAGTGCTGATTTTATAAGCCAACTGATGTGGCATACATTAGCTCTTAATTATTACTACATGCAAGTTCGAAATGTCTCAATATGACACATGGGCTCTGCTTAAACAATAAAAATAGCAGGGGTTAGGATCCGACCTACAAAGTAAAGCACTAAAAAGATAGAAATTATTATTAAAAGCAACAAATAAGATTACATCGAATGCTTAACACTTTAGTTTTTAAAAAAATGGAAATTGCTATATTTGAACCCTTGGGTGGAGTTTCCCAACTACGCGGTCAACAAAGCCTTTGTCAAACCCATCGTAGTAAGTAATCACCCTCAGCTATTGGCCCGTGGTATCTTGGAAGGAAACTTAAGCTCTAAGATGTTTGCCCTCATCCTTCATGATGGCCACCTCTCCTTCCAGTTGCAACAAGGAATCTCTAGCAGTACTAACCTTTTCATAGAGAGAGATGATCTCGAGCTCGATTGAAGACCATTTTTCAAGGTGGAGAGTCAATTTTGTTTCTTCCGAAGCACAACAAGCATGGATTTCTCTCCTCAGTCATTGATAACATGAAACTGTTCCTGAGACTGAACATGAAGACGTTCAACAAACCTGTGATAGTGAGAAATGGGGACATTACTCCGGCCATGGTCTATGAGAGACATTTTATGGTGGAGGAGCTTCGTATGGAGAAGGTCAATTTATAAGTGTCTGTCTACATTATAATCATGGAGTTTGGAAATTTTGGTGAAAAGGGGGAAAACACTTGCCAAAACTGGAAATTTATTAAATGCCGATAATTTACATTTTAGTAAAAAAAAATTAAGGAAGGGAAGAAAAAGGAATTAGTTATGGGCCACTTTGAGAAGGCCATCTACGATTTCTTTACTTACTGCCTCATCTCACTCTTGAGAGGCTACCTTCTCCTGTTGCTGAAAGACGACGAGATTTTTTAGAGTTCCCTCTTCCTTGTCCTTAGACAGCCCATCACAGCAGCATCCTCGTAGCCTCGATTTACGATGTCAGCGCAACACTAGAACCAGGCATCCCGAACTGTCCTCAGTCTAGCCTTCAACACCACCCTCCAAGCACTGGCCTTATCGACCATTTTATTCAGCATGAGGATTGAATCCTCGCCCTCGGAGACAATGGCAGACTCATAAATGTAGCTCTGGAATTATGAGACATTTTCTTTGAAATTCTCTCAAATCTATCAATGGAGAAATGTGGGAAGAGATGGTTGATTATGGCTGGTATTTATAGCCAAAAGATTTGGTTAGAAGTTAATCTCAAAATATGTGAAAAGTAATGAGAATTAAATGCAGAATAAATACAGTTGCAAATTTTGCGTATCATGAGGGTAGTTTTGAATTACAAGCAGTGCCGCCAAAATCAAAACAGAAGACCTATGTTAAACAAAAGGCAAGAAAGGCTCTCGGCTTTAACAAAGTTTGAAGTTAGAAATTCAGCAGCCCAATAAGCATGGCTTGGAGGCCCACTTTCTACATTCGGATATTAAAAGAAAGGGTTGCCTCCTCGATAGAAGCTTCATTGGCTCGTTTATCTCCTTTTTGAAAAATTTCCCGGGAAATTTCAACGCTTAGAAAATTCTTATTGTTGTCTAAGTCATGCATGAGTGGCTTTAGCCTCAACGAGTTGGACTCAAAGAACCTTCACTTCCTGAAGCGCTTCGTGGTGCATACCTCCAATGTAAACAAATTCATCCTAAGCAATGAGGTACTCTAATGAAGATCATCTAGTTTAACTCGGGTGGGTACATTTGTTGAAGAAGGATACTGATCTGAGTAACCGGATAAAAGAAAACTCCAAAAATTCTCCCATAGTGGCATAATCAGGAGAAAGGTTAACAAAGTCATATGGGAGGATCGAGAAAAGAATTCCACTACATGAACCAAATCTTCTATGTCAGAATAATCGTCTTTAGCCACTAAGGGTCTAATAACATCCTTGGAAACCTCCAGCTCATATGGCCTAAGGTTCAGACATTTGAGTTTAGCAAAAAGACCTACTTGCAAAGCAAAAATAGACTCAGGACATCGAAGCAGTAATACTTCGTGGGACTAAGCACCCAGGAGTAGGAATTTATCGGTGACATATTTGGCACAAGGCCATTCAAGGGTCGTTGAATCCGCGACCTTGGGAATTTAGAAATGGCAACTACTGATGAAAAGGTTGTAGGAGATGGGACGTCTGAAGGGCCCGGATAGTTCATACTTTTCAAACGATCAAGAATATGGGGTTTATATGGAGCGTCTTCGATCCGAATGAAGGGAACATTATTCGGACCTCTGATAGTCTTTCCCTGTTTAAAACCTCAGCACAAAAAAATGGATAAAAAATTATGGGCTAACAAGTAATGGAGTGGATGCATTAGAAGAAACAATACTAGTCAAGGCATTGTTGTTTTCTAACTTCCGGTGTTCGACCACGACTAAAACAGCTAGATCAAAACTTGTGGCACCCTTCAAAGATAGAAAATGGCATATCCACACTTCTCTCCGGGAGAAGCTGTAGCTCTCTTTGAAGTAGGAAGTCCACCATGAATCAAAAGCAGATGTACACCCATAAAAGGGTTTCATGGAAAGCAGGAAAATCATAGGCACATTGGACAGAACATCCCAAGCCGCGATTTCCAATTTTGAGTCAGAATCCCCTAAACTGAATGATGCCCTATCGTTTTCACCCCACACGGACAGTGTAGGGATAGTTTGGAAGAAACCAAATTGGTGAGCACAATAGTTGGGCTGGTAAACCTCGAAGCCAGGAGTCGATCTGTTGGTCTTGCCACCACCTTTTAAAAGATCTAGATCAAAGATACAACTCATGAAATCTTGGGCTAGAACTCTCTTGGGATTGGATCAGCGGATGAACAGAGAAAACCTTCTTTTCGGAACCATGGAAATTTCCTGATCACATTGGCATCCCAATTTTCTTAAGGGCGAGAAAGAAACATGCAAAAGAAGGACATGTAGTTTCCAGTGGAGACAGAAAGAGGAGGTAGATGCATTAACAATTGGGATGGGACTACATCATTAGGATATTTGATTGTATCGCTCTAAAATTAAGGGAACACCCAATTTAGCCATACTTGAACCATCTAAAGGGGACCATTCAAAGGAGCTAATTTCATGCAATAAAGAACTATGGAGCGCAGAATGCCATACACGTGGGCCAATACAAGGGGCCCTAGAGCTATGTTGGAATAAGATGCCATCAGTGCAGCTAGTGGGGTCTAGTCCAACGTTGGACTCCACATGGTATTAGGAAATACGAACCAGTCCAACCAGTAGTGGTAGAATTGGATATTTTCATAATAAACGGACCCCAAGTAAAGATCTGCGAGCCCAAGTTTTTCGAACTCATTTTCAGTCCTAAGTTGCCAGTTCCCGTCAAATTGGCCGAAGATGGATAGAAATTGGGAAAGAAGAAGCACAAAAGGGACTTTTGATGGAAGCTACATGATCGGAGGACCATGACCCTCATTTGAGTTGAATGGAAAAGAAAAAGTGAAATCCTCTGTGTCCCTTGATAAGGATAACCTAAACAAGATACCTATATCCAGGAAGGTTAACATCATATCCAACTCGAAAATCAAATGTGTTTGTACTAATGTTCTAGAAGCACAGAACTGAGTGAAAAAGACTAGAGTTGGGAGTAATGCAAAGAGTAGAAAGACTTACTAAATAATATATCCAGTTGCTCCAGTGCTCATCCGGGTACATCTGTTGCATTCTTTGAGCCCATTGTTTCCAAGGACATGCAAGATTTACATAACCTAGAGAAGGAAAAAGATGCTTCCATGCAAAGTCTATATTCACCAGCGGAAATGACCTCCATTGATATATGGTGGGAGCTTGGAAGTTTCTTAAATGAAGGTCAAGAGTGTTCACCCTGCCCGAAGGAGGGCCCTTCCAACAAGAGCCTAGAGCAAAACAACAGTCAGAATCGATCATGAAATATGAGTCATGTATAACTTCACCATCATCTTCAACGAACTCCATGATATCAAGAGAAGCACATGAGTACGGTTCAATGCCCACACCGCAAACCTAGGAAGTCGTGGCAGTGGGTTTAGAGATGGGAAGGTTAAGAGAATCTGTAACGACCTAGAAAATTGAGAAAGTAAAAGTGACAATATGTAGACAGGTGGTATGCTGAAAATGAATTTTGGATAATATACATGTGTGTGTGTGTGTGTGTGTGTGTGTGTGTGTGTGTGTGTGTGTGTGTGTGTGTGTGTGTGTGTGTGTGTGTGTGTGTGTGTGTGTGTGTGTGTGTGTGTGTGTGTGTGTGTGTGTGTGTGTGTGTGCGCGCGTGCGTGCATGTGTGTGCATGGATTTTGGGACTTCGATGGTGGATGGCCGAAATGGAGTAAAGTGTGAAACCGAGAGGGAGATGAAACAGGACCAGGGAGGAAGAGAGGAAAAGGAAGAGAAAAGAAGAAAGGAAGAACATGACGGAGAAAATGGGAGAAAAACTGCAGAAAAACGGTGAAGGATGAAAGTAGGTCGTTAGGTGAAAACATGGAACCTAGGGGGTCCTTTTTGGATTTCTGAGTTTTGGTCTTGAAACTCTAAAAAAAGTGTTCCTAGGTCCTTTTTCGAGTTACTAGGATTATTTTAAGATAGAAAACGTGAAGTTTGGACGTGAAGAACTTGCAGGACTGAACTTGGAACTTTGATCGAGAACTTAAGACGTTGGGTTGTGCTGTTTAGGTAAGTTTTCTGAATTTAGATGTTATAGGTCTTTTCCTGAGATCGAAATGCAGAAGATGGACTTTTGAATCATAAGAAATGGTCGAGGAAAATTGATTTTAGAATCTGGTCATGGTCGCTGGGTTGGGCGACTGGAGTCGCAAACCCAGCTAGATGTTGTCAGTGATAGGTCTGTGCGTGAGTCCCAGATAACGGTCAACAAAAAATTTCTTCGTTATGATTCTATGAGTTCAATGGTGTAATTTCCAAGTTAGTTGGGCATCAGTTGAGTATAGTTTTAAGGGTCCAAAGTTATACTTATACTTTAAATTCTTAACTAATTTATGGAAAATTAAGGGCTTGGTTATAATCATATTTTGATGTTAATGAACTTAAACTATGAGTTATGGTGAAAGGAATATTATGGGAATTAAGTTTAATGTTTGTGTTGTGATATGCTAAAACTAAGCATTAAAGTAAACACAAAGTCACACTTAATATTTAATGAAAACATATGCAAATTAAAACTATTTTTTTTATATTGTAGCAGTAATAAGTAGAGATCATTCTGGACTGGGGATTAAGGGTACCTAAGCATGATTGTCGTTTGATTAATTAATTAATGGGGTAATTGTTTTTTACTAAGGTCCTACGTGATTAACTAATCTAAACTAACCTAATCTATTATTTAAACGTGGTCAACTCATCTTTAACCTAACTCATTCATAAATTATAATAACTTCAAAACCTACGAAATTTCATAACCTTAGTTCTACGAAATACATGCATATTATTTCAAGTACGTGCTCAAGAATTTGCTCTGTATACTTTCAATGATCTAGACTCGGGATTCGCCCTATATCTAATCAAGCATTAAGCATAAACATTACATGCATAACAAAAACTAAGATATTAGAACACATGAAAGATTATTGAAATTAATATAAAATATAAAATATAAAATATAAAACCATAATAATATTATGAATCAATCCATAAGTACAATATTCAAATGCAAAGAGAAGACTACGGAGTAAAGAGCTTGAGTTACACTTTGAATCCTCGGGAATTCATCCTACAGATGCTAGGTGGTTTGACACTCTTATGTCAATGGAGGATGGTGTAGTTTACTTTTACACAAGGAATTTCAGCCTTAAAGGAAAGGGAGATTAAGTTTTGACAAAATTTTAGTACAAAGAATGCACAACTTCTAACTAAATGATCAAAGTTTACTATTTATAGACATATGACAAGTTCCTAGCTCAATTCTTAATTAAAAGAAAAATATAAATTCTAATGAAATAGGTAATCTAAATTCTAAATAAAAAAATATATATTTTCCTTGTATTATTTGGAAATTGGGATTGCTGGCTGGAAAATCCAAAAAAGGAAATCTGGAGACGCTGGGCCACGGGTCGGTGAAAATGCGCTGAAATGGCGAATGGAATGTGGGCTGCTTTCTTGGATCTTCTTCGAACTGGACGCGTGCATGGGCTGCACGAATGGATACGCTGAAGTGGACAACAGGCTGCTATTTAGGCCATAACAAATGGAGTCAGTGGTAGCTGGCGGACAGCTTGGAATGCATGCACGCGAGAAAAGGACCACGTGGTGGCATTTACTGCGGGGCTACATGGGTGATGCGATGGAAACAATTGGCACAAATCATGGGCGGCACATGCAAAGTGGGCTGGCGAATGGAACTTGCAAGCTGGCCCGCTGGAATAGTGCGAAGATGGGCTGCGGGTTTGGTGAGCTGGTACTCGGCGTGCAAATGCATGGGCTGGGTCGGTGGAATTTCGGGTTGTGCGAGTCTGTTGGGCCAGGTCTGCGAATATGCTACATGGAATTAGCTCGGTTGAGAAATTGGGCCACGAACAGATTCTAGGTCTTGAGCAATTCTAGGCCTGTATTTAACAACTAATTATTAATTATTAAATCTTATACTTAGTACCAAATCATCTATTCTTAAGATTAATGCCTAAAATTAATAAAGTTAGTTAGAAATGGTAAGACTAGGATTATAACAAAGCAAAATGCAAAGGAAATTAAGATAAAAATGTGATGAAATATGAGCTTATCATGTTCGTGTTAGTGAACCATTTTGGGGGAAAGAATGATTGTGGGAGCTTGACTATGCAAGAGGCATGTAGTAATTGATTGTTTTTTCTTAAGACGAATTAAGCATATTGATTTATTGATTTTATAAATCTTTGTGGTATGATGATCTCTTATTAGAGGCTTAGTTATGTGATTTGTGTGCAATGGATGTTAATTGACAGGACCGCCCCCGAAGGGACATTGATAACCGTACCCGGTCCTGCTCCCGTCTGACAAGTCGACTGAAATCCCCAAATTACCCTCAGTACTTGCCAAACCAGGGATAGCCACACACGTACTCACTCATGCCTCCGCCTCTCGAGCAACCTCGATCAACGTGCCACGACCTGGAGGGTCAATAAAACACAAAAGGTGTGAGTGGACAAAAATAAATCAGTTTATAAAACAGTTACAGAAATACATTTCTCCCCTCCACGTAAAACCAATGCATGCATTCGAAAATCATTTCGCAATCCGTTACATTTTCATCATAAGAAAACCGTGTACGAAAATCAAAATCATTTTCCTTTTCTTAACCTTCGGGTCTGAGCCCGCAATCACAAACACAGGGCCTCAGCCCAAAATCATGAATCAACTCTAAGTACACAGTATAATCCAAAATCCATCAACCACATAAACCGGGCCACTGCCCAACACATCCGAAAACATCAGCAACCAAAAGTTATTCACAAGTCAAATCAATCTGCTGGATCTCAAGTGCGCCCTAGTCTTTAAACTCAAAATCATGCTCATAATCAGGCCTTCCCGGAATATCAACGAGTCTTTAAACTCAGAACATAATTATAGGCCTCAGGGGTATCATACCGTGTCTTTAAACTCAAAACAGTAACCGAGTCTTTAAACTCATCAAGGGCCCTCCCCCATCATCAATTAACCGAGTCTTTAAACTCAAAACATGATCCAACAACAGCACCGGGTCTTTAAACCCAAAACATAATCCAACAATAATACTGGGTCCTTGAACCCAAAACCAGTTTCCAACGGGTCTTTAAACCCAACCATTTGTAAATCACAACAAACTAGGATCTATCGTGATCCAAATTCCAAAATCAATCCGAAATCACATTTTGTCATAACAGGACTCATGTCCGAATTTCCACATTCAAATCCCCAAAATCTTACTTCACAAAACATAATCAAATCATCATTAAAAACGAGACATGTATAATCATATCAAATCACTTTTTCAAACCATCATCCTCTCCTGAATTCGAATTTGCAATAATGATTCCGTAAGCCGGCATCCGGAACCGTCATTCTGAACCCAAACCAGAAATCCATTTTCAAACTTCCGAAAACCGAAATCTCGTTCATCAAAATTACTTTAATGCCCTGGGCACCAAGCCCGAAATCACCTTTTTCAAAATTCGTTTTAATTCCTTGAAATCACATCATATTTCAAATCCCAAGGTCAAAAACTCAAAAACCATAATCAAATCACCAAAATCACGGTCAAACCACATCATACTCGAAATCTCGTAAAACGTGCAAATTCGTGTCATTCTCGAAATACGTGTCAAAACAGTAAATCATACTTACAATCATAATCGAAACATCATTAAAACATGATACGCACAAATCATATAATCAACGCTTCGTCGTAAAACGTGCTAAAAACTGAACTTCCTGGAAAAACGTGTAAATACGTAAAACCAACATAGCAGAGTCAATAATCATAAAATCACATGTAAAACCATAAAACAATTATAGAAAAGCAGCTATGCATGCTTAAGTATAAGGAAGGGGTCCACTCACAGTCACCGGCACGTCACTCGCGCCCCATACGTTCCGTACGTTCCTCGTCTGCTTCGGGAAGTCCCGATCCTGTCACAAGTCACCAAAAGACGTCACTAACACGTCAACGAAGGTCCTCCTAATTTTCCCTAATTTTCCCGGACTTCAAACATGCGTAAAACAAAACCCTAAAACTTCAATCTCATAGAACTAGCTCGAATCGACGTCCGATTAGCCCGAAACCTATCCCAAAAGATCCGTTACAACTTCTAGACCAAAAACTATGTTGGAAGGTTCGCCGGAAAATGACCCACGCGCCCCCACGCGCCGCCCAAAGTGGTTGCACGTGGGTCTCACGCGCCTGCTACAGTGTTATCGTCAACCTCTGTCCCAGCGGTCCAGACTGGTTCAGCCAAACCGAACTAGCGTGATCGGTTCTCTGTCACCCGTCCACCATGTCCCTTCCTTCCAAGCCCAGTAGCTTCGTCCCGTCCTAAGCAACCTATTCCCCTCAACCAAACACAACAATCCTATCTCTAACCCATCGTCCCTAACTCGAACCCGTGACCAACCAAAACCTATGTTCTTCCATTCAGCCACCCGTGTCACCCCCATCACGGCTTCGATGTAGCAGGTTCCTAAGGACGTAAGGAATCGATTAGGACCTACGAGAAACCTCGACTCAGCCCCTAACGTCACGACTAACCATTTGAACAAAACGGGGAAAACAGAGCAAGCAGAGGAAAAGAGAAATTACCTGTCTCCTGGTCGCCGCCGTGAGTTCCACCGTGCTCACTAGACTCCCATCAAGCCTCTGAACACCGTCCCAGCTTCAATCCACGAGTTTGATCGCAACTCCGCAACACCACCACTACGACTCTCTCTGTTTTTCCCGAGAACTCCAACCCACACACTACCCTGATTTCTTCCACAGTCCTCACTCACAAGCCATTCACCACTTCCTCCCTTCTCTCTGTCACTCTCTTGATCACCAGAACTCACCACACCCTCTGTTTCTCTCTTGTGCACGGCCACAAACACACACACGAAGCATTTGAACCGTCCAAACTCATAGAACCCTCTAGCACACGGCCACATGTCACAATCCTACAGCCCTTCTCACAAATATCCCCTTGCACATGCACACTTGTCCTGATCCAATTTGCACAAATCCCAATGCACCAAAAGACCAAAATGCCCCTACTTGTGAGTCAAAATTACCGTTTTTCCCATGCCGTTCTAGACCCATATCTCGCTCGTCCGATTTCCGATGAAGGCATGCCGCCTGTCGTTGAACTTAGGACGACGAGATCTACTTAACGGTCCTCGGCCTACGTGAAAATGGCCAGTCTAGCAGAAAGTCAACGTTTCCCCCTATTTTAACCAAATTACGGTAATGCCCCCAACCTTCCGAACATCATAACTTCATCCTAGGATGTCGGAATCAGGCGTGCCACCTGTCTACGGACTCGTGGCGTCCCAACCTACGTCACGGTCATCGGTCAATGTCCAATTGACCGCCCGAACTAAAAGTTAACTTTTGCCCAAACTAAGGGCAAAATCGTCATTGTACGCTAACGAACCTATCAGAACCAACTAACCACCGCTTAAGCTCACTAATCCCATCTTAATCACTGTCTTAAACCTAATTTCCGGGACGGGTCATTACAACCTACCTCCTTAAAAGAATTTCGTCCCCGAAATTCCGCAACTCGTTCCCAACAACTCTAGGGTCTCCTACCCAAACAACAACTCAGTTTCCCATCAATCAATTCTACCTTGGGTCTTTCACAACACCGCTACTACCAGTTCAACATTTCTGACCCGCTCTCAGTACAACAAGAACTTCATGGTGTACGCAAGTGAAACTCTATGAACAGAAAACAAAGGTATTTTAAAATACCTCACTTAGAGTACCCAATAGAATTCATAGAGTACATCCTCACGTACTACCACCCCACTTCCCGGAAACCCAACTCGAATCCTAACCCAGAAACAATCTAGTCCAAAAAGGAATCCTACCTACCACCTTACTACGTAATGAAGCCAACCACCATGTCGGAAGAAACCAACAAAGTACTAAAGGAAATCCTAGATTGTGGGTTCTCTTCTCTTCAATAACCTCATATCGATCAGTTATAGTCACTCCTTTCCAGTTCCTTCCGTCATCCTTCAACGGAACTCACTGTAGTCCTGAACCTCGTCACTCCAGGTCACCTAAGGAAAGTCCTAGACTCTATCTGGAAACCAAACGAAACTATGTACAACTCAACCAAGGATAGTAAAAGTACCTATCACGGCACCGGGTGCTTACTGAGCCTCCTGCTGAGTCATCGAAAACTCTCGGGCCTAGTAGTAACACACATCCCGGCCAGAAGGACTCGGTCTCCCTGTAGACGCAACAGACGTCGCACTGGCTTGCGGAATCGGCTATGCTCAGTAACCATGGAATCCTAAACTCTGGAAACTCCCAGGTCATCGTGTGGGCATCCCAGCCAGACAACTCGAGAGTATACCACCACTCGTACGCCGCACCGTCTAGTAAGAAGGTAGCCAGTAACACTCGATCCTCCGGTGGGCAATGCATCACTGTGAAAATCCGCTCCAATCTCGTAATCCACCTCTGGGCTTCCTCAGGGTCTGCCCCACCACTAAAAGTCGTAGCCCCAAGCCGATGGGCTCGCTCAATGGTAGCACTCTCTGTCCCTCTCGCTGCGTCCTCTTCAGGTCGTGGAGGGGGTCCACGTCTCGGAGGCATGGTCAACCGCACACTGAAAGAGGCATAGAAGCAGTCAAACAACCTAAACACAACCTCGCAACAAACACAAACCACAAACCTATGCTCTGATACCAATTGTCAGGACCCACCTCGGTTCCACCCCAAAAACCGAGGTAAATCCTGCTCCCGTCTGACAACCCAAAAACGAAAGACCGAAACAACCTCACCAAAACCACAAATTACATTGTCAAACGCAGGAGAAAACAAAACATCCCAGAGTCAGTTGTTATACAGAGCATAGTACAAAACTAAGGAAATTAAACCCAATACACAGAGTACACGCACAACGGAAAATCGAAAACACTCCGGGAAAACTCCCGAGTACTCTATGCCTCCGACACTGCCTCAACGTCAACCCCCACGCTAGCTCACGACCGAGAGGGCAATTAAAAACCAGAAAGTGTGAGTGGACCATAAGGAAAGAAAAGTTCCAAAAAACCATTTCATAAACAAACCAGGGTTTGGCCCTCCGTTTTGAAAACATGCATGCACAACCCATTTATTGGAAACAGTTATAAACCACATAAAGATTGTCATAAAAACATTTATAATTCACGAAATAGGTATCATAAACACAGTACGATAAAACATAAATCCAAGTCATCATTATCCGATCAAACCTGCTGGACCTATCCGAGTCTTTAAACTCCCGAGTCTTCAAACTCAATCCAGGCCTCAATAATCCGAGTCTTTAAACTCCGAGTCTTTAAACTCACAGGCCTACGGGGGAAATATCAATATATCCGAGTCTTTAAACTCCCTAGTCTTTAAACTCAATCCGGGCCCGTCCCCCGTCATATATAATCCGGGTCTTTAAACCCAATAACCAGATCCAGCAAATCCAATCAAAACCATTGAAAACCATTTCTAATCCATATCCAAACCCGAATCTGAAATCACTAGCCCGAAGCCCTTCCGGCATCCAGAACCGTCATTCCGAACCCAAATTTGGAATTCCACTTTTCAACTTTAAAACCAAATTCCGCTTTCCGAAATCCGATTCTAAAACCGAAAATCTTGATCATCAAAATCATGTTCCAAAATCCTTTTATAATCATTGAAAACCATTTACCATTTGAAATCCCCAAAATCATGGCATCGAAATCAGAAATCAACGATTCCTCGTAAAACGTGCTAAAACCCGAACTTCCTGGAAAAAACGTGTAAATACGTAAAACCAACATAGCAGAGTCAATAATCATAAAATCACATGTAAAACCATAAAACAATTATAGAAAAGCAGCTATGCATGCTTAAGTATAAGGAAGGGGTCCACTCACAGTCACCGGCACGTCACTCGCGCCCCGTACGTTCCGTACGTTCCTCGTCTGCTTAGGGAAGTCCCGATCCTGTCACAAGTCACCAAAAGACGTCACTAACTCGTCAACGAAGGTCCTCCTAATTTTCCATAATTTTCCCGGATTTCAAACATACGTAAAACGAAACCCTAAAACTTCAATCCCACGGAACTAGCTCGAATCGACGTCCAATTAACCCGAAACCCATCCCAAAAGATCCGTTACAACTTCTAGACCAAAAACTATGTTGGAAGGTTCGTCGAAAAATGCCCCACGCGCCGTCAAAAGTGGTTGCGAGTGGGCCTCACGCTCCTGCTACAGTGTCATCGTCAACCTCTGTCCCAGCGGTCCAGACCGGTTCCGCCAAACTGAATCGACGTGATCGGTTCTCTGTCACCCATCCACCATGTCCCTTCCTTCCAAGCCCAGTAGCTTCGTCCCATCCTAAGCAACCTATTCCCCTCAACCAAACACAACAATCCTACCTCTAACCCATCATCCCTAACTCGAACCCGTGACCAACCAAAACCTCTGTTCTTCCATTCAGCCACCCGTGTCACCCCCCATCACCTTTGTTCTCTTGATCACCAGAACTCACCACACCCTCTGTTTCTCGCTTGTGCACGGCCACAAACACACACACGAAACATTTGAACCGTGCAAACTCATAGAACCCTCTAGCACACGGCCACATGTCACAATCCTACAACCCTTCTCACAAATATCCCCTTGCACCTGTACACTTGTCCTGATCCAATTTGCACCAATCCCAATGCACCAAAAGACTAAAATGCCCCTACTTGTGAGTCAAAATTACCGTTTTGCCCTTGCCGTTCTAGACCCATATCTCGCTCGTCCGACGTCCGATGAAGGCATGTCGCCTGTCGTTGAACTCAGGAAGACGAGATCTACCTAACGGTCCTCGGCCTACGTGAAAATGGCCAGTCTAGCAGAAAGTCAACGTTTTCCCCTATTTTAACCAAATTACGGTAATGCCCCCAACCTTCTGAACATCATAACTTCCTCCTAGGATGTCGGAATCGGGCGTCCCACCTGTCTACGGACTAATGACGTCCCAACCTACGTCACGATCATCGGTCAATGACCAATTGACATCCCGAACTAAAAGTTAACTTTTTGCCCAAACTTGGGGCAAAATCGTCATTCTACGCTAACGGACCTATCAGAACCAACTAACCACCGCTTAAGCTCACTAATCCCATCTTAATCACTGTCTTAACCCTAATTTCCGGGACGGATCGTTACAAATTTCCCATAATTTTCCGGGAATTAAACGTTAGTTAAATACGTAACATAGACCTTCGGACCCTCGAAACAACATCGAAACGGTGTCCGACAACTTCGAAACCAACGCTAAAATGTTCCTTACAATGTATAGGACAAAAGTCATGTTGAACTTACCTCGAAAATCGGTCCCACGCGCCCTCACGTGCCGACGTGAATGGCTACGCGTGAAACTCACGCGCGTGCTACAGTGTTGCTACAGTTTATCTTCCTCACCCGACTCTCTGCTAAACGGGTCCCAAACCCGCGACACAACCCGATCCAATCTCCTCCAATTATGGCTTAATTCCTTCAATTTGTCCATCGAAAACCTTCCATTATAAGTTAATTTATGTTCTCCATTATTAATTACACACAACAAGCACTAAATCCAACTTTCTCTCAGGATCAAACAGACGGGTCAAACTTTCAAACCTTACTCAAATCGACTCAGTTTCCAAATTAACTTAAATAGAAGCTTCACAAGACCTAAACGAACACTAAACCAAATCCAATTGCATGAAAATTTACCCGCAGGTGATCGTCCTCAAGCTCGAAATCTTTCCAGAACTAGAACTTGTGTTCTTGGCCAAACCGCGATCGATTTTCTTCCATCTTTGTATGGTTGAGTTTGACATGATCCTAGAAGACTATTCTTAATCTCTGTTTGGCTCCACTCAGCTCACAAATTAAATTTAGAATTTTCCCTCCATTTTCGATTTTTTCCCAGAGCTGGTTTCTCTCAAACTCTCAAGCTCTCTGCTTCAAAATGGCTCTCCCGACTCACTCTCACTCCCTATAATCAAAACAGACCTCACGGCAGCCCAAGGGAACCTCAGTCCCACTGTGTAAATGGTTTCCCGTAAATAGAACCCAAAGCCATTACAAAATTGTACCCGTGCTCTGATTTCCTGTCCAACCCACACCAACATGCTTCCACTAACCTCAAAACACTTAAACAATTCCTTGTTTCAGAGAACCCTTAAACAATTCCTTGATCAGAGGGTGGATTAAACAATTGTACAGCATTTCCCACGGCTGTTTCAAACTGGGCTTGGAAAATTACCATTTTGCCCTTCAGCTCAAAATTACCAAAATGCCCCTCCTCTTCCGAGACCCGTAACTCAACCGTCCGATGTCCGTTTTTAGCGTGCCGCCTGTCGTTGTATTCAGGGCATCGAGATCTACCTAACGGTCCTCGATTTGTGTGAAAATCAGTGGTAATAAAAAAGTCAACATTTTCCCCATTTTTGTCCAAATTACGAAAATGCCCTTGAACTTCCGAA
The DNA here is from genome assembly GCA_032719365.1 of Prinsepia uniflora. Classification (NCBI taxonomy): domain Eukaryota; kingdom Viridiplantae; phylum Streptophyta; class Magnoliopsida; order Rosales; family Rosaceae; genus Prinsepia; species Prinsepia uniflora. The sequence goes on along the minus strand of CM064872.1, from coordinate 44,785,125 downwards.
CGTCATAACTTTCTCCTCGAATGTCGGAATCCGACGTGCCATCTGTGTATGAACTTGTGACGTCCAGTACTACGTCATGGTCATCGGACAAAGCCCGTTTGATCGCCCGGGCAAAAATTCAACCGTTCGCCCATTACCTAGGGGCAAAATAGTCATTTTCGACAAATTTTCCAAATTTCCCTTTTCTGAATGTCCGGGTCGTTACATTAATTGTAGACTTTTCTTTAGTAATATTCATATTATTTGATGAATTGTGAATTCACATCAATTTCGATAATTGAAATGCTGGGATTAAGACTCGGATGAATTTGGGTTACAGGGGTAGTAACGCCGCAAGAATGGATTTTTTTTGTGTGGTTAACTTAACTTAAGGTAAAATAAAAATATCCCTTGTCTGATCACAATTAAGAAAATCTTGTTATTAGCCGGGACCAGAACTTGTCTGGTTTCTCGGAAATTAAGGGGCAGGTCCTGTCAGAATGATCCTTATCTTTTTGCTAAGGGATGAGCTTGGAGGTCATGATTTTTTCTGAATATGGGAGATGGCGATGAGTTCACGACGAGGATGACAGAGCTATGGGAGATTGTAATTGGAACACCAAATATACATGTGGAAGCAGAAGATGGGCGAGAAAGTGTGATCGTGTGAATTTAAAATGTTTTATAATCAAAACATTTCAAATTCAAGTGGCAATGTTTACACTCGAAAAAATCCCCTCTTGTCCGAATACATTGGCTCATGGAAATTAAAGACCCAAAATCGAAGGCAAGCCCAGCCCAAGCAGCTTTGAGCATAGAGAAGAAAAAAAACATGAGCGGTGCTGACATATGCGAAGAAAACGTAGGCAAATGGGAGTATTTCAACGAAAAAAATGGTAGCATGGAATCCATGTGGGATCTAACTTAGCAAATTGAGAGCTTTTTCACCACTTATAAATAGAGAAAAACCTAGCTTCTTAAAGGACTGTCAATCAACCAATCAAACCCAGAAAATCGATCTTCTTCAATTTCAAATCCTATGAACACTTTTAAACAAGGTTTTATGGTTTTAAAAGGTTGGCCCTTGTGGAAAAAAACTGTTTCTTTCGATATAGAAAATCAAGATGCAACTTCTCTTCTTACCCCTTCGAGGCATTTATGTAACTATCTAACCGTATTTCTGGCCGCTCTAGCAGTAATGTCATAATGGTTGGCTTTATCTCCCTGGATTAACTTTCTTTTTGACCGCTTAGTGCCATAAGGGTTGCCCTCTTTCCGACTTCTAGTTCTTGGATTTGCGATCAATGTTTGCACAAAGATTAACCTTCTTTTTTACCATTCAGTGTCATACGGATTCATTATATTGACAACTGGTTCATGGAAAGTCATTCTGACTACCAGTTCATGAAAATTTATTGACTACTGATTCACGAAAAGTCATTTCGACTACCGATTCATGGAAGTGATTTGACTACCGATTCACGAAAAGTTATCCTGACTACCAACTCATGGCTGGTCACTAGGGAACTTAAACCTCATGTTCAACGTCTTGTTGTCGCTTTTGAGTACTCTGTCATCTCATGGAATGATTTCTGACTGATATTCATTTTAGTTGATGATTTTTGGAATTTCTTGTTTAATACGGGCTTGAATACGAAGGAAATAATTTAATTTTTTGTACTTTTAATTTCAGTTGTTTTTCAATTCTAGTACTTTTATATTCTTGTACTTCCATTACCATTTCAATACAAATAAGATTTTCTTAAGTAGTAATTGTTACTAGGGACACACCATCCAAGTGTGGTTTGTGACTTACCTAGTCGAGATACCATCTTTATGCATTCGTCCGAATACTTTGATTCCGACTCAAGAAAACCTGAGACCACTGAACATTTGACTGTTAAAATAAAAATGTCGCCAATTTGAATATCATGGAAAAATAACTTTTAAACTTAGGCTACACTAGAGTAGAAAATATTTTAAGTTCTTGAAAAGGGCTTAGAAAAGAGTAGCGCATGCTAATTCTTATCTGACTGCTTCATAATTTCTTTGAAAAGAAGAAAATTTTTTGAGCAGAAAATGGAGCCCATTTATACTGTCTAGTGACAGTTCACTACTAGTGGCACACCCGCACCTGAGTTGAAATGCCTACTTTGACAGGTCCCTCCCCGTAATCCCCCTTGATTAGCATGTGAGGACCTGATCCCGTCTGACAAGACCTTGTAAAATGACCATATTACCCTCGAGATTAAGTAAAAATCCTAACCACATGTCAGACCAGGGATACTACTACATACTAATTAGTATGATCAGAGTACGCATTCACCGTGATGCCTCAGCCTTCACACAGCCCTCGTCCGCGATCAACTTGGAGGATGCCAAAACCAATAAAAAAGTGCGAGTAGACAAAAAACAAAGTTTTGGAAAAACTATTTTTCAAAATCAATCATTAAACCCTCAGTTTAATAAAGATATGCATGCATAAAAATTTACGAATAAAACATCAATCTCAAAATACGTGCAGTAACTAGAAAATAGAAATTTCAAAACTTGCTCCATAAAAAGTCATACCAAATCCACACCAAAGCAAACCTGCCAACATAACCATATCAAAATAACCAATCATATCAATTGAACACACCAACATAGCGTATGACCCAACCTCGATGCCTGCAATCTGTATCATCGTATCAATGTGTACTACTGGTAGGCTAAGAGCACTTGGGAGCTACGGAGCATTACAACGATGTCCGAGTGTGGACCAGCTTAAGAACTATAGAGTCCCAGACTTGACATTTGAGTCACGGTCCTAGTCTTAGGAACTATAGAGCTTTGCCTCAACATCTGAGACTGCTCACAATATCAGTCTCGGGAAGTACAGAGCTTTACTTCGACGTCCGAGACCGTCCAACCAATCTAGCATCTTGAAGAGAGTCTCCACAACACATATCACATCATTACCATCGTCACACATCATCATATTACACATCATCACAAGTACAAAGAAAACGCAAGTTTATGTCAACAACAATTCAAACTATAATTCCATATTTCGGCCCTAATCCCAAAACCACAGTTCAATCAAAAGCTCGTAAAACGAACCATTAAAATATCCATAAAATCATGTAAAATCCCATTTTACCAAACACCGTCAAAATCATACAAACATCTCATAATGGGGGTAAAACTATCTCCCAAAATTCAGTAAGGATCTAGAGTATAATAAACCGAATTTCCTCGCAAAACTTATTATTTAGATATTTCTTAAATGTTCGTAAAATTCCCAAAATCCACATAAATAGTGTACGACCCGTGTCCTGGAGGGAACGGTGAACGATCTCACATTCCTGCGAGGAGGGAATAGTTTGGGAGGGGAATGTTGATATTCCTTAAAGGTGTGGGCACTCACCTATCTAGCACGAGGCCTTTTGGGAGCTCACTAGTGTTGGATTCCTTTGGAACTCCAAAGTTAAGCGAGTTGAGGCTGGTGCAATCCCAAGATGGGTGACCTACTGGGAAGTTGCACGTGAGCTCCCAAAACAAAATCGTGAGGGCAAGGTGGCCCAACGCGGACAATATCGTCCTAGAGTCGGGTCCTGACAGAGGAGGACCAGGTCCTAATAGAATGGTATTAGAGCCAGATCCCGACCGGGAAGTGTTCCAGCGAGGACGTTGGGCCATAAGGGGGTGGATTGTAAGATCCGTGTCCTGGAGGGAACAATGAATGATCTCACATTCCTGCGAAGGGGGAATGGTCTGGGAGGGGAATGGTGGTGTGTCTTAAAGGTGTAGGTACACACCTATCTAGCACGAGGCCTTTTGGGAGCTCACTGGCTTTGGATTCCTTGGGAACTCCAAAGTTAAGCGAGTTGAGGCTGGTGCAATCTCAGGATGGGTGACCTACTGGGACTGACAGAACCCGCCCCCAATCCCCTTGGATTAAGGGCTAATTCCTGCTCCCGTCCAACTTACGCATGACACGAAGGCTAAACTGACGTCCAACCTCCATGTGACATGTAAGTCGGACAAGGGATTCTCGATCCAACCGTCCTAAAAGTATCCAGACTTCCCAGAGTGCGCCGAATCTACTGTGGATCGCGGGTGCGATGTCTCTGTCTCTCTCGACCAACAGCTTGCATCGCAACAACCTGGAGGGTATCAAAAACACAAAAAGACTGTGAGTGGACAAAAATAAATAAGAATTTAGAAAACAGTTCAGAGAAATTACATTTTTATCCTTCACGTAAAAACCAATGCATGCATATCAAATCCATGTCATGAAACCGTTCATAACAAAAACCATCATTGAAAACCGTTATTGAAAAACCCAAATCATTTATTTCTTTAAATCCGCAATTCAAATCCAGGGCCTCAACCCAAAAATCACAACTCAATCTTAACGTACGGGAACTCTGTTCCAAAACTCATCAAATCCTGTTCATCCGGGCTACTGCCCAAAACATGTGAAAACCAGTGAAAAAAATCACTCATGCGATTTTTCTGGATCTCAAGTGCGCCTGAGTCTTTAAACTCAAAACCATGGGCAATAATCAGGCCTTCCTGGGATATCAACGATTCTTTAAACGCAAAACACAATCACAGGCCTCTCGGGGTACCATATCCGAGTCTTTAAACTCAAAACACATACCGAGTCTTTAAACTCAAAACACATTAATCCAGGGCCCTCCCTCCCGTCAATCAACCGAGTCTTTAAACTCAAAACCAGATCCAGCGGTTTTTCTTTTCTTTTTTCCGGTCTTTAAACCCAAAACCATTTTTCATTCAAAAACCATAGAAAATCCTTCTCCGAATTCGCAACAATGAGTCTGTAAGCTAGCATCTGGAACCATCATCCCGAACCCAAATCCAGATCTCCTTTCCAAGTCTCAAAACCAAATCCGATATCGCATTTAGCGAAATCTCAGAAACAGGGCTCCAAGCCCGAAATCACTTTTCAAAATCCGTTATAAATCAATGAAATCAAATCATATTTCAAATCCCGAAATCAAATCATATTTCAAATCCCGAAATCAAATCATATTTCAAATCCCGAAATCAAATCATATTTCAAATCCCGAAATCAAATCATCAAAATCATGATCAAATCACAAGATCAATCAAAATCTCGTAAAACATGAAATTCCGTAAATACCTCGGAAAACGTGCAAAACCGTAAACCATCAAGATCATAAATCAAATCATAGAATCACATATAGAAAACATATAAAAACATATATGCATGCATCATAAGTTCGAAAGCAAAGTCCGCTCATAGACCATTAGTGTCACCGTCTCGATACGCGCGTAATTACGCTTCCCGGGCTAATCCACTATCACTGGCTTTCCCGAACCTGTCCAAATCCCATAATTAGGTCACTAACTACTTCATAATACTCATACTGAAGCCCCGTAATTTTCCCTAATTTTTAACTATTTTTAACCGAGTCTTAAAACCTTTGGACATCCCGAAACCTATCGAGACGATGTCCGATCGACTCGAAACCAGTGCCAAAATGTTCGTTACATCGAATACTTTAAAAGTCAAGTTGGAAACTTCCACAAAAGGGGCCCCAAGCGCCCTCACATGCCGCCCAAGGGGGCTGCGCGTGGGAGCCACGCGCCTACTGTTCATCGTCTCCTTTCTTGAGACGGACCCGGTTTGAATCGGTTCGAATCGGCCCGGTTTGAATCGGTTCGAATCGACCCGGTTTATACAGGTTCGAATCGGCCCAATTTGACCAAACCGGCGTCTACGGTTTAACCTCCCAAACCATCCAATTCTTCATCTTTTCCCATCCTTTTGATCCCATTAGTGTCGTCCTACTAATCCTAATCAACTTACATGATTTAAACACAAGGTTAGCGTTCGAATTATACCTTCCCGATCAATGTTTCCTTCCTTCAAATTCTCCCGTTCATTTTTTCATGGTTCTGGCCATTTCTGCCTCTAAGTCCACCTCCAAAATCTCCTTTTGACGTCCAAAACCGCACCCAATTAACCATTTCGATTAATAGTTATCACAAACAAAACTGCCATTTTGAATTTAAATGAAGGTTTTACAAGAAATTGTCATACCAATCAACTGAGGCTTCGAAGACGATCCAATTCATTCCTTACGACCTCAGATACAACATCCCATGCACCATGTCGATCGTCTACCCTTCAGCCTCTCTTTACCATTTTCAACTCCAACAGAGACTTCAGTTTTTCTTTTTTTCCTTTTTCACCCCCCCTCGTCGTCCACTGCCGTGATCGCCGTTCTCATCAGCTCTCGACCACCTTCCACACATCAGAGTTTAAAGTTAAGGATTGGTTCACCGTCTCAACTTCTATCCCATGTCTCAAGCTCAATCCTCTGTTTTTCCCTCCTCCATTATCGTGCAAGCCAGGATTTAACCGTGTGACAATTGTGAGAAGTAGGGAGGAGCTTCTACAACCATCCAGGGGAAGCCAGGTGTCCCCATCTTGTTGGGCACAAATCCTGAGGTAAGCCATGTGTCCACAGATAACTAGGCACAGCTCCCAATGCAATCAAATGACCATTTTACCCCTGCTTTCCAAAATTACCATTTTGCCCCTTACGTGTTTAGACTTATAACGAAACCGTCCGACGTCCAATGACAACATACCGCCTCTCATTTTACTCAGGGAATCGAGACCTACCTAACGGTCCTCGGGTTACGTGAAATTGACTTGTCGTCCAAAAAGTCAACAAATTGCCTCTTTTAACTAAATTACCGAATTACCCTTGAACTTCCGAACGTCGTAACTTTTTCCTCGAATGTCAAAATCGGACGTGCAACTTATCTATGGACTCGTGACGTCCCGAACTACATCACGATCATCAGTCAACATCCATTTGACCGTATGAACAAAAAGTCAACAGTTTTGTCCATTCCATGGGCAAAATCGTCATTCCGCACCATCCGTCCGGAAGCATTCAACTAATCACTGATTAACGTCATTAATCCCTCATTAATCACTAAGCTAATCCCAATTTTTGGAACGGGTTGTTACAGGGACGTTGCACGTGAGCTCCCGAAAACAAAACTGTAAGGGCGAGGTGGCCCAAAATGGACAATATCGTGCTAGTGTTGGGTCCTAACCGAGGAAGGCCGGGTCCTGAAAAATAGCACGTATCAAGAAATTCTCATTAAAAATCGTATAAAAACCATATAAAAATGCATGCATAGAGTTAGGAAAACAAAAGTCCACTCACAGTACGTCAACAGGCAGTATGCCAAAATTGGAGATCTAGTGAGGTCTTTTGGGGTCCTGAACCCCTAGTGGCATTTTGGTAATTTTTACATGATGGGTAATTTGACCATTGGGCAATGTGAACTAATTGGAATTGGACAAGTGTACCACTCTGGATGGTTCTGGTATGCACTCCCCTTCACCGAGTTTCCCCCTACATATAGACGTGTGAGTGTGTGCTGGTGAAGGTTCGGTGGGCATGGGCTGAACACCATGGATTGTGTTGACCGAGAGAGAGAAGAGAGAGAGAGAGAGAGAGAGAGAGAGAGAGAGAGAGAGAGAGAGAGAGAGAGAGAGAGAGCAAGGGACTGAGTGGTGAGGGACCTAAAAATGATGTTGGGAGTGAGGGAAGTTGAAGAAGAATACGAGAGGAAAAAAAATGGAGTGAAAACCATGGGGGAAATGATTAAACGGTGAAGGAAGGAACTTAGACCCGTGAGGTAGTATTTTGGGTTTCCTGATTCCATTGGTTCTAGGCAGGAACGAGGTAGCACGAACTTGAAACACACGGTCGAAGTGCGTGGATTCGAACAAGGCCATCAAGGTAAGTTTTCCCCATTTTTGGTTCATAGATCTCTTTCTCGTGTTATTTAGATGAATTCTGGGTTTTGAAATGTGAGAAAAGGTGTTAAAATGATGGTTTTCTACGTGGGTTGAACTCATGGGCCAGGATGAACTAGTATGCAGAAAACTGGGTCTGGTACGAGGTAGGAGACGATGAAAAGTGATTAGGCGTGTGGCTTATATGCAAAACCACTTCAAATGGCGCATGGGGGCGTGCAGAGGTAATTTTTGAAGTGGTTTCAATATTGTTTTTAATGTATTCAATGTTATGAATCTAAAGGTACAATTTTCGGGGCGATTGGACATCGTCTTGGGAAAGTTTTGACTGTCTGAATGTTTAGGGTCCGTTTTAATACGTTTAAAAATCCTGGAAAATTATGGGATTAATATGGGAATCAATTCGGATGATTAGTAACCCTTAGAAGTGATTTTGGTAGGAATTGAGGTTCTCGAATTTTACGAAAAAGCATGTGATTCGATTCGATCGCGCGAAAGGTATGTGTGAGTGGACTTTTCTTTTCCTACTCTATCCATGCATTTTTATATGGTTTTTATATGATTTATTATGATAATTGTTGATGATGTATGATGATGTGAGTTTTCATGTGAAGACCCTCATCGTGATGCCGATTGTGATGCATAGTCTCAGACGTCGAGCTAGGCTTCTTCATTCCTGAGACTTGTCTTAGACGTCGAGCATGGGGCTCCATAATTCTTGATACTAGGACCGTGACTCAGACGTCGAGTTAGGCTCCGTAATTCCTGAGTTGGTCCACCCTCGGACGTCGAGCTGGGCTCTGTAACTCCCGAGTGATATTAGCCTACCGATAGTGCACATTTGATATCATGTTTCAGCTTGCAGACTTCGAGGTTAGGTCAGTTGATGTGATTGTCTGCTTGATGTGTTGTTGGGTTTAATGTGATTGGTTCTGTCTACTGATGTGTTTGTGCTGGCATACTGGCTTTTATGTGTGGTACTTGAAATGGTTTTGTGTTGGCAGGTTTTGGAAGCTATGATTTTCTAGTTACTGCACGTATTTGAGATTGATGTTTTATTTGTAAATTTGATGCATACCTAGCTTTATTAAAAATAGGGTAAATGATATGTTTTGAATAGTATGTTTTTATAAACCTTTATTTTTGTCCACTCACACATTTTTCTTGGTTTTTTTGAGGTCGTTGATTGTGTTCGGTTACTTTGAAATTTAAACGGTTTTTTTATATGCATGCATAGCTTTAGAAAACAGATGGTAAGATGTTATGTTTCGAATTATGTTTTTAAAACCTTTATTTTTGTCCACTTACATGGTTTTTTGTGGTTTTGTAACCCCCAGGACCGTTGTACGAAGTTCGGGGCTGAACGAGAGGCGAATGCATGATTGATAAGGTGAATATTCCTTGCTTGACAAGCTAAGGGTAATCTTAGCATTCGGTATTTCTTGTCAAACAGGAGCAGGGGTGGTTTATGAGACGTTTTTCCTAGATGAGTCTTGTTAACTTGGTATCAGAGCTAGGATTTTGGGTGTTGGTTGTTAATATCATGCCTCCGAGATGCGAGACTTATGCCCGGCCTGGTGATGAGACCAATAAATAGGCCTAGGATAGTTATAGGGCTACAAATGGTTCTAGATTATTAGGTCGAATTGTGAATGTATGGTATGTATGAATAAGATGGAAAAATACGTTTTCTAGTTGAGTAACTGATTGGGAAGTTGAAATGACGAAAATTTTCTTTTATTGAATTTTATGAGTTTAATAAGTATGCTATTGGGATGAAAGTCATATGGAAACTTGGTAATGTAGACATGTCCCGATATGAGATTAGTTTTTTTTAAGGAGGGTAGGTTGTAACGACTCGAATCACAAGGAAAAGTAAAATTGGAAAAAATTAGATAAAATGACAATTTTCCCTTGAAAATTTCGAAGTGTTGACTTTCTGACCGGGACCTCTTTTAGGTAATTTGAGAAGACTTTGCGAAGGTCTCGAGATTCTGAATTCATAGAAAGGCGCCTGCCAAAAATTGGAGAACGTATGAGGTTGATTCAGATAAAAAACGATCAAGGGCATTTCGGTAATTATGAAACAAAGGGCATTATGGTCATTTCACATTGAGATTTTTGTTGTGAAAGTGACACTTGTCTAGATTTCTATGGACCCTTATCTTTGTTGTCCCCACCGAGTTAGGTTGTGTAGATACCTGAGTTTGGGGCTGGTGTCAGTTTCAGTGGAGATGGACTGAAATTCCTATAACCACCATGATCAACCAAACCGTAAGGGAGAAAGAACCAAAGAGAGTGCAGGAAAAAAGAAGAGGGAAGGGAAGAAGAATAGAGTATTAGAGGATTGATAGAGGGAGAAAATATTATGAAAAATTTTGAGGAAGAGAGAGGAAATAGGAAGCAAAACTGTGAACCCGCGATGGTGAAATCAGATTTTGATGTTCTAGGACTAGAACTTTGCAGGTGAGAACTCTCGTGACCTCCTGGAGTCCCTAAAGTTGTTTTGAGCTAAAAAATATGGTGTTTGGTACGAGGGAACATCAGAAAATCGTGGATGACGTGTGGGCCGAAAAGCTTGATTGCTATAGGAGACATAAGGTATGTTTTTTTTTTTAGTTTTAAATTCATAGACCTAATTCTAGAATTCAGGAGATGATGATAGGTAGTTAAACCGAAGAAAATGGTGGAGGAAATGGTGTTTTTTGGTCGGGTTGGACTCATCGACTCGAGCTACCCGGATTGCAGAGAACCGAGTTGCGTTTAAAGACAGGGATGATGAATAGTAACATGCGTGGCCACCACGTGTAGCCATTTTTTGGGCATGTGCCACCCCATTTGAAAATCCGTTCAACATAAAGGTTATAATATTTAATGTTACGAGTCTAACAGTACAATTTTCAAGGCGATCAGACATCGTCTCAGGGCAGTTTCAATTGTCCGAAAGTTTAGGGATTATTTTAATTAGTTCAAAAATTCCGAAAAATTATGGGATTCACATGTAAATTAATTAGGGTGGTTAATGACCCTTCGAGGTGATTTTTGGCAAGAATTGATGTTCTCAGATTTTACGAAAAGGCGTACGATTGGTTCGGTTGTGTGTAAGGTACGTGTGAGTAAACTTTAATTTTAATAAAATAGTATGCATGCATATTTTTGTGTTTTAAATGTGTTATATGTCTTTTTGATGATATGTGGTTGATTGAGATTTTATATGACTTTCAGTAGTTTTATAATTAATTATTATTTATTTCACATTTTACGAGATATTTCAAAAATTACGTTTTTCTATTTCGTTTCGATTGTGGTTTCGAGTTGAATATGATTTATGGCATGAAATAATGTGATATTGCATTCTTGGTGATTTTTATATGATTTCTGGATGTGTTCCGGTGGCATGTTTTACGGAGTTTACAATTGAGTTGTCTTTTGGGCTTAGGCCCGAGGTTTTGAATGTGGTTTTGATTTGTGATATTGATATGTGATATGCGTATGTGTTTCTTGGTATTTGTGGTATTGAGATGTGGTGATGATGACTGTGATGATTGTGGATAGTCCTCCTCGAGGTATGTGTTAGTTAATAGCCTCAGATGTCGAGTCGGGGGCTCTAAATCCTGAGATTAGTTTGATACTGACTCAGACATCGAGCTGGGCTCCATATCCTGAGTCAGTTCCCACTCAAACGTCGAGTTAGGCTCCTGATTCTGAGTGAGTGTATGTGTGAGGTCCACACTCGGACGTCAAGTTGGACTCCTGATCCCGAGTGGTGTGCTTACTAGTAGTTCCATGGATAGTAACTGATGTTATGCATTGAGGATGGGTTGTATGTGGATTGGATATGTGATTACTATGATGGCTTTGTGTTGACTACTGAGGTAATGATTTGTGTGCTGGTGGTCATGTCTATGAATGTTATGCATTATTTTTTTACACATTTTTTGAGGTGGTGGATTGTGTTCGGTTTCTTTGAAATTTAAACAGTTTTGTTATATACATGCATAGCTTTAGAAAACAGAGGGTAAGATGTTATGTTTTGAATTATGTTTTTAAAACCTTTAGTTTTGTCCACTCACACGATTTCATGGTTTTGTAACCCTCCAGAGCCGTTGTATGAAGTTCGGGGTTGAACGAGAGGCGGAGGCATGATTGATAAGGTGAATATCCCTTGTCTGACAAGCTGAGGGTAATCTTGGCATTCAACGTTTCTTATTAGACAGAAGCAGGGTTCGAACATGGTTTACGAGAAGTTTTCCCTAGATGGGTCTTGTTAACTTGGTACCAGAGCTCAGATTTTCGGTGGTTTTTGTTAATATCATGCCTCCGAGATGTGAGCCTCGTGCACGGCCTGGTGATGAGACCAGTAAACAGGCCTAGGATAGTTGTAGGGCTTCAAATGGTTTTGGATTATTAGGTCGAATTGTGAATGTATGGTACGTATGAATAAGATGGAAATATACGTTTTCTAGGAGAGTAACTGATTGGGATGTTGAAATGACGGAAATGTTCTTTTATTGAATTTTATGAGTTCAATAAGTATCCTATTGGGATGAAAGTCGTATGGAAACTTGGTAGGTATGAGATTAGTTAAACAAATTAAAAATTATGCGGGATCTCAAAAAAAAAGGAACTTTTTTAAGGAGGTTAGGTCGTAGCAGCCCGAATCACGAGGACAAGTAAAATTGGGAAAAATATGGCAAAATAACGATTTTCCCTCGAAAAAAAATCAAAGTGTTAACTTTTTTACTAGGACCTCTTTTAGGTAAGTCGAGGAGACTGTTGCAAAGGTCTCAAGATTTTGAATTCGTAGACAGGCGGCTGCAAAAAATTGGTGAATGTATTAGATTGATTCGGGTAAAAAACGATCAAGGATATTTTGGTAATTATGAAAGAAAGAGTATTATGGTCATTTCACATTGATATTTTTGTTGTGAAAGTGACACATGTCCAGATTTCTCTGGACCCTTCTCTTTATTGTCCCTTTCACTGACTTAGGTTGTATAAATACATGAGTTTGGGGTGCTGGTGTGAGTTTTGGTGGAGATGGACCAAAATTCCTATAACCACCATGATCAACCAAACTGTAAAGGAGAAAGAACCAAAGAGAGAGCTGGACGAAAGATGGGGGAAGGGAAGAAGAATAGAGCATTAGAAGATTGATAGAGGGAGAAAATAGTACGAAAATCGTGAGGAAAATAGAGGAAATGAGAAGCAAAACCGTGAAACCGTGAGGGTGAAATTGAATTTTCGAATTCTGAGACTGGAACTTTGGAAGTGAGCACTCTTGTGACCTCCTGGAGTCCCTAAGACTGTTTTGAAATAAAAAAATATGGAGTTTGGTACGAGGAAACTTGAGAAAATCGTGGACGACGCGTGGACCGAAAATCATGATTGTTATGGGAGACATGAGGTATGTTTTTCTTAGTTTTAAATCCATAGACCTAATTCTATAATTTAGGAGATAATGATAGGTAGTTGAACCGAAGAAACCGGTGGAAGAAATGGTGTTTTCTGGTCGGGTTAGACTCGTAGAGTCTGGCGAATTGGATTGTAGAGAACCGAGTTGCGCTGGAGGACATGGATGATGAATAGTAATGCTCATGGCCACCACGCGCAGCCACTTCTGGCGGCATGTAGGGGTATGTGCCACCACCTATGAAAATCCATTCAACACAAAAGTTATAATATTTAATGTTACAAGTCCAACAATACAATTTTCTAGGCGATCAGATATCGTCTCGGGGCAGTTTCAACTGTCTGAAGGTTTAGGGATTATTTTAATTAGTTTAAAAATCCCGTAAAATTATGGAATTCACATGTAAGTTAATTAGGGTGGTTAGTGACCTTTCGAGGTATTTTTGGCAGGAATTGATGTTCTCAGATTTTACGAAAAGGCATGCGATTGGTTTAGTTGTGTGTAAGGTATGTGTGAGTAGACTTTAATTTTAATAAAATATTATGCATGCATATTTGTGTGTTTTAAATGTGTTATGTGTTTTTGATGATATGTGGTTGATTGGGATTTTATATGACTTTCGGTAATTTTATAATTAATTATTATTTCTTTCATATTTTACGAGATATTTTGAAAATTACGTTTTTCTATTTCGTTTCGATTGTGGTTTCGAGTTGAATATGATTTATGGCATGAGATAATGTGATATTGGATTCTTGGTGTTTTTTGTATGATTTCTGGATGTGTTTCAGTGGCACATTGTACGGAGTTTGTGATTGAGTTGTATTTTGGGCTTAGTCCTAAGGTTTTGAATGTGGTTTTGGTTTGTGTTATTGATATGTGATATGAGTATGTGTTTCTCGGTATTTGTGGTATGTGAGACGTGGTGATGATGATTGTGATGATTGTGAATACTCCTCCTCGAGGTGCGTGTTAGTTAGTAGTTTCAGAAGTCGAGTTGGGGGCTCTAGATCCTGAGACTAGTTTGGTGCCAACTTAGACGGCGAGCCGGGCTCCATATCATGAGTTAATTCTCACTCAGACGTCGAGTTGGGCTCTAGATCCTGAGTATGTGTGAGGTCCACACTCAGAGGTCGAGCTGAGCTCCAGATCTTGAGTGGTGTGTCTACCGATAGTGCAATGGACATAGTGACTGATGTTGTGCATCGAGGATGAGTTGTATTTGGATTGGTTGTGGATTGGCTATGTGATTACTATTATGGCTATGTGATTACTATTATGGCTTTTTGTTAGCTGTTGAGGTATGATTTGCATGCTGGTGGTCGTGTCTATGAATGTTATTCATTATGATTATTTTACACATTTTTCGAGGTAATTGATTGTGTTCAGTTTCTTTAAAATTTAAACGGTTATTTTATATGCATGCATAGCTTTAGAAAATGGAGGGTAAAATGTTATCTTTCGAATTATGTTTTTAAAACCTTTATTTTTGTCCACTCGTATGATTTTCATGGTTTTATAACCCTTCAAGATCATTGCACGAAGTTCGGGGCTGAACGAGAGGTGGCGGCATGATTGATAAGGTGAATTTCCCTTGTTTCACAAGCTGAGGGTAATCTTGGCATTCTACATTGCTTGTCAGACGGGAATAGGGCTCAGACGTAGTTTACGAGACATTTTCCTGGGATGGATCCTGTCACCGAGCCTGTGTTTTTGCTATGGGAAACGGTTGGAAGTTCATGTTATTTGGGTATGCAAGGCTAGCTAGTAATTTTGGAGAGTTTCCACCTACCTTATTAATCGCTTGGAGGTCTACTTTTTGTTGGTGTTTGATCTTTGCAGGTTCTACACCAAACCTTGGAGCAGACGATGCTTGCGGATTGAAAGCTTAGGTATGATTTCTAACATAAACACTTAAAACGTTTGGGAGTAGGAATAGAGTAGAATAGACTGAAGATGTATTGAAGTTGTATTGAGATTGTGGATGAAGATTGGATCAAATTATGAATGAGAAAACATATTGTTGTTTTGTGCACACCATGTGTTTGATGCATTCCCTATGAGTTAATCCGATAGAAAATTGTATGAATCTAGCTTAGATACTAGCTCAAAATGGTTACAAGATGATGTCACTATGATGGTAATCATCCAATAGGAAATAAGCTAATTCTAAACTAGTAAGAATTAGACACCTAGCATCCTTGCATTCCAAGAAATCCAATCCGATTGCAAATGAGTTAAGCTATTGTAACAGCTTTCACACTCATCTTAAGTGTCATCTCACAGTCATGCTTACACTATGACGCACACACACTTAGTGCAATCAGTGATTACTTAGCATCCAATACTTTTATGGATTTATTTTCTGCTGCACTAGATTTATATACTCTTAGAAAACTTGGAATTTGCGTAACAAAGTACTCCACGAAACTGCATTGAGAGATTTGGGTGGTATTGCTGAATCTACCCTGATAATACACCAAGAATATATAGCCCAGAATTTTTTAGCTGCCCCTGCTCGTCTTGTTCATGTGGAGCGATGGACTCGACTGCTTGTGGGGACGTTCAAGTTGAACTGGGACGATGGGATGGATGGGAAGGGTTTGAACAGAGGTTTTGGAGGAGTACTGTGGGACTTTGAAGGCACTTTTGTTGACGGATTCAGTGCAAGCACATCAACTCATCCTGGAATCATCGTCTGTCTGGTCTTCTGTGGCCAGTATTTTGCAGGATATTTTTCTTTTACGCCAAATTGGCATAACACCTGTTGCGGTGAGCAGAGCCTGTCCAAACATTTAGAGGCCTAGGGCAAAAATAAAAAATGGGTCCTCAATTCGCATACTTAATTATTGAAAATTTAAATTTTATAAATTGATTATATTATATTTTTATTAAGAAGTATCATTAAAAATTTTGTTATAAAAAAACTCATATATTAGGAAAAAACACCAAACAAAGAAAAAATAGTACATTATGTCCAAAATATTACATTTAATTTTTTTTAAACAAATCTTATATTTTTTTTTTGTAAAACCAGTAAACAATTTTCAACTATATATAAACTTTCATATTCAAAATAAGAATGTAATTAAATATTGTTAAACTAAGAACTTTTGTAGCAGTGACCTTATCAGTTTATGTGAGTTTCTTGAAATTTTTCTGGCATGCGAAGAATACGTAATTAAGGATTCAAAGGTACCCAAAAAAAAATTAAAGAGGCATAATTTATAATTTCTAACAAAGAGCAAGAGCTTACCTGCCATTTGTAATGTTAGATTCGTAGTTTAGACCCATAACATTGGTCCTTTGATTATATGAAGGGGTCTTCTCGTCGTTAAAAACTACAACATTCATAAGGGAAAGTTGCCAAATGGAAGTGTTCAATTAGGAAAACTGTAATAGAAATTTTATTAAATTAAATTACCTCTTTTTGAAGTTTGTAACTTAGGAATATCTGGGATATGACTTTCAGAAGGGGAGGTGAAAATGTCTAGATGTCTTCGACTGGAAAAGCAAATTGTTGAGAAATTAAGGTTAGGGTTTGAGAGTTTGAATGAGATTGTAAAAAATTAAAAATTTAGAACAATTGAGAATTTGAGATTGAATGAGATTGATATTTAACATTGGAACATTGAATTAGAATATTGAAAAACTGTGTTTTCTTCTTGAAACTTTGAAGGAGACTTTCCTTCCGTTTCTTGCTCACTCGTATCCCCCGTTTAAATTATCATATAGCTTACTATTTTTTTAATATAACAAAAAAAAAACTTAATTTTGGGCTCTTAAATATTTTTGGGCCCGGGGCCTAGGTCCCTCCCGCCCTCCCTATTGGTCGGCCCTGGCGGTGAGAGCTGCTCCGCCATGGTTTCAGCCATTGCTTGCGGTTGAGGCTCAGGCATAATCCCCTGTTTTATATTTCCAGTTTTTGGTTTGTTTGCTCAAGGACTTTATTGTTATTGTTGTTGAGGCGTGGAACTCTTTATTCTCATTGACTAATGAATTTTCGAAATAAAATTTTAGGACAATTAATTTATAGATCCTTATTAATATATAAATTTATTTAAAAACTTGCATAAAGAAAAATTAAACTCATAAATACTTTGACTAATTAAATGATTATATAAATTAAAATAAACCATAATTTTTATATAAATTACAACTAATGACATCCAATTGTAAACTAATCCAGCAATAATTTAAAAAGTATTTATCAAAATCTATCATGATTTTAATATTACCTTTTATTTTTATTTTTTTATTATAAGATTATATTGAGGATTATGAAAACATTACTCCTATTTATATATATTTTTTTCATTTGCTCATTTTAAAAGTAATATGAGTATCTAATCTAATTTAAAGTAAAATAATTAAAAACAATAATTCTTCAAAAATACTTTAAAATTTTAAATTAAAATTTTTTTTTATCTTTCGATATTAAATAATTCGGTTAATTTCGTATAGTCCATGGTTTAATTCTTGAATTTTGTGCCAAAATAAAAATACATTGCTATTTTTAATTGTTTAAAATAATTCTTAATAACCCACTCATCCTCTTTATTGAGATATAAAATGTTTTTTTGATTAGAGATATAAAAGGATAGATGTGAAATTTATTGCTTACAAATTATGTTTAGGGATTTTTGAATAAAAAAAAGTTTAAGAGAATGTCTTATTTTGTTTAATGTACAAACATTAAAGGTTTTAAATAAAAGTAAAAATTGTTAAGGGTATAACAATGACACCCTAGAATGATGGTTTTTTGTATGCTCAAGATAAATATGATATGTAATAGCACATTTATAATTCTTTAAAAAACAGCGAGCTAAAAATAATAATGTATTTTAACTAATAATAAAAAAATTATTTCTTATTTATTGTCTATATTTATTATAGTGAATTAATTTATAATTTAAATTCTAAAATAATACATATTTATAATTAACCCTTATTATTACCAATTTACCAATAGTAGGAGGCCGTGCACCACGTGTAGCTGCATTGTTCTCTACGGGGCTGCGTACCTTTATGCCAACCCTGCCACGTATGAACGCATGTGTACAAGTCAAGCCCAACAATCATGAGTGTGCAATTTTCACCGTCTTGTTTCATCTTTTTAACACTGCCAGCTCAACTCAGCTCAGCTGAGCGCAGTACTCAGTAGCAAATGAATCATTAAATCATTATTTAACATCTAATAAACCAAAGGATTTCCAAGGTCACTTCACCACCAATGCAATTCGCAACATAAATTATCAATTGAGATGGATAAAAAAAAAAATTATCAATTGAGATTCCACAAAATCTTTAGAATACAGAGCATAGTAGTGGGGGAAAATCCATACGTTATTAGGGTTAGGTTGAAAATATTATTGCTGTGTTGGTTGTCTAATGACTATATGGCCTTCTGTAACTGCGATCCGCTACATCAATGTTGGGTACATTAGGTCATCTTCACTTATTGAGTTTAACTTAAGAATCAAATTAAAATTTAATCCTAATAAGTAATAGATTCTTAATAAATGTTATAAAATAATATTTTGTCAATCTTCAATTATTTCAATATTTTATCAGTAGCTATATATTTTTGGTGTGCCTAAAAAAAATTTAGGCCATCTAGTGCAAATAGGTAATCAATTTAATAAGCATTGGGGGTCTATTTTTTGCCCTTTTTCTACAATTTGAGTTTTTGGCCTATAATTAGAGATGTCTTGGTATTTAGTAGGAGTGAGCATGAATTTATTAAAATTATTAACCGATCCGTTTCAAACTATTATTTATCCAACAGTTTAAGTTTGACCGGATAAAAATCAAACATTTTGAGAATCCAAGCTGCTCCGTTAGTAACAGTTTGAATTTGAATTTTCATTTTGAAAATCTGTTAAATCCAAACCAGACTATTAAGGAATATATTAGTTTTTATTATTTTTTAAATTTATTATTAATACAAAACAAAAATTATAAAAATAAAAAGATACCCAAATATACCTAGATAAATATATGTATACTTAGATAAAAGTATAATAAAAAATTATTTAGTGGTGATGTTTGTTTGCTAAATCTTAATATAGTGGTAATGTTTGCAATCCAATTCTCTGCAAAATTAATATACAAAATTTTGAGTATTTGTTACTCTTTTTGTAAATTTTGAGTATTGATTATTCTTTTTGTATCCTTATTTTTAAAAAAAATATATCATTACTGTTTTTTTAATATCCTTGCTATTTTTTTAATATCCTTGCTATTTTTTTAATATACTGGCTGTTTTTTTAATATACTTGCTATCGTTTTAATATCCTTGCTATACTTACTATTTTTTTTTATGTCTAAATTGTTTCAAACCGTTTCGAACCAAACTAAACCGTCAATAACCGTTTGGATCGAAACTATTTCATTTCTAATTTTAAAAAATTTAAACCGTTAAGATTTTAACAGTTTGAATTTAGATATTGTCAATATTGTATCGAGCCGCAGTGTGCGCATCCCTAGTATTTAGTATTTGGTACAAATATATTCTTGGACAAAACAGTCATGTCATGTCATATACATGGACGGATGTCTCACTACTAGGTCGCGCACGAGGATTACATTTCAGAGGCATGATGTGGCAACAAAATCAGCAACCTAGTGCTCTGATACCAAGTTGACAGGACCTGTCCCATGAGGAACATTGATAACCGTGTTCGGTCCTACTCCCATCTGACAAGTCAAATGAAGTTCCAAAATTACCCTCAGCACTTTCCAAACAAGGGATAACCATACATGTGCCCACTCATGCCTCCACCTCTCGATCAGCCTCGATCATCGCGCTACGACCTGGAGGGTCAATAAAAACATAAAAGGTGTGAGTGGACAAAAATAAATAAATTTATAAAACATGTTACAGAAAAAAAACATTTCTCCCTCCACATAAAACCAATGCATGTATTCGAAAATCACTTAGTTCCACGATCAGAAAACCGTTTACGAAAAATCAGAAATCATTTCATATCCAAAACCATAATTCCAGGGCCTCAGCCCAAAACCATGAATCCAAATCCAAGTACGAGAACATAGCCCAAAAATCCATAAATCCATATAAACCGGGCCACTACCCAAAACATCTGAAAACATCGGAAATCAATAGTAAATCACAAGTCAATCGATCTGCTGGATCTCAATCACCGAGTCTTTAAACTCAAGACCACATATATCAAGTCTTCCCGGGATATCAACGAGTCTTTAAACTCAAAACACAATCAATAGGCCTCAGGGGATATCACAATAACCGAGTCTTTAAACTCAAAACATATCCGAGTCTTTAAACTCAAAATGTATCAATCAAGGGCCCTCCCCCGTTATCAATCAACCGGGTCTTTAAACCCAAAACTAGATCCAACAACAGCAACAAGTCTTTAAACCCAAAACCATGTGTAAATCAAAGAAAATCCAGAATCCATTGAAATCCAAATCCGAAATCATATTTTACCGAAATGGGTCTCGTGCCCGAAGTCACATTCAAACCCAATGTCACATCATCAAATCATGATATATGTAACCCATATAAAACCATCCATCAAACCATCATCAAAGTATAGCATAAACCATATTCTCGAAATACGTGCAATTACGTATTGCATATCAAAATATGTTTAAATATGGAAATCGTAATTACCATAATCATAAGCATAGAAATCATAAATAGAAAGCATAGAAAACAATTATGCATGCATTGAAATTTAGAAAGCAAAGTCCACTCACACACCGTCCAAATTGCCCGCTTCCGAGTTGCACATTTTTCCGTAATTTCCATGAATCATTATTCCTGTCCAAAATCATTATCTAGGGTCACTAACACTTCAATATATCTCATATAATTTTCCCCAATTTTTTTGGGATTTAAATACGTATTTAAACTATAATATAATGCTTCAGACCCTCAAAACTATGTCGAAACGGTATCCAATCGACTCGAAATCTATGCCAAAATGTTCATTTCATCAGAAGGAACAAGTTTCATGTTCACCTCACCTCAAGATTAGGTCTCATGCGCCCTCACGCGCCACCACAAGTGGCTGCGCGTGGGAGCCACGCGCCTGCTATAGTGCGGGTATTGTTCATCTTCTGCACTGAACCCTGCAATTCAACCTGTTAGCCCGCGAAGTAACCCGATAAGTACTTCATCAATTCGATGTAAATTCAACGTTTTCTATCATCTAATCTCACTCAAATGACCTTAATTTATGTTCTGTAAACTCAATTCATTGAATTCATGACTGTAACCAATCAATTCCCAATTCAATAATCGAAGGTTCGAAATCCAATTCTACCAAAATTGAGTCCAATTATCGATTTTGATCAATTAAGAAGTATCTTAGGATCCATAGGAACACTAATTCGAAACCAATTTCACAAAACCTTACCCCCAATTACTCAACTCAAGCTCGAAAATTCCAACAGTTCGCAGGTCCTGTTCTTGGCCAATACCTCCTTGATTACTTTCATTTTTGAAGTGGGTCGACTCGAATTGATCTCAGGAAACTCAATCCCATCTCAATTTCATTGTTTATGGCTCAAAATTCCAAATTTGGTTTTTTGATCAATTCAAATTTTCGAAGGGTTTGGGTCCCGGGTTCTCTGGGTTTTCCTTCCCCTTTTTCTTTCTTTTTCCTCACGATCTCACTGTAACGACCCGAACCGAAAATAATAATATTTTAATGTAAAAAGACTGTTTTACCCTTGGGGGGAAACTTTGACTTTTTTCTCGGGAAATAATTTGGACTTTGACCCATGACTATGACGTAGATCGGGATGTCACGAATCCGTAGACAGGCGGCACGCCGAAATCGGAGTTCGTATGAAGAAGTTATGGTCAAGGAAGCGTTTTAGCGGAATTTACGAACCGAGAACAACGGAATAAAATATTAATTAATTACGGGAATCCGTGCCAAATTAATATTTAAATCAAACCGATGGATTGGTGACAAGTGTCACCCATCCAAAGCCTTACTATTCCAATAAAGCAATTAACACTATTTAATCAATTTTTATATTATTTCTTTTCCCTCCAATTCACCCTAGCCGTTGGATCATCTACTCAAATGCATCTTGGCCCTTCATTTTGTCTGATTTTTCTGATTCATGCACGTTCTGTTTTCTGCTTTGCATACAAACACACACAAACACATCCATTCCCCCTTCACAAACCCGTGCATTCTTCCCCTTTTCTCTCAAACCAGGCGATCGAACCAGCCCCTCTCACACCACCACCCGATCACCAGCAGCACCACCATCATCTACTCATCATCCCCGAGCATCACCGGCAGCCACCACCCCTTTTCCCAGCCCTGAAAATCCCGTCCAAAACACGACCCGAAAACCTCAAGGAAACCGATCCAGGAAGCAAACCTCCATAACCACCTCACCTCGACGCGGGAGGAGCTCCAGTCTGCACCGTGGGGATCCTAGGAGCCTAACTGGACGACGGCGAGGGCCACGGCGGCGTGACGGCGGCGGTAAGACCCAAAACCCGATAAGCCCGTTTTCCTTCCCTGTTCGACCTGATCGTGTTTAATGCTTAGAAATGGATTGTTAGGTGATAGACATGTCCTAGGGTGAGTGACGAGTCGTTTGGGACCGGGTTGGACGACGGAGACGCCGTGGATCACCGGAGACGACAACCGGACCGTGACCGTGAGTTTCAGAGATATTCTGGTGAGTTTTCTTCCACTTTCTTCGTGTTTTGAGGTTGTAGAACCGTAGGGCAGACCTAGACGATCCCATAGGGATCAACCCCGTCGAAAATGGTGGCCGGAATCGTGTGATGGAATCGGGTCAAACCGTGGGTCGACGGCGACCCGGTTCCAGTCAAACGGGTCGACCCGGTACTGTAGCATGATGACGTCATCATGCTGACGTCACTTCTGACGTCATGATGACGTCATCCTGTCAGATGTTGTCAGACAAGGGACCAATCAGAACGTGCCACGTGTCACCTGACAAGTGTCAGTGATGACGTCATGCTGACGTCAGCATGACGTCACTGCTGACGTCAGCGGTACTGTAGCAGCGTTGACCAGGCGCGTGGGGGCGCGTGTGAACAGTAATTTTGGTGGGGCCGGTACCATTTTCAAGGTTTCGACGATACGGATCCAATGGAGGTGGTTTCGTGTCGATCGGAGATCGTTAAGTTGGTCAAAAGGGGGTTTGAAGCACCGGGAATAATGCCCGGGACGCGTTTTTGAGGCGGATCTGTTCTAGGGTCTTGGTATTGATATTGTAGGGTCCTTAAGTAACCCTCAGGAATACTAATACAGGTTTATAGAGATCGTTGAGCAGCAAGGACCGAGTGTGAGTGGGCTGTTTGATTTATAAAAGGCTTGCATGCATAAACTGTTTTACTATTTCCACTGATGAGTCTTATGAACTGTTTATATATGTTATTACGATGTTTTGGGCATGAGACCCGTCTGGATTATATGTGGATTTTGTTTGGGATGTCCGGGGGACATAGGGTAAACTATACTGTTATTGTACTGTACTTTCCTACATGTGTATATTGTCTCCTCCAGGGAGGGTCGTTGGCCTGGGTGGACCCTGGAGTAGTCACGGGGCTCTGACTGAGTGGAGTTGACCCCCGTTGGGCTGCTTACTCTCAGGAAGGCATGTTCATATACCTCGGGCAGTGACCGGGATACCGGGAGCTGATGTACCTAGAGAGTCTCGGGTGTGAGACCCTGAGTGGCAACGCGTAGCCTTAGAACCGTGACATCATTTGGGTTGGGTTTTTACAGTGCACTGATATGTTAGTTTCACCTTACGATTATTATTGTGGTTCATTGGTTTATATATTATGTTTTCACTGCATGCAAGATTTGGAAAACGGAGGGGTAAAACTATATGATTATTTTATTATTAAATTGATTTCTAAACTGTTATTTTTGGCCCACTCACCCTTGTTTTACTGACCCCTCCAGACCCTGACACGGCCATAGAGGAGGAGGATCCGGAGGAGAAGGCAGAGGTTTAGTTTGCCTAGCTGTGCACCTGTACACCCACTTGTGGGTAGGTTGAGCACCGAATAAATGTACTCTGACTAGTGTGCTCACATGTTGTATTTTACTTTCCCTTGTCTGACAGTATCACTTTAAACACTGTGTTTGTACATTATCTATCTATGTGAGTCTTCGGTTTTTATTTAAGGGTACTTTTGGTATGTTTAGAGTCATTGTCAGACGGGAGCGGGTCACGTCCCCGGGTGGTCCCAAATGGGATTGGGACGGGTCCTGTCAGCTTGGTATCAGAGCATTAGGATTAGTAGTCAGAGTACTAGGTTAGCGGTTTGTACTTTGTACATGGTCGCTTTCGATGTCTTTTAACCTGTTTGCCTCTTCACAGTTGGATATGCCTCCCCGACGTGAACCCCGTGCACGTGTTGACGAGGCCAATGGAGGAAATGGAGACACTGCGAGCATTGAGCGGGCTCAACGCCTGGGTGCTACGCACTTCAGTGGGGGAACCGACCCTGAGGAAGCACACCAGTGGATTGACCGCTGGGAGAGGATTTTCGAGGTCATGCACTGTCCTCCGGAGGAGCGTGTCATACTGGCGACTTTCCTACTGGATGGGAGCGCTTACCGATGGTGGCACAACCTTGTTTTGGCCGGCTGGACTGTTCACACCATCCCATGGGAGACCTTCCGAGAGCGGTTTCTCAACCAGTTCTATCCGCGGTCGTTCCGCAACGCCCGTGAGGCGGAGTTTCTGCAACTCCGGCAGGGGGATCAGACTGTAGCAGAGTACGAGGAGACCTTCCTGATGTTGTCTCGCTTTGCTGAGAACTTCGTGATCACCGAGGCAGACCGATGTCGCAGATTTGAGTGGGGCTTGCGACCGGAGATTCAGGCGATGGTGACTGCAACACCCTTTGCTTCCATGAGGGATCTGACTGATGCGGCGACCAGGGTTGAGAACAGTATCCTGGCTCGTCAGCGAGCTGAGGGGGAGACTCGGCGACGTGATCGCCCACACTTGGGATTTTCGGGCCGTCGTGGCTCGAAGGGAGGACATTCTGGTGGATCTTCGTCTTCTGGCAGCCGAGGACGTTCTGGTCAGTTCAGGAGTCCTCAGAGGTCTGGACAGCGTTCTGGAGCTTGGCAGCGATCTTACTCACCGATGAGCATCTCACCGGGAGGATACTCGGGTCGACCTAGGGAGGTCACATGCTTCGCTTGTGGGGAGCCGGGGCATTATGCTTCTGAGTGTCCACTGATTCGCCGCAGTACTGCGCCAGCACAGAGCACAGCATCCCAGACTGACAGCAGCCGGACACGCGGTGTTGTGCGTGGCCGTGATCGAGGGGCTAGAGGACGGGGACGACCTGCAGAGTCTATGGCTCGTGTTTATGCTGTTACCCAGCAGCAGGCCAGATCCATTCCGGGAGTGTTGACAGGTACTGTACATATTTATGGCATGGTTGTTCGTGCATTGATGGATTCGGGGGCAACTCATTCTTTTATTTCACCGCGTTGTGCGAGTCTGTTGGGCCGTGAGGTGACCGCACTTGAGCACGAGATGGGAGTGGGAACACCGATGGGTGTGACCTACCGGGTGAACCAGGAGATACGAGCTTGTCCTGTGGAGATTGAGGGAGTCGAATTTCCGGCAGACTTAATCCTGATGAATGTTCACGATTTCGATGTGATACTGGGAGTCGATTGGTTGTCGGAGTACAATTCACTCATCGACTGTAGTAACATGCGGTTGACTTTGAGAGGTCCAGGATTACCGGAAGTAATATTCCAGGGAGAGTGTGGAGACGCATCACCCAAGGTAATATCTGCACTCACAGCTACTAAACTCTTACAGAAGGGGTGTCAGGGTTATCTTGCATATGTGGTAGAGTCTACGGATGAATCTTTGCGTATTGAGGATATTCCGATTGTACGGGAATTTCCTGATGTCTTTCCAGGAGATTTACCTGGATTACCACCACCCAGGGAGATCGACTTTACGATCGAGTTACTCCCCGGGACTCGACCGATTTCACAAGCACCGTACCGTATGGCACCGGCGGAGCTACGGGAATTGAAAATCCAATTACAGGAATTGGTGGATCTAGGGTTTATCCGACCCAGTACATCACCATGGGGAGCGCCGGTCTTATTTGTGAAGAAGAAGGAGGGTAGTTTACGGTTGTGTGTGGATTATCGGCAGTTGAACAAGGCTACGGTAAGGAACCAGTATCCCTTACCCAGGATCGATGATTTGTTCGATCAGTTACGAGGAGCGCGATATTTCTCCAAGATAGATCTGAGGTCAGATACCATCAACTGAGAATAGCCGAGGGGGATGTTCAGAAAACAGCTTTTCGAATGAGGTATGGGCATTATGAGTTCTTGGTGATGCCCTTTGGATTGACGAATGCACCAGCGACATTCATGGACTTGATGAATCGAGTCTTTCGAGCATACTTGGATAAATTTGTGATCGTGTTTATCGACGACATCTTGGTGTATTCCAGGAGTGTCAGGGCTCATGAGGAACACTTACGAAGGGTATTGGGTAAACTACGACAGGAGCAGCTGTATGCTAAGTTAAGCAAGTGTCAGTTTTGGCTAAATAGTATTGGATTCTTAGGTCACATTATATCACCCGAGGGGATAAGTGTGGATCCTCAGAAAACGGAGGCTGTGACAAATTGGCCAAGACCGACCACGGTGACGGAAGTGCGAAGTTTTGTTGGGTTAGCAGGCTATTATCGGAGATTCGTAGAGGGTTTCTCCCAGATTGCCGCACCATTGACTCGGTTAACCCGGAAAGGGGTGAAGTTCGTATGGGACGATCTGTGTGAACAGAGTTTTCAGGAATTAAAGTTCCGATTAACCACTGCACCTGTCCTTGCATTACCGGACAGTAGTGGAGAGTTTGTGGTATATAGTGATGCATCGCTGCAGGGTTTGGGTTGTGTATTGATGCAGAATGGAAAAGTGATTGCTTATGCATCCCGGCAGCTGAAGACGCACGAGTTGAACTACCCTACTCATGATTTGGAATTGGCGGCGGTGGTTCATGCTCTAAAGATCTGGAGACATCATTTGTTCGGTGTGACATGCCGAATATTTACTGATCACCAGAGTCTTAAACATTTGTTCACTCAGAAGGAACTCAACATGAGACAGCGGAGATGGTTGGAGTTGTTGAAGGATTATGATTGTACCATCGAGTACCATCCTGGCAAGGCAAATGTTGTAGCTGATGCACTTAGCAGGAAGTCGGCGGGATCAGTTGCGCATTTGCGATTAGTGTATCTTCCTTTGCTAGTGGAACTCCGGAAGAGCGGAGTTATGTTAGGGATGGACGATCAGGGAGCCTTGTTGGCTAGCTTTCATGTGCGACCCGTGTTGGTCGACAGGATCATCGAGGCTCAACTACAGGACCAGATACTTTGTGATTACAGGAACGAGGTTGAATCCGGACAGAGACAAGATTTCTCCGTCAGGGGCGATGGAGCATTAGTAAAGCTTGGGAGATTGTGTGTACCTGCGGTACCAGAGTTGAGGAGAGAGATTTTAGACGAGGCCCACAGTTCGGCCTATGCTATGCATCCAGGAGGGACAAAGATGTACCGTACCCTCCGGGACTATTATTGGTGGCCAGGGATGAAGAGGGAGATAGCTGAGTTTGTCAGCAAATGTTTGATCTGTCAGCAGGTCAAAGCAGAACGGCAGCGTCCGTATGGGGCTATGCAGCCACTTCCAATTCCACAATGGAAGTTGGATCATATTACAATGGACTTTGTCTTCAAGTTACCGAAGACAAGGAGTGGAGTTGATGGAGTCTGGGTAATAGTGGACCGGTTGACTAAATCAGCACATTTTCTGCCTGTACGTGAGACGTACAAGCTCAACCGTTTGGCCCAGTTATTCATTAATGAGATCATCCGACTACACGGTACCCCAGAGTCGATCGTGTCGGATCGGGATCCGCGTTTCACATCCAGATTTTGGAGGAGTCTGCAAACTGCCTTAGGCACGAAATTGCATTTCAGTACGGCATTCCATCCTCAGACCGACGGGCAATCTAAAAGGACGATACAGACTCTCGAAGACATGATGAGAGCTTGTGTATTGCAATTCCAGGATTCGTGGGCTGATCGATTGCCATTGATGGAATTTGCCTACAATAACAGCTACCATGCGAGTTTAGGGATGGCACCATATGAGGCACTGTACGGTCGACAGTGCAGAACACCGGTATGCTGGATGGAGATCGGAGAAAGAACTGCAGTGGGGCCGGATCTGATGGATATGACCCAGGAGACAGTTCGGGTTATTCGGGAGAGATTGAAGGCGGCCCAGGATCGTCAGAAAAGCTATGCAGATCGACGGATCCGAGATTTAGAGTTCGAGGTTGGTGACTTTGTCTTTTTAAAGTTATCGCCGTGGAAAGGGATTCTTCGATTTGGACGACGTGGGAGATTGAGTCCTCGTTATATCGGACCATATGAGATTGTCGAGAGGATTGGTCCGGTGGCTTACCGTTTAGCACTACCTTCGGAGCTTTCCCGAGTACATGACGTGTTTCATGTATCGATGCTACGGAAGTATCTTCGGGATGACTCTCATGCACTGCCAGAGCAACCACTGGAACTGATGACCGATTTGAGTTTCGAGGAACGGCCAGTGCAGATTCTGGATAGGAAGGAAAAGGTCTTAAGGAACAAGACGATTTCTTTGGTTAAAGTACTATGGCGGAACCACGAGGTGGAGGAAGCGACATGGGAACCCGAGGAATTGATGAGAGGGCAGTACCCATACTTGTTTGAGTAAATTTCGAGGACGAAATTTCTGTAAGGAGGGTAGGTTGTAACGACCCGAACCGAAAATAATAATATTTTAATGTAAAAAGACTGTTTTACCCTTGGGGGGAAACTTTGACTTTTTTCTCGGGAAATAATTTGGACTTTGACCCATGACTATGACGTAGATCGGGACGTCACGAATCCGTAGACAGGCGGCACGCCGAAATCGGAGTTCGTATGAAGAAGTTATGGTCAAGGAAGCGTTTTAGCGGAATTTACGAACCGAGAACAACGGAATAAAATATTAATTAATTACGGGAATCCGTGCCAAATTAATATTTAAATCGAACCGATGGATTGGTGACAAGTGTCACCCATCCAAAGCCTTACTATTCCAATAAAGCAATTAACACTATTTAATCAATTTTTATATTATTTCTTTTCCCTCCAATTCACCCTAGCCGTTGGATCATCTACTCAAATGCATCTTGGCCCTTCATTTTGTCTGATTTTTCTGATTCATGCACGTTCTATTTTCTGCTTTGCATACAAACACACACAAACACATCCATTCCCCCTTCACAAACCCGTGCATTCTTCCCCTTTTCTCTCAAACCAGGCGATCGAACCAGCCCCTCTCACACCACCACCCGATCACCAGCAGCACCACCATCATATACTCATCATCCCCGAGCATCACCGGCAGCCACCACCCCTTTTCCCAGCCCTGAAAATCCCGTCCAAAACACGACCCGAAAACCTCAAGGAAACCGATCCAGGAAGCAAACCTCCAGAACCACCTCACCTCGACGCGGGAGGAGCTCCAGTCTGCACCGTGGGGATCCTAGGAGCCTAACTGGACGACGGCGAGGGCCACGGCGGCGTGACGGCGGCGGTAAGACCCAAAACCCGATAAGCCCGTTTTCCTTCCCTGTTCGACCCGATCGTGTTTAATGCTTAGAAATGGATTGTTAGGTGATAGACATGTCCTAGGGTGAGTGACGAGTCGTTTGGGACCGGGTTGGACGACGGAGACGCCGTGGATAACCGGAGACGACAACCGGACCGTGACCGTGAGTTTCAGAGATATTCTGGTGAGTTTTCTTCCACTTTCTTCGTGTTTTGAGGTTGTAGAACCGTAGGGCAGACCTAGACGATCCCATAGGGATCAACCCCGTCGAAAATGGTGGCCGGAATCGTGTGATGGAATTGGGTCAAACCGTGGGTCGACGGCGACCCGGTTCCAGTCAAACGGGTCGACCCGGTACTGTAGCATGATGACGTCATCATGCTGACGTCACTTCTGACGTCATGATGACGTCATCCTGTCAGATGTTGTCAGACAAGGGACCAATCAGAACATGCCACGTGTCACCTGACAAGTGTCAGTGATGACGTCATGCTGACGTCAGCATGACGTCACTGCTGACGTCAGCGGTACTGTAGCAGCGTTGACCCACGCGTTGACCAGGCGCGTGGGGGCGCGTGTGAACAGTAATTTTGGTGGGGCCGGTACCATTTTCAAGGTTTCGACGATACGGATCCAATGGAGGTGGTTTCGTGTCGATCGGAGATCGTTAAGTTGGTCAAAAGGGGGTTTGAAGCACCGGGAATAGTGCCCGGGACGCGTTTTTGAGGCGGATCTGTTCTAGGGTCTTGGTATTGATATTGTAGGGTCCTTAAGTAACCCTCAGGAATACTAATACAGGTTTATAGAGATCGTTGAGCAGCAAGGACCGAGTGTGAGTGGGCTGTTTGATTTATAAAAGGCTTGCATGCATAAACTGTTTTACTATTTCCACTGATGAGTCTTATGAACTGTTTATATATGTTATTACGATGTTTTGGGCATGAGACCCTTCTGGATTATATGTGGATTTTGTTTGGGATGTCCGGGGGACATAGGGTAAACTATACTGTTATTGTACTGTACTTTCCTACCTGTGTATATTGTCTCCTCCAGGGAGGGTCGTTGGCCTGGGTGGACCCTGGAGTAGTCACGGGGCTCTGACTGAGTGGAGTTGACCCCCGTTGGGCTGCTTACTCTCAGGAAGGCATGTTCATATACCTCGGGCAGTGACCGGGATACCGGGAGCTGATGTACCTAGAGAGTCTCGGGTGTGAGACCCTGAGTGGCAACGCGTAGCCTTAGAACCGTGACATCATTTGGGTTGGGTTTTTACAGTGCACTGATATGTTAGTTTCACCTTACGATTATTATTGTGGTTCATTGGTTTATATATTATGTTTTCACTGCATGCAAGATTTGGAAAACGGAGGGGTAAAACTGTATGATTATTTTATTATTAAATTGATTTCTAAACTGTTATTTTTGGCCCACTCACCCTTGTTTTACTGACCCCTCCAGACCCTGACACGGCCATAGAGGAGGAGGATCCGGAGGAGAAGGCAGAGGTTTAGTTTGCCTAGTTGTGCACCTGTACACCCACTTGTGGGTAGGTTGAGCACCGAATAAATGTACTCTGACTAGTGTGCTCACATGTTGTATTTTACTTTCCCTTGTCTGACAGTATCACTTTAAACACTGTGTTTGTACATTATCTATCTATGTGAGTCTTCGGTTTTTATTTAAGGGTACTTTTGGTATGTTTAGAGTCATTGTCAGACGGGAGCGGGTCACGTCCCCGGGTGGTCCCAGGTGGGATTGGGACGGGTCCTGTCACTCACTCTCTCAATTCTTCTCCAGTTCTCCTTTTCTCTCAATTGGTTGTTGGGGAGGTCGATCAAGCAAGGATGTGGTCTCTGTTTTTCAAACACACACACACACAAAGGTTTAAACTCTCCAATTCATCCCACCGCTCACGGTTACCACTAATTGTTCCCCTAAAGTGACATATGTCACTTACTGAGCCTAATGACTCACTAGTCACGGCTGAATAAGCCATTTACCTACCCAAAAGAGCATTTTACCCCTGCTTGCACAAATTACCAAAATACCCCTCACACTCCTAGACCCGTAGTTTTGTCATCCGAACTCCGATTGACGCATGCCGCATGTCTACGAACTCAGCGTCTAGAGACCTATCCAACAGTCCTTATGGAAAGTCCAAACAATGTCCCTATCAAAATGTCAACTTTTGGCCCTTAAAACCAGGGGCAAAATTGTAACGCCCGAAAATCCAAAAAGTGTAAAATATTAAAATAATGAGAAAAATGACGTTTTTACCCCTAGAGGGACATGGCTAAAAGTTGACTTTTTGTTTGACATACTTTTTGTACATTTTTCTTGTGCCATTGTGTAGGTCTCGGAACGCTGAATCCGTAGACAGGTGGCACGTCGAAAACGGAGTTCGGATGAAGAAGTTACGGGGTTGTGAAGTGTAGGGGCAAAATGGTAATCGTGCTTAAGGGGGGTAAAATGGTAATTGTGAATCATGAACGGTGCAAGTGATTTTTAATGTGCTGATTCATTCCATCAAATGAGTCATATAATTCATCAAGTTAAAAGTGTCACTTGTTAATGAGGATTAGTGGCACTTGATTGGTGTCACCTGATTGTTGTGTCACCATTAATTAATTTAATTAGTGTTAGCAGATAAGTGATGATAATTAAGTGAAGAAATAACAATCCTCGACTAAGAAGAAAACAGAGAACATCCTCCCTTCACCTTGATCGATTTTCAGTGGAATCAAGTGCAATTGAGTGAGAGATTAGGGACAATTTGGAGAGAAAACCTAGAGGAAAACAAGAGAACCCAGCTAGAACCATATTGGGCATACCCGAAACAACCATAGAAGGACCCAAATTCGATTTTAATTTTTGAGACGATTTCGATCGAAATTGAGGTGATATTTCATTTTCTAGGAACTAGACGACTCGAACCCAATCAACTGGAACGAAAATTGATGATGAATTGGTGTCGAACAGGCTCTGCAACCGTTCTGAAAATTAGAGCTTGAGTTCGATTACTTGGAGGTAATTATTTGTGAAATTGATTTCAATTTCGTAATTAGAATGGACCTAGGATGCTTCTGGTATCATCAATTGAAAGAACAGACAGGTTTGGGGTAGAACCTTAGTTAGGACCCGTCGGGTTTCGAGGTCGAGTCAAGGGATTTAGGACTTTGTTTCACGAAATTGAGTTCATAGATCCTTAATTCATATTGACTTGATGCTAATGAGTGAAAGAACGGAAGGAATTGGGTTCAAATTGGTAGAAACCGAATCGGGTCTGATCGCGGGTCCACGACCCGTTTACCAGAGAAACGTGCGAGAGAGAGAACTGTAGCAGGTACTGTACATGGCGCGTGAGGGCGCGTGACCGGGAATCTGAAGGAGGGTCCAACATAATTTTTGATGTTCTCGATGATACGGACCTATTGGCGTTAGCTTCGGGTCAATCAGATATAAATTAAGGATAGTTTTGCGTATCTGAAGCGTATAGGTTACGTTTAAATAATATTATTTTATTCCGACGATTAGGAAATTCGTACACAAGATTATATGATACTCTAGTAACCCTATATTACATGTTTGACAGGACGAAATATTCTCGGGACATCGGACGAGAACGAACAGCTCGAATCCGAGCAATCTGGACGGTGTGTGAGTGGGCTTTTGTTTTCTACCCTAAATGCATGCATATATGTTTTAACTGCTTTTAAATACTTTAGGATATGCTTTAAATTGATTTGCTATGATTGATCTTGTGATATGATGATTTTCGAATTTTGGGAATATTATATTATTTTATATTGCATTTGAGCACGATTTTCGAGAAAACCATAAAATTGTGATTTTGGGCGATGGCCTAAGATTTGAGATGGCTTTTAACTCAGAATGGAAGTTATGTGATTCCATTGATGAAATTGAATTATAAATGATATGTTAGACATGGATTTATGGATTTGAGATTTAAATGGTTTTGAAATGAGAATATTGGCTTTTGGTACCATCCTCTGTGATTTGATGGTCTCCTCCAGACGTCATAGATCCTGGAGTAGTCACTATCCACGACCTGGAGATGAGTAGCTCCGAGGGGAGGCTCAGTCACAGGAGTGTGAGATTATGATGATATCCTCCAGACGTCGTTGATCCTGGAGATGATATCACCCCAGACGTCGTTGATTCTGGGGAGGTACTCGGAAGTGAGACACCCGAGTTGCACGCGTTGCATTGATATCGTGACGGGTTATTGGATATTGGGATTGGATGTTGAGGATGGTGGTATCATGCTTGATTTTGCATTGTATTAGCTGTTTTCCTTTACCTTTGATTTATATAACTCATATTTTATATGATATGCATGCATGTTTGTGAAAACTGGAGGGTAAGACTATTTTGGTAAATGTATTTCTAAATCCTTATTTTTGTCCACTCACACCTTTAATGTTTTTGTACCCTCCAAGCCCGTGCACAGGTACTGAGGCTCGTATCAAGGCAGAAGAATAAACAGACCGTTGCGTACTCAAGTATCTGACCGCGTAAGATTTTGATCTTTGTTTGTAAATATTTCTTATGCTCTGTAAACCGGTTGACAACTGAGGTAGTCAACGGTCCTAAAGACGTACCTATCCCTGGTCTGACTATGTGTGTTGTTTGTTGTGTTGTGTATATATATCTGGACTTCTTTTGGTATTTTACGGTTATAGTCAGACGGGAGCAGGATCTTTCGCGATTATCGAAGGATAATCGGGATGGGTCCTGTCAAAAATCGTCATTTTCTTCAAATTTTCCAAAATTTCCTTTTTTTGAATTTCCGTGTCGTCACAACCTACCCCTCTTAGAGAATTTCTTCCTCGAAATTCCAATCAGTAGGTGCCATGATATTTCTCCCGAGGAAATATGTCTAAGATGAACCCGAAACATAATCAACCTCATACCATTCTAGTTCAACCGGATATAAGTCATAACTAAGCTTATAGAAATCATACAAGCCGCCTCAATCATTGGCCACCAGGCCAATAACCTCATAAGGTCCAATCACTCGGGGACTCATTTCCTCCATTAAGGAAATCACACCATAGCCCTTCCCAGGGTCAATATATATCACAACTTTAGTCATTTAATATGTTCTACTTTCCATCGTAGATATCCCTAAGGCCTACCTTGTGATACGACCCACCCCCAATCCCCCGGGATTAAGGCCTAAGTCATGCTCCCGTCTAAATCACGTGCGACACGAAGGCTAACTGACGTCCAACCTCCATGTAACACGTAAGCCGAACAAGGGATACTAGGCCAAAGCACCAAAAACATCTTTCGACGTCCCAGAGTGCGCAGAACTTACTGTGGATTGCGTGTGTGATGTCTCCATCTCTCTAACAACAACCCGCACCGCATCAAACTTGGAGGGTATCGAAAACACAAAAGACTATGAGTGGACAAAAATAACTAATAAGTTTAGAAAACAGTTCATGAGAAATTACATTTATACCCTCAACGCAAAAACTAATGCATGCATATGGAAACCTTTCATAAAACCATTTCATATCCAAGATAAGAAAATCATCAATGAAAATCGGAACTCAAATCCTTTTCTCAAATCCGTAACTCAAATCCAGGGCCTCAACCCAAAATCATAAATCAATCATCAAGATAAGGGAACTCAGCCCCAAATCATAAATCGATATTAAAATACGGGAACTCAGTCCAAAATCCAAAAACTCCATAAAATCCAAATCATCCGGGCCACAACCCAAAACATCTGAAAGCCAGTGAAAAACCAAACGAAAATCATAATCAATCAAGTTTCTGGATCTCAAGCGCGCCGAGTCTTTAAACACAAAACACATGCACATAATCAGGCCTTCCCGGGATATCAACGAGTCTTTAAACTCAAAACACAATCAACAGGCCTCGGAGGATATCAGAATAACTGAGTCTTTAAACTCAAAACATATACCGAGTCTTTAAACTCAAAACATATCAATCTAGGGCCCTCCCCCGTCATCAATCAACCGAGTCTTTAAACTCAAAACCAGATCCATCCATATCCGGGTCTTTAAATCCAAAACCAAGTTTCAATGGGTCTTTAAACCCAAAACCAAGTGAAAATCATAGAAAATCCATTCCCAAATCCGAATCCGAAATCATCATTCCATAAGCCTGCATCCGAAATCATCATTTCGAACCCAAATCCAGAAATTCACTTTTTAAGCTTCAAAACTGAATCCCGAATCGTATTTCCGAAATCCGATTCCAAAACCCGAAATCACATTTATCGAAATCACCTTTATGAACAAGGCTTCAAGCCCGAAATCACTTTTCCAAAATCTGTTATAAATTATTGAAATCAAATCATATTTCAAATCCCAAAATCAAATCATCAAAACCATGGTCAAATCACAACATAAATCGTAAGCTCGTAAAACGTGCAAAACGTAAATATATTGAAATATGTGCAAAAACCAAAATCATCAAGATCATATCATAAACATAGAAATAACGTATAGAAAATATATAAAAACATTTATTCATGCATCATAAGTTAGAAAGCAAAGTCCACTCACAGACCATTCCCGCTGCTGCCTCGATACGCGCGCAATTACGCTTTCCCGGCTAAGCCACTATCACCGGCTTTCCTGAACCTGTCCAAATGCCATAATAAGATCACTAACTACTTCACAATCTTTATACTAAAGCCCCGTAATATTCTCAAATTTTTAACTATTTTTAAACGAACCCTAAAACCTTAGGACATCCCGAAACATATCGAGACGATGTCCGATTGACTCGAAACCAATCTCAAAATATTCGTTACATCAAATAATTTAAAAGTCGGGTTGTCCGTGCCTTGAAAAGAGGGCCCCCTATGCGTGAAACCACGCTCAATTACTGTTCACCGTCTTCTTCCTTTGATCAGATCAGTCTAGATAAGTTCAGACCAGCCCGGTCCAATCTAACCGGCAGTCCCAGTCCATCGTTCTATCTTATCCAATTTTTGTCCATTTTCATTCCTTCTACCTCCTACCGGTTCAATTCTTCATTATCTAATTATTTATGGCCTCAAAACTGAGAGTTTAGGCGTGGAATTTACTTCCCTACATCGAATAGTGAACCAGCCACAGTCATTCTCTAGTTCTGGTCACCACAGGCCGTCAAGTGTGATCGATTCCTGGTCAGCTTCAGAACTTCACCTAATGAATCAAGACGATCAACAATCAGTAAATCGAGTTTCACCATTTTTGATTGAAAAATTGAATTTCATGGGCAACACACCTTACCGTCCTTCTCAGACCTCGAATTCGATACTAGTTGACTTATATGACCTCCATAAGCGTGTTTCAATCGTTAGA
The DNA here is from genome assembly GCA_032719365.1 of Prinsepia uniflora. Classification (NCBI taxonomy): domain Eukaryota; kingdom Viridiplantae; phylum Streptophyta; class Magnoliopsida; order Rosales; family Rosaceae; genus Prinsepia; species Prinsepia uniflora. Next base: position 44,747,874 of record CM064872.1, on the reverse strand, counting down.
ATCCATCATTATATACTAAAAACAAGTAGCTACAGTTTGAACCATAAACTTACCGCGTCGGGTTTGCTGGCCACCGTCCACAGTGGCCCTCCACGGTGGCACCACTAGAGTCGTCTCATCACCCCCTTCATCTTTCCTTCACACACTACCGACAAGTGTTGAGATTTGAGGGTTGTATGGCTTTGAGAACACGACCATCCTCTGTTTTTCTCACGGTTGTTTCACGGTCAGGGTCACCATCCCCTGCAACCATTGTGATCAAGCCACCACCATCCTCCCACTACCTTCAGCCTCTCATTCCTTTCTTAGTCACTCTTCATGGGTCAGGGTTTGGGTTTGAGGGAAAGGGCTTCACAGTCACACACTAACAAGTCCGCTGTTTTTCTGTTTTTAGCCGTTTAAAAACCATTTCCACGATTAACCAATTTTAGCCATTGTAAGGGTGGTGAACGATGTTCTACAGCCATCTAGAGAGAGACATGTGTCCAAATTCTGGTGGGCACCAGCTCCTAAGTAGCCAAGTGTCCCAATTTTACTGGGCACAAAAGCCAAGGCAGAAAAATGACCAAATTATCCCTACATGACAAATTACCATTTTGCCCTTAGCATTTTCTAGACCAAAACTCGAACCAGTCGACGTCCGATGATAGCGTGCCGCTTGTCGTTGTACTCAGGGACTCGCGGCCTACCTAACGGTCGTAGAAATGCATGAAAAATCCCAATTGTATGAAAAGTCAACAACTTGCCTCTTTAACCAAATTACCAAAATAGCCCTCGACTTCCGAACGCCATAACTTCTTCCTCGAATGTCAGAATCAGGCGTGCCCCCTGTCTTCGGACTCGTGACTTCCCGAACTATGTCACAATCACTGTCCAAAGTCCATTTGACTGCTCGAACCAAAAGTCAACCATTCCCCAATTCCAAGGGTAAAATCGTCATTTTGCACCGTCTGTTCGAAATCAACCAACTAATCATCGATTAACTCTACTAACTCGTCATTAACCACTAATTTAATCCCAATTTCTGAGACGGGTCGTTACACCTTGTGCTAGTAACTAGCATCCAGTACAATCATCCATACCATATCGTAAGCATATCTATTCCTTGATCTCAACTCCAACCAGCATCATACACTCAGTGATCTGGAAAGTGGACTCCCAGTCCAATTAATCAGAATCGATCGTGTAGTACTCCACTCCTATAGATTTCCACCAATAAAAGGATTTCATCTATCATTAAGTTATCACACATGTCAACTCTCTGCTTCATATACCAGTTATCTCATTAGCCTTTCCGAATGATACCTGACTGGTCAATGCGGTTGTAATCTCAAGGTATCCCGACCATCACCTTATCACCCATTAGGCTTTTCTGTTTACAAATCCCGATGGTAGATACAATACTTGTAAATTTCTTCCTAGAGGTATAACCTTTGCATGCACGGCCCATAGGCCACTATGGTCGATCCCAAATCATACAAGGGAATTGATATTTCTGAGGGTTTAGCTAGCATTGGCAATCATAGCCTTATGCTACCGAATAACACCTCACCAAATCTCAAATCTCATAGTGGCATCTCATTATACACACAGAAAGGGTCAACATTGAACATAAGTCACTGTTTCCTCCAATCTATAACCATTCTATCTCAGTTTTCATTTCCAATAACTCTAACCTCTTTCTTGGCCCATTCCATTAATTGACATTGTAGAGCACCTCTCTACAAACATTCGTGGTATCTAACCAATCTCAAAATCTCCCGTGGGCAAATACATCTGTTTCTCTAGGGATTTACACTAATCCTGACCATTATTAGCACATGTTCCACAAGTCTACTATGGTCGACCAGACCTACACTTGTTCAATCTCCTTTTTCTCCCTTAGGACATTCAACACATCCATCAAGTACATCATATGCCCATCAGTACATGTGAGTACACCAACTGACAGGACCCGCCCCGATCCCACAGGGACCACAAGGGGACGTGCCCTGCTCCCGTCTGACACCCAAAATTCATAACAATTTTAACCTCAAAACATCAAATGCATAAATAACCAAAGTTATACATCAAATCCGAATTAAACAGATGTCAGACAAGGGATGAAATCCAAAATTACAAGTTGCAAGCACGACTCTAAAATAATCCTGCGGGTAAACCACCCAACAGGGGTTCAGGTACTCAGAAGTAGATCTATGCCTCAGCCTCAGGTTCCTCCTCTACCTCAGTAGCACGACCTGGAGGGGTTACCAAAACATTAAGGGTGAGTGGGCCGAAACTCAAGTTTATAAAATCGTTTAATAAGTAAATCATATAATTTACCCCTCCGTTTTCCAAACATGCATGCATTAGAATTTAAAACCATAAATCATATAGTATGAACCATAAGGCATGTAATAAAATCATAAGATAAATTTTAGCCACTGCACTATACACTCCGATCCAGACATCCCCGATGTCTGACGTCCCTGATGTTCGATAAGGTCACAGTCCCAAGGCTACGCGTGCCACTCGGGTCTCAATTCCGAGTCCAATCCCCGAACCCTGTCCGGGTACGGCATCTCAAATGCCTAGCGTCCTAGACGCTCGACGTCCCTGACGTCCAATATAGCAATTCTACTCCTGAGTCACTTTACGGTCCGGTTTCTCCGTAGAATGTCCCCTCGCAGGCAATGCGCCGTGGCCACTCCGGGGTACCACATCCGGAGGAGACATTATCACAAGAATGGATCTATACAGTGCAGTACCAAATACATTTTATTGATATCCACATGCAAAACATATATACATAGATAAAATCCAAACCAATCTTTAAGTTTCACCAAAACGGGTCTCAAACCCAAATACCGTGAAACATGCCATAATCATAATTTCAATATCATCAAAACCATTTCTTGATTCCAGCATGTGAATATAAGTAAATCAGAAAACATTTAAGCATGCAAGGGTTTAATGAAATCGGGCCCACTCACAGTACGATCCCGTGGTGAATCTGAGCGTACGGTCCTGTACCGCAATTATCGTACAATTCCTGTCAGTCCAAATCACACGTAAGGGTCACTACAAGTCTTAAACATTTATCCAAAGAGTCCGAAACAGAAACCGGCTCGGGGAAACCGTCCAACACGTTTCCCGAGACAACCGGCCCAAAACTGACCCTCTTAACTATCTCAGATGAACAGGGTTAATTCACCAAAAATGTTCAGAATGATGAGAGGAACAAAAGTCATGTTGATCGTGATCGGAGATAAGCCCCAACGCGCCCTCACGCGCCGCCCAAAGTGGTTGCGCGTGAAAGTCACGCACCTGACACTGTAGCTGCTACAGTGTCACCTTCTTAACCCAATAGCCCTGCTATTCGGACCTTCAACCCGCGTCCAGACCCGGGTAATTAACCCTCAATTTTCACTTGATTTCACTCGTATTTGATCCTAACATGTTCATTAACTATCCAATTTAGGTTCTAAGACATTAATCAACCTCGACGAGTCCCCAATCGACCCATCGACCCGTGATCAACCAATCGGGTCAATCACCAGAACTTCCTAGTTTCTAATTCAATTTCCAATTAACTTCACAGACAGCATAATAGGATCAAAACGACCTAAAATGAACGATCAATTGTGTCTGAAAGTACCTGAAGGTTGTCGTCCCAAGCTCTGCGATTTCTCTGAAAACTGCAGTCACCGTCCCAGCTCACCCGTGGCTGATGGCCTTCGATTTCGATGTGGATAAGTTCCAAATACTCCCAGAAGACTAAAACAGGCTTTGGTTTGGTCCAACAATCACCAGAAATTGAAAACCCGATTTCCCTCCAAAATTTCCCGAAATGGTTTCTCTCTGGTTCCTCACCTATTTTCAGTTCTTTCAATAGCAGAGTGAAGCTCATTCACTTCTCAATCAGTTTTAAACAATTCAAGCCATCCCAGAGGCTCGTGGAAGCCTTACTGTCCACTGAATTTTGATCCCCGAAAAAGCTTCGAATCTTCATTAATCAAATCGACCGTGCAGGGTGGATGGTTCAGGCCACGTTCTAAAGCATAAGACACACCTTTCTTTCCAGCACACACTTGCATAGACAATTGCACACTGAACCACCGCACATGGTGGTGCCGTCCATGGTCCCCCGCGGTTGCTACAGTAACCAGGGCAAAATGACCAAAATGCCCCTGGTTCAAATAATTACCAAAATGCCCTTCACTTTCTAGACCTGTAACTCAGCCATACGAAGTCCGATTTCGGCGTGCCGCCTGTCTACGGACTCAGGGCATCGAGACCTACCTAACGGTCCTTGAGTCATGTGAAAATTAGTTGTCAAACGAAAAGTCAACATTTTCGCCCCTATCGTCCAAATTACGGTAATGCCCCTGAACTTCCGATAGACATAACTTTTTCCCTGATCGTCCGAATTGAACGTGCCACCTGCCTATGGACTCGTGACGTCCCGAACTACGTCACGGTCATTGGTCAAAGTCCATTTGACCCATCAATCAAAAAGTCAACAATTTGGCCATACCATTCACAAGGGTAAAAATGTCAATCCATACATTAAATTACAATATTAAAATCCTTGAATTTCCGGGGTGTTACACCAACCTATTATCAATCCTGTTATCATAAACCATCCAAATGTGGTCAGAATACCTGACTCATCAACTCACAAATATAACCGGTCCATTTGTCCATCCAAGGGTATCACCATCGACTAACCTTAGCCATATCAAATCCGGACATCATCTTTTTCTCTTTTACTCATGACTGTTAGTCATCACCCTGTTGACCCCACTTGATAGGCCCCACTAATCACACCCTTCCAATAGAACCACAAATCATTTGCTCGTGATAAGGGATACTTATCCCATACTGTTACCTTCTTAAACTGTCCATAAAGCTCGAACCACCATCCTCTTACCGCAGAAATGATACTAGGTTCCCCATGACGACACTGAGCTGAATAAACCCATATCTACCAAGTCTTGTAAATGTACCTTTTGACAGGACCCATCCCAATCCCCCCGGGATTACCGTGGAATGTGCCCTGCTCCCGTCCAACAAGGGGTGTCAGACAAGGGATAACCAAGAGCTACTGCCCAAACGGGCCATCCAGAGTGCGCAAGGACCGATGGAGGAGGTGTGCAATGTCCCAGTCTCTGCTGCAATCGCATCCGTAATCAACCTGAAGGGCATTAAAACCAAAAGCTGTGAGTGGACAAAAACCAATAAGTTTACCAAATACATTTATAAGACATTTATGCCCTCCAATAAAAACGTATGCATGCCACCAAAAACCAGTAACCAAAACGTTTGCTCAACCGAGCCATTAGGGCCTTAGCCCAGAAACCGTTAACCAAAAACCAAGTGTGGGAACTCAGCCCAAAACCGTGGAATACCACCACCATACATATTAAAACCATGTGGGTCACCACCCACTACCATAAATGAACATTAATTCATTAAAATCACACAATCATAAATCCACCCGGAAAGCCATTTCATTAATTCATATTTTACCATTACCATCACCAGCATCCCTGATGCTAGACGTCCCTGACGTCATGTCTCACGGTTTCATAAGCTACGCGTGCTGCCCGGGGTCTCTCCGGGTCCATATATCTGACATCCCTGATGTCTGACGTCCCTGACGTCAATCATAGCAATCCTGCTCCTGAGTCATCATACGGTCCGGTTGCTCCGTATAATGACCCCTCGCAGGCAATGCACCGTGACTTCCCCAGTGTCCCAGACATCTGGAGGAGACCATCATATATCCTTGTATCCAGATGGTATATGGAAAACAGTTTTATTAAATCCTTTTATCACATTATTACCATTGGGCCCTGCCCGAAATTTCCATAAAACCACATAATTCCATTTAGGGTCCCTGACCCAAAATCACAATTATTAAATATAGGGTCCCTGACCCAAAATCACATTTATAATCCAACTGGGCCTCATGCCCGCTTTTATGAACCACTGGGCCCACGGCCCGATTTGTAAACCAACTGGGCCCGCAGCCCGACCTTATAAACCCGCTGGGCCCACGGCCCGAATTCACAAATCAACTGGGCCCCTGGCCCGATAATATAACTCAAATGGGTCTCAGCCCGATTTCATACCAACTGGGCCCCTGGCCCGATTTCATTAACCAACTGGGCCCCCGGCCCGATTCTCAAATGGACTCCAAGTCCGAAATTTCCAAAACAAGTGGGCCTCAAGCCCGAGTTCATATTTTCAATTTCAAAACCATTTCATCATATTATTTATTTAACCACAAGCACACAAAACCACCAATAAACCGTTAATCCCGATATATGTGAAATACGGAAAACACCTCGAAATACGTGCAACATATCCAAAATCAATGCTCACAAATACCATCATAGAAATCATGTATATAAACCATATAACACATTTAAGCATGCATAGGATTTATAAAACCAAAGTCCACTCACAGACCGTTTTAACCGTGTGCCTCGATACGCGTGCCACCGGCCCTCCCGGGCCACACCACTATCACCGGGACTCCCAATCATGTCCAAATTACATTAGAGGGTTACTAACCTCATCATTAACATCCTATCAAAGTCCCGTAATTTTCCCGAATTGTTACTTATTTTTAAACTTAATTTAAAACCTTCGGACATCCCGAACACTATCGAGACGGTGTCCGATCGACCCGAAACCAATTCCAAAATGTCCGTTACAATAAATGGGACAGAAGTCATGTTGACCTCACCTCGAGATTCGTGCCAACGCGCCGCCACGCGCCGCCGTGAGTGGCTGCGCGTGAAACTCACGCGCCTGCTACAGTGTCACCAGCCCAACCCGTTTGTCTGGTAAACGGGTCCAATTCACCCGCGACACAACCCGGTTCCAATCCTGCCAATTCGATCCTAATTCCTTCAATTGATCAATCCATTAGCTTCGTTTTAAGTCCAATTATAAGTCTGTAAACTCAATTACACAATTCCTTACCCAGGTTCCCACGATTCGATGATGATCCACGAAGAACACCCGGTCACTGTTCAATCATGGAAGTCCCTCAATTGATGCAGGTTTCATCCAATTGATGATTCCAGAAGCATCAATGGACCATGAGGAACAATTCCCCCACATCAATTGCATCAAACCGGTGCTCAAACGTCACGACTCAAACTCGAGCACCGTCACTGTTCAACAATGGAGTTCTGCCATTCTCCAACGTTTTCCTTCAATTGATGATCCCAGAAGCATCGTGGGATCATGAGAAAGCATTTCCCCACAACAATTGAATCAAACACAGCCCCAAACTCCACGACTCAGCCTCGATTTCTTCCTCTGTCACGAAGCTCGATCAGAGCCAAAACTGCACCATTCCTTCTCGTTTTTGATGTGGATCGACTCGTCTCAACCTCAGGAAGATGTTTGTAACCTCCAATTCGATCATCACAGCCCAATTCCTTCAATTTGATTTTCCCTCCCAAAACTCAATTTTTCGAATTCACAGTTCCTCCTCACTGCCACTCTCTCGTGTTTACCCAGTTGAAATCACCCTCAAATTGCTCACAAATTCACACTCTCAGGTTCAGCAATAGGAGAGGAATTGGTTGGGAGAGTGTTGGATTTGGTTGTACACGGTTAAGGAAAATACAAATGGAATTAATGGAAATTAAAATGATTAATTAATTAATTAATAAATATTAAAACATCATAATGATGTTTCCCCTAAGACAAGGATTCTGGTTTCAAGGGATGAGTGACACTTGTCACTCATCCAGGTGTGTAGGGTCAATGGTCACTATTCATTATTATATTATTATTTTAATCCCGGCCTCGGTTCGTTAGTTCGTTTCTTGACCATAACGTCGTCGTCGGATCTCCGATTTCGGCATGCCGCCTGTCGTTGGATTCGTATAGACGATACCTACGTAACGGTCCTTGGCCCTCGCCCATCGGACCTCCCGGTCAAAAAGTCAACATTTGGCCCCTAATAAGCCAAATTACCAAAATGCCCCTCAACTTCCGAACACCATAACTTTCTCTACGAATGTCGGAATCGAACGTGCCACCTGTCTATGAACTCGTGACGTCCCGAACTACGTCACGGTCATCGGTCAAAGTCCGTTTGACCGCCCGATCAAAAAGTCAACATTTTGCCCACGACCAGGGGCAAAACGGTCATTTTGCACATTTTGTCCGATTCCGCCCTACTAACCACCGTTCAACCTCACTAATCAAGATTAGTGACTAAACTAATCCCGGAATTCGGGACGGGTCGTTACAACCTTCCCTCCTTAATAAATTTCGTCCTCGAAATTCCAACCGATCTAATCTCAACGTACTTCCCTCCTTAATATGTTTCGCTCTCGAAACTCGATTACCCTGATTCCACGAACACCCCGTGGAAAGTGGAATCGACCACGCAACACGTGTACACCCGCACACCAACTAACCAGGCAAAACTTGTCTGAACTCTACGTACCACTAATACTCAAAACGCAACGACTACATTCGACCCCGTCGAATGACTGAAACTACTTGTTTCGAATTTGACACCACTTGTCAAATCAACCCTCTCGTTGACGCAACAACTCGACGGTTCCTTTCCCACTCCCACTAGGAGTCAGCTGACCCCACTCAACAATCTATGTTGACACATCCTGACAAACTGTCACCACACAGTTGTTGTCAGTCGAAAACTGACACTAGACTCACTCGTGGCTACACATGCCACCAACGTACTCGACTCACCAATATCCTTACCGACATTTCACACGACCTGTGTGTAATTAGACACATCGGAATTACCATGACCCATTGCATAGTAATGTCCGGTCCACAACCAATCCCATGGTATCGGAACCAATCCGACTACCAACACGTTCACCAACACACCTCGGGTATATCCCGTATACCGTAACTAGACATCACAAGTCTACAAGGTATTGTACCTCGAACCATGTACGAAGTACACACATCTACCTAATAACCAGACTACAACCGCCTAGGTCATAGCCGAACGCGTTCCAACAATGGAGTACGTTTGCCCAATCCAGCATGAGACAAAACGAAACTCCACCCAACATCTAGTTCCAATTCCGAATCCAAATCCGCAAGTTCGTAAGAAATCCCGGATCCAAACCCAGACATCACAGTTTAACTCATTTCCAAATCCGAATCCGAAATCATTATTCCGTAAGCTAGCATTTGGAATAACCATTCCGTACCCAAACCCAGAAATATACTTTCAAGTTCCAAAATCGAATCCTGAATCGTCACCCAGATATTCGATTCCAAATCCCGAAATCTCGTTCACATTTACCAAGACACACCAAAACCGAACCTATCGGTTACCCGTTCAATACACTTGATTGACTTCATAGGGAAGCCAATCCAACCTCCACACGTCTAAGGTTGACAAAATTCAACTACCTTGAAAACCTACTCACCCGAGTAGAATACCCTACGGGCCCTTCGAAAAGAAGTTCAATCTCGTCATTTACGACTCACGTACCAAGGTAAGAGTGATATACTCTCCCCCTATCTGAATCATCAAGATCACGACCCAGATAGACACTGTGTCCCTGACAATAACGTCAAAATCCTAGATCGCCACAACGATTGACAACCGACTCCGACAACTAGACAGATCAGTCAACGACGAAACACGTCGAGACTGCGGATTCTCACGGATTACCTTGTATCAGTCCTTGTCATTCCACCTAGGAAAACCAAGGATGATCCAAAATAATGACACCAATACTCATCCTACGTGGATGCAACAAAACTTACTGCACTCACCACGCCATGTACCCCAACATCGTCTGCCACCAAGCAGAAAATGAAAAAATCTCGTTTACCTAATTTCGAATACGTAGCTCCTCCTAATGACCCGCAATTACACCTGGGCCCACCAACCAATACACGCTCAACGTACTGGTAACTACAGTCAATGTCTGCCAGGGCAGAAAGCAAGAAGTCAACCCCAATGACTTTGGAATACCAATAACCAAAAACGAGCACCACTCTCGTTCCCCAATCACAACTCTCCTCGACACTAAGGTTCCTACCATGTTGGAAACAGACATGCTCCCAACAAGACGTCAAGTCTAACCACTAGACTTCCTACCTCCTCAATTCACTTGGACAACCCCGGGTCCACAATCAATCCGCTATTGTTCCGTTCGCACATCCCGACCTTTACAGGTTCAACACTCGGTTTCCCAAGTTCTCAATTACAAATTCCTACCTTTATACCACTAATGGTTTTCCTCGTCTTTTCCAGTTTTAATCATTTCCATGTACATTTTAGGGATATTTAAAAACATAAAATCGCACAAATTTTGGAGTTGCCAACAACTCCCCAAATCCACTAATCATCCCAAAATTCCTTAAGTCTTAATTATACCATTTTAATCCACTCATCACTGGTTATCTCACCACTATTGGGACTTATCCCAACACAGCACAATCTTAACTGGATCCCATCCAGTCCATCCCTCAACCATTACCGAATCTCAAAGACCGAACATATGTTCATCATGACGGAGTCACACCCAATTTGTGGCTCATCGTCAACACCATTACCGACACTAGCACCAGCGCTAGTACCAGCACCAACACTCTATCAACATCACTAGTATCAGCACACATGCATCCATACTAGCATCAGCACAAAAGTACCAACCCCGCAAACATCCATACTGCACACCGTGTGCAAATACGACAACCCTGAATCTCCGTTCATACGGAACGACGATCCCGTACCTCACGACTATGGGTACCACTATTCTGACAATCCCTATCAGGAAAATGAACGTTCCCCGAACGTCCCCTGATCCCCAAGTATCAGAACCATACCAATTACCCTCGATAGCCAGTCATCTCCATATGACTTCCGACTAACTGTCATTGCTATTGAGATCCGCATCCACACATCACACCAATACCCGATCCAACACGGGATTCCATAATTTATTTCAGAACCGTATCCGTACATCGAATCCCATAGTTCTGCCTAAACTCACCAGAGCCATCCACATGGTCATCCATGACCTCAGCCACTCCTCGCAGCACAAGTTCTCACCCGCTAATCACAATTAAGGTTTACCTTTTTAATACTAGGGTTCCACAATCACATCCTATGGTTCAACCGAACCAAACAGCTCTCCGTAATATAAAATTCACAACCTGACCGACCCCGCGGTCTAGACATCGAATAGACATCAAATCTAATCCTACCATCCCATCAACGTGGGTTCCACCACTAGGTCATCGGCCAACTCCGATGAACCAACATCCCTCACACTAGAAACCACCACAAGGGTTCACATTTTAGACCATTACTCACATGAGGTTCCCCGAACCTAGCTGCACCTAGCAGCACAACAATCCAATATCACATGACCGAACCGACGGTCCCACTATACCAGTTCACCACAATCAACCCCACTTGGGTCGAATCACATTAACGCACGGCGTATCGGGCCAATCGCACTCCATCCACTATCCAAACCCAAAAACTATCTATCAGGTTGATAACGAATTGCAGCCCAATGAGACATCACACCCTCGACCTGCGCGCACAAATAGAGCAACCATGCTCTGATACCAAGTTGACAGGACCCATCCCAATCCCCCCGGGATTACCGTGGAATGTGCCCTGCTCCCGTCCAACAAGGGGTGTCAGACAAGGGATAACCAAGAGCTACTGCCCAAACGGGCCATCCAGAGTGCGCAAGGACCGATGGAGGAGGTGTGCAATGTCCCAGTCTCTGCTGCAATCGCATCCGTAATCAACCTGAAGGGCATTAAAACCAAAAGCTGTGAGTGGAAAAAAACCAATAAGTTTACCAAATACATTTATAAGACATTTATGCCCTCCAATAAAAACGTATGCATGCCATCAAAAACCAGTAACCAAAACGTTTGCTCAACCGAGCCATTAGGGCCTTAGCCCAGAAACCGTTAACCAAAAACCAAGTGTGGGAACTCAGCCCAAAACCGTGGAATACCACCACCATACATATTAAAACCATGTGGGTCACCACCCACTACCATAAATGAACATTAATTCATTAAAATCACACAATCATAAATCCACCCGGAAAGCCATTTCATTAATTCATATTTTACCATTACCATCACCAGCATCCCTGATGCTAGACGTCCCTGACGTCATGTCTCACGGTTTCATAAGCTACGCGTGCTGCCCGGGGTCTCTCCGGGTCCATATATCTGACATCCCTGATGTCTGACGTCCCTGACGTCAATCATAGCAATCCTGCTCCTGAGTCATCATACGGTCCGGTTGCTCCGTATAATGACCCCTCGCAGGCAATGCACCGTGACTTCCCCAGTGTCCCAGACATCTGGAGGAGACCATCATATATCCTTGTATCCAGATGGTATATGGAAAACAGTTTTATTAAATCCTTTTATCACATTATTACCATTGGGCCCTGCCCGAAATTTCCATAAAACCACATAATTCCATTTAGGGTCCCTGACCCAAAATCACAATTATTAAATATAGGGTCCCTGACCCAAAATCACATTTATAATCCAACTGGGCCTCATGCCCGCTTTTATGAACCACTGGGCCCACGGCCCGATTTGTAAACCAACTGGGCCCGCAGCCCGACCTTATAAACCCGCTGGGCCCACGGCCCGAATTCACAAATCAACTGGGCCCCTGGCCCGATAATATAACTCAAATGGGTCTCAGCCCGATTTCATACCAACTGGGCCCCTGGCCCGATTTCATTAACCAACTGGGCCCCCGGCCCGATTCTCAAATGGACTCCAAGTCCGAAATTTCCAAAACAAGTGGGCCTCAAGCCCGAGTTCATATTTTCAATTTCAAAACCATTTCATCATATTATTTATTTAACCACAAGCACACAAAACCACCAATAAACCGTTAATCCCGATATATGTGAAATACGGAAAACACCTCGAAATACGTGCAACATATCCAAAATCAATGCTCACAAATACCATCATAGAAATCATGTATATAAACCATATAACACATTTAAGCATGCATAGGATTTATAAAACCAAAGTCCACTCACAGACCGTTTTAACCGTGTGCCTCGATACGCGTGCCACCGGCCCTCCCGGGCCACACCACTATCACCGGGACTCCCAATCCTGTCCAAATTACATTAGAGGGTTACTAACCTCATCATTAACATCCTATCAAAGTCCCGTAATTTTCCCGAATTGTTACTTATTTTTAAACTTAATTTAAAACCTTCGGACATCCCGAACACTATCGAGACGGTGTCCGATCGACCCGAAACCAATTCCAAAATGTCCGTTACAATAAATGGGACAGAAGTCATGTTGACCTCACCTCGAGATTCGTGCCAACGCGCCGCCACGCGCCGCCGTGAGTGGCTGCGCGTGAAACTCACGCGCCTGCTACAGTGTCACCAGCCCAACCCGTTTGTCTGGTAAACGGGTCCAATTCACCCGCGACACAACCCGGTTCCAATCCTGCCAATTCGATCCTAATTCCTTCAATTGATCAATCCATTAGCTTCGTTTTAAGTCCAATTATAAGTCTGTAAACTCAATTACACAATTCCTTACCCAGGTTCCCACGATTCGATGATGATCCACGAAGAACACCCGGTCACTGTTCAATCATGGAAGTCCCTCAATTGATGCAGGTTTCATCCAATTGATGATTCCAGAAGCATCAATGGACCATGAGGAACAATTCCCCCACATCAATTGCATCAAACCGGTGCTCAAACGTCACGACTCAAACTCGAGCACCGTCACTGTTCAACAATGGAGTTCTGCCATTCTCCAACGTTTTCCTTCAATTGATGATCCCAGAAGCATCGTGGGATCATGAGAAAGCATTTCCCCACAACAATTGAATCAAACACAGCCCCAAACTCCACGACTCAGCCTCGATTTCTTCCTCTGTCACGAAGCTCGATCAGAGCCAAAACTGCACCATTCCTTCTCGTTTTTGATGTGGATCGACTCGTCTCAACCTCAGGAAGATGTTTGTAACCTCCAATTCGATCATCACAGCCCAATTCCTTCAATTTGATTTTCCCTCCCAAAACTCAATTTTTCGAATTCACAGTTCCTCCTCACTGCCACTCTCTCGTGTTTACCCAGTTGAAATCACCCTCAAATTGCTCACAAATTCACACTCTCAGGTTCAGCAATAGGAGAGGAATTGGTTGGGAGAGTGTTGGATTTGGTTGTACACGGTTAAGGAAAATACAAATGGAATTAATGGAAATTAAAATGATTAATTAATTAATTAATAAATATTAAAACATCATAATGATGTTTCCCCTAAGACAAGGATTCTGGTTTCAAGGGATGAGTGACACTTGTCACTCATCCAGGTGTGTAGGGTCAATGGTCACTATTCATTATTATATTATTATTTTAATCCCGGCCTCGGTTCGTTAGTTCGTTTCTTGACCATAACGTCGTCGTCGGATCTCCGATTTCGGCATGCCGCCTGTCGTTGGATTCGTATAGACGATACCTACGTAACGGTCCTTGGCCCTCGCCCGTCGGACCTCCCGGTCAAAAAGTCAACATTTGGCCCCTAATAAGCCAAATTACCAAAATGCCCCTCAACTTCCGAACACCATAACTTTCTCTACGAATGTCGGAATCGAACGTGCCACCTGTCTATGAACTCGTGACGTCCCGAACTACGTCACGGTCATCGGTCAAAGTCCGTTTGACCGCCCGATCAAAAAGTCAACATTTTGCCCACGACCAGGGGCAAAACGGTCATTTTGCACATTTTGTCCGATTCCGCCCTACTAACCACCGTTCAACCTCACTAATCAAGATTAGTGACTAAACTAATCCCGGAATTCGGGACGGGTCGTTACACCTTTAGTCCTAATGACCCCGCAGGTGGCATATCATAAGGTGTCCGAGAAACAATCTCGTATACTCGACATGATCTCCATTATAAATTCAAACTCTCATCCTGGAAAACCTCAAGAAATATAATGAGAAATCCGTACATCCTTAGCCCTCATTAGGCATCTCATACACTAATCGCATATGCCACACATATGACCAATAAACTTTGATTACCTCTTACCAATAGTCCATCGATTGTCAGGGTCAAAATCATTCTAGAGGGTAACACCCTCGAGTCTCCCTGAAACATGACCTCTGGTAATCCTGGACTCCACATATCGCTCTCTAATCGACATACTCGATAGAGGTATCATGAGTCATCAACCAATCCATCCCAAGGATTACGTCCAAACCATCCAAGTCTCGAAATACCCAATTCAGCCACTATGCGAGTATTGCCAGTCATCCTGGGTAGCCTCACATCAAAGGGGTCTACCCCCCTTATGTATCACCAATTTCACCATATATAATTACCAACTTTACCACCTAGATATCATCAAATTTATCACATCCGTAGCTCCAGTCGGCTCACTGACTTCCATACCTTAACCAATCACGGACATCTCCGTAACCATCCAATGTACAATCTCAAAACACAGAAGAAAATCTATATAACCATTCCTTTATGATGTGACCAGACGACCCACAACCATAACCATTACTGCACAATTAACCTAATCACTTTATCTCCCAGTGGACCCAACTGGCGTCCCACTGAACTAGACTGTCTCTAAGTCCCAATCTCTGTGTACTACGGGTCTCTGCCTGAACCTTTAATCACTAAGTAAAACTAACACGACACATCCAAATCCATAAGTCCAGTAAACAGAGTTAAAAAATACCAATCCATAAATTCATAACCTATCAGTATCCATACCAATCCTTGGCATCCCTAAAGGCCGCCCATGTTAGAAACCATACTTATATTCAACCCTTCCGGCTCCTCCCGAGCCCTGATACATTTCTGACTCATCTCGAGTCTTAACCAATATCTTGACTCATTTTTAGTCCCGTATCCATATCTCGACTCCTTTTAAGCCCAATCTCATAACAATCAGCCATGCCATCATTGACATACCCAGTCACCGAGCAAATACCGCTGGTGAACCACATCTTATACCACTTAACACACATTCCACTTAAGGAATTTCATTTCATCCCGGATCCAATCTGCCCAATTGTGCTATCTTTCTAGCCTCTGGGCTCATTCATTCTTGGGACCCACACAAGTCCATGTCAAATGGACAGTGTACATTGATTTACATCTGACCCTCAATCTAGGGTCAATTCCATCCTAAGATCTATCACGAGGTCTCATATACCCTCGTATACTCGTCTCATTACCAAATCGCGCACGAGGCTTACCTTTCAGAGGCATGATGTTGCAACAGAATCAGCAACCCAGTGCTCTGATACCAAGTTGATAGGACCCGTCCCCTGATGAACATTGATAACTGTGCCCGGTCCTGCTCCCGTCTGAAAAGTCAAATGAAATTCCAAAATTACCCTCAACACTTGACAAACAAGGGATAACCATACATGTGCCCACTCATGCCTCCACCTCTCGATTGGCCTCGATCATCGCGCTACGACCTATAAGGTCAATAAAAACATAAAAGGTATGAGTGGAAAAAAATAAATAAGTTTATAAAACATGTTATAGAAAAAAAAAACATTTCTACCCTCCACATAAAACCAATGCATGAATTCGAAAATCACTTAGTTCCACGATCAGAAAACCACTTACGAAAAATCGAAAATCATTTCATATCCAAAACCATAATTCCAGGGCCTCAGCCAAAAACCATGAATCAAAATCCAAGTACGAGAACATAGCCCAAAAGTCCATAAATCCATATAAACCGGGCCACTACCCAAAACATCTGAAAACATCGGAAATCAACAGTAAATCACAAGTCAATCGATCTCTCAATCACCGAGTCTTTAAACTCAAGACCACTTATATCAGGCCTTCCCGGGATATCAACGAGTCTTTAAACTCAAAACATATCCGAGTCTTTAAACTAAAAATGTATCAATCAAGGGCCCTCCCCCATCATCAATCAACTGGGTCTTTAAACCCAAAACTAGATCCGGCAACAGCAACGGGTCTTTAAACCCAAAACCATGTGTAAATCATAGAAAATCCAGAATCCATTGAAATCCAAATGCCAAAACCAAATCCGAAATCATATTTTACCGAAATGGGTCTTGTGCCCGAAGTCACATTCAAACCCAATGTCACATCATCAAATCATTATCAAAACATGATATATGTAACCCATATAAAACCATCCATCAAACCATCATCAAAGTATAGCATAAACCATATTCTCGAAATACGTGCAATTACGTATTGCATATCGAAATATGTGTAAATACGAAAATCGTAATTACCATAATCAAAAGCATAGAAATCATAAAAAAAAATTATGCATGCATTGAAATTTAGAAAGCAAAGTTCACTCACACACCGTCCAAATTGCCCGCTTTCGAGCTGCACGTTTTTTCGTAATTTCTGATAATCATTATTCCTGTCCAAAATCATTATCTAGGGCCACTAACACTTCAATATATCTCATATAATTTTCCCCAATTTTTTCGGGATTTAAATACGTATTTAAACTATAATATAACGCTTCGGAGCCTCAAACTATGTCGAAACGGTGTCCTATCGACTCGAAATCTATGCCAAAATGTTCATTACATCAGAAGGAACAAGTTTCATGTTGACCTCACCTCGAGATTGGGTCTCACGCATCGCCCCAAGTGGCTGCACGTGGGAGCCACGCGCCTGCTACAGTGCGAGTACTGTTCATCTTCTCCACTAAGCCCTGCAATTCAACCCGTTAGCCCGTGAAGCAACCCGATAAGAACTTCATCAATTCGACGTTAATTCAACATTTTCTTTCATCTAATCTCACTCAAATGACCTTAATTTAAGTTCTGTAAACTCAATTCATTGAATTCATGACTGTAACCAATCCATAGGAACACTAATTCGAAACCAATTTCACAAAACCTTACCCCCAATTACTCAACTCAAGCTCAAAAATTCCAACAGTTCGCAGGTCCTGTTCTTGGCCAATACCTCCTCGATTACTTTCATTTTTGAAGTGGGTCGACTCGAATTGATCTCAGGAAACTCAATCCCATCTCAATTTCATTGTTTATGGCTCAAAATTCCAAATTTGGTTTTTTGATCAATTCAAATTTTCGAAGGGTTTGGGTCCCGGGTTCTCTGGGTTTTCCTTCCCCTTTTTCTTTCTTTTTCCTCACGATCTCACTCTCTCAATTCTTCTCCAGTTCTCCTTTTCTCTCAATTGGTTGTTGGGGAGGTCGATCAAGCAAGGATGTGGTCTCTGTTTTTCAAACACACACACAAAGGTTTAAACTCTCCAATTCATCCCACCGCTCACGGTTACCACTAATTGTTCCCCTAAAGTGACATATGTCACTTACTGAGCCTAATGACTCACTAGTCACGACTGAATCAGCCATTTACCTGCCTAAAAGAACATTTTACCCCTGCTTGCACAAATTACCAAAATACCCCTCACACTCCTAGACTCGTAGTTTTGTCATCCGAACTCCAATTGATGCATGCCTCCTGTCTACGAAATTAGCGTCTCGAGACCTATCCAACTGTCCTTACGGAAAGTCCAAACAATGTCCCGATTAAAATGTCAACTTTTGGCCCTTATAACCTAGGGCAAAATCGTCATTTTCTTCAAATTTTCCAAATTTTCCTTTTTGAGTTTCCGGGCCGTCACATCATATACATGGACGGATGCTTAGTATGGGCTGAGAAGGCTATAGCCCTTCCCACCTATTTTAAGTTCTCAAATATTGTAAGTTTAACACATTCCAATTTAACTAGTTCAACTTAATTTAATTAATTTAATACACTTTGATTTAAAAATCAGATAATTTAAAAGACTCAAATACGCACACACCCGAATAAGAACATGGATGAAATATCATTTTGTCATGAAATATTAACACTTACATTTATGAAAATATTGATTTTCATATAGATATCAATATCGTTCAAGCTCAATAAAAGAAAATTGGAAATTAACTCTAAAACTTAAAAAATTTGAACGAACTTTTAGAAAAAAACTTAAGCACCCAATAATATTTATACAAGGCTAATATATATATATATATATATATATATCATGGAAATTCAGAGGAAATCTTTCTTCCCTCATGTTGTTATGTCTAGACCCTTAAATACTGATATATTCATGTAAATATCATGGATAAGTATCTCTCCTAGTTTTATGTCGCGACCCCAAAATATGGATATATTGACAAAGTTTTTATGGATATTGTAGATATTTTCATAAATTAGAAAGACATAGAAAGCATCGAAGAGAAGAAGGTACACCATTGTAGCCTTTTTTCTTTCTTTTCTTCACTTTTTTTTTTCTTTTCTTCATTTTTTTTTTAAGTCTCACAAATCACAATTTTGACTTTGAAATAAAATAGGCGATGCATTCCTTGTTGATTGTATGACCCTTACATTGAAAGAGATTTTATTTATATTATCAGTATGGAGAGATAATGAATTTGATTTTATTAAGGCTTGAATGATACAATTTAAAATTAGAAAATGATTATTTGTATTTGCATTGTATGTTTAATTAGAGGTTTTGTTATAATTTATTTTTCGTCTTCCTATCAAACTTTTATTTATGTATATTTTGTATTTGAGGGATAATGCTTATTATATGTCCTTTTGACTTAGTGTATTTTTTATATTTATTAATGAAATTTATTTATATTGTCGATTTTTTTACACTTAATAGATAAGTTTATCTTATCTGAAAATTGAGCTCATGAGCCGTCATTGGTCATATAAGTGAAAAAAAAAAATTCAGTATATAAAATAGCAAATAGGATTGAGTTGGTCAGGAGTAATTTTTTGTGATAAAATTTTACTCAAAATTTTTAGCATCGGGATATGATCTCATTGTTGTTTACGTGATTGAATATAATCGTAAGTTAAAGTCTTTGATGACATAAAAACAATATTCCGATGCCAGTCTATAAAACTCTGTCTTGGGCAAAGCTTCAATAATCCCCTCTCATTCAATGGTATAGGCATCCAAGAGCTATGCAAGGGTGTTGTAGGCCCCAAAACAGGGGGTGAATGACTTGGATGCCCATATCATTAAATGGTATATAATATTAAAGTCTAGCCCTGCCCCTCACTCTTACTTCAAATTACTTTGTTGTATGAAAATGAGATTTCATCGTAAAATTTGTATGGAAAAACTAGTGTTACGAATAAATAGGAAAAGAAAATTTAAAACTAACGAAAATATGGAGCAAACCGGATTCCACTCAACTAGGACATTGCCTTCGTAAATAAAGTAGATTTTATCATCCGTCAAAAATAGATAGCATCCGGTGAGTGGTGACATGTATGAAACCCACTTAACTGAAAATAATGTTATTAGACGTCACGTGTCCCCATAGTTAAGCCGGAATTAGGGGACTAGCAAGGATGCCTCTACAACCTAGTGTACTCTGCCTCCACCCCGGTCTCGCAGTATATATAAATGTATATCTACAAAATATATATATTTATAATTAAATAATCGCTAATTTTATTAATTTTTTATATAAATAATTATTTCTAAGTGACCCCCTAAAAACCGTGATGTGTTTCTTAGTAATAGGAGCACTTTGTGTGAAAGTAAAACGCGTCGGTTTGGTGTCATCTTTTCTACAACTTCACGCTCCCCTCCTACACTTTCTTCTCTCTTTAGCCTACTTTATGCTAATACACATTTTCTAATTTCACCCTTATTTATTTAGGGACAACCCGCTTCAAAGAGAAGATAAGGTGTAGCTTCAAAAGACAAGACACATTACTCTTCCGCTCCTCTTCCTCCTTTGCCTCTTTAAGACTCTTAAAACTCCCTCCACTCCTTCCACTCCCTTCCCACTCCCACACCCACAATCCCATTTCTCTAAATCACCCCCTAATAACTTTACCAAAAAGCCCACAAATTTTCTTTCTTTTCTTCTTCTTCTATCTTCTTCATCATTCTTTAGCTTGAAGCTTTCTAGAAATGGAAAAAATTCATAAAGCCCAATTAAGTCTTGTGCTCATTCTTCTACAACTCATAATGATTTCTACCACAAAGGTCACCTCCAAGGATCAGATCCAATGCACCATGTGCTCCGCGTGCGAAAACCCGTGCGGCCAAGTTCCATCCCCTCCGCCGCCATCACCTCCACCACCGTCACCACCGTCATCTCCTCCGCCTGCACCGCCGTCCTCCTCATCCGCCAACTGTCCCCCACCGCCATCATCACCGATCTCCGGTACTACCTACTACTCTCCTCCGCCGCCTTCCAATCCCACTAACAACTACTACCCACCCCCACAAGGTGGCGGTAATGGTGGCGGTAGTGGTGGCGGAGCGTTTTATCCGCCTCCTAATACCAACAACTACCCAGTGCCACCGCCACCGAACCCAATTGTGCCGTACTTTCCTTTTTACTATTATAACCCTCCTCCCCATACCATGTCCTCGAGCTCAGTCCGGCTGATTCGTAGCTACCCATCAGCGATTCGTATTGCTCTGTTTTATCTTTTACTCTGTTTGTTTTGAGGGAAAATATGAAGGAAAATGGAGCTGGATTCAATAACGCGGCAGATTGGCAGATCTAGGAATGCGCAAACAAGTGAAGAAGATTAAAAACAAAACAGAGAGCTTCAGAGCTGGACGTCTAGCCGCTTGCATATTCCTACATTTCCGAAAATGCCCTTGAGAAACAGGATTTTCTGTGCAGCTGGGAAGAATACAGATGGGAAGTAATCTCTCTCTCGCTCGCTCTCTCTCTCTCTCTCTCTCTCTCTCGCTCGCTCTCTCTCTCTCTCTCTCTCTCGCTCTCTCTCTCTCTCTCTCTCTCTCTCTCTCTCTCTCTCTCTCTCTCTCTCTCTCGCTCTCTCTCTCTCTCTCTCTCTCTCTCTCTCGCTCTCTCTCTCTCTCTCTCTCTCTCTCTCTCTCTCCCTCTTTCTCTCTTTATTTAATTTAATTTTCTTTTCTCTTTGCCTGCATTTCTGTAATTTTGATGACAATCTGTATCTATTGTTAGTAGATGAATATGATTATGAAAATAAAGTAAAATTTTTACTCAATTTTGCAAATATTTGGTACTAAGTAGAAACTTGGAACTATATTCTCCATTTTATGATTGATGGTGTTTGCAGACTAGGTAGGAAGATGTACGTGTGATCCAAAATACATAACGGAATTGATAAAGATGCTTATGCTTTTATGTAGGACCTTTGGGTTAGCATGAATAAAAATTCATTTATTGGTCAGAAAGTCAAAACGGATCGATAGACTTTTACAATTTTCAATTCCGACTTCCGAGTAGGGGAAATCTCAATTCTGAAGCATTATATGTACTCAAACTTAGTTTATTTCTCTCATGTCTGCAAAGAATGATTCGAGATACAAAGGAGTAGAAAAGGATTTGGAGAGCAGAAAGAAAGCTTTTATGAGGTGGGATGGGAGTGCTAGAGTCTAGAGAGATCTCTTTCCTTCCGCATTTCCAGAACTCCAGTCTTCAGAGTGCTTTTAGGGTTGCTTTCATGTCTCCATGTTTCCATGTGCAAAAGGGTGCACCATGCTTGCTATTTGCAATTGGTTGCCCACCTTTTATGAGAAAAATAGGGGCACCAGAGTTGTTTCTTTTCCTACCTAAAAAGAAATTCAGAGTTTGTAGATGGATCATATCTTTCAGCCAGATCCACCGACCATCTTGGCTGAAGCTGAACCCAAAGCTTTCCCTCCCTAATCCCTATGGGAGTATAAAGGGGATATCCCTCTTGGCTCTTGGGAGGGGTTATAATTTAATAGTTTAATCATTCAATAATTTATAAATGAAAATGATGAATTCATCCGACGATAAAGATTGATAAGGGTAACAGAGAAAAGGAGCACTGTTTGACTTGTCATTCTGCAGTATTTTGGCACGTAAGCAGAAATTAGTCATCGTATCCATGGGTAAAATGAATGACACGTCAAAAACACACGAGTAAAAGTTACTAGTTGCTACTTGCTAGTTGGTAAAGGAAGTTAAAGGACAAACCAAATATTAAAAGGGAGAATGGTGTGGCGTAGGAAGCAGGAAGATTTGAAGATTGGACCATCGCAACAACGAACTCATTAGCTGGAAGGCACGTAGTATTGTAATGGGGTTGGGCCCCTAGGGGCCCATCCAACTTGTCTCTTGGCATGGCATCCTATGATCCTCCTAAGTGGGTACATTACACCACAAATCACCCGCAAAGATATCTACACATGGCTTTTCAAATAATCATTTGCTTTCATTTTTGAAGGAAAAAAAATAAATTGTACTTCCAAATCAAGTATTTGATACCTTAAAATTTAGTACTGAGTACAGTTCAGTATAGTTGGGTATGAAAGTGATTAAAATCGTATTATTTAATTTTAACTGATTCGGTATAATTCTGTATTTTATAATGTGAAATTAAAATATGATTGTAATGTATTAATTGTATTCCGTATGTTTCAGATAGATTTTAGTTTTGAGCCAAAATTTTAGGAAAGATAATTGAATACCTTGTCATGAGTACTTATTTTTCAAGAAAATTTAATATGTTGTTTTAGTACAGTGGACTAAGTTTTAGAACAACATAGAAAGTGGTTCAACATTTGAAAGTTCTAAGTTGAATGCTTGAAATTACTTGAAATACTTATTGTTTTACTAAGTTGAAACAACAACAAAATGTCTAAAATAAGAAGTATCCAATCTGCCCACTGAGCTAAACCAGCAAGTACGTAAACAAGCTACAAAACTACATCGACACACACATCAAGTGCTCAATCTGCTCACTGCAAAACACTAAGACAGCAAGTACTCTACGATTATTCTTCCCACTAAAGCAGCAAACTCTAAAACAGTAAACACTAGAACAATAAAACTAAAACAGTAAGTACTCTACGCATCGACAAATAATCCATACAGTCCATGCAATCCATACAATCCACTAAAACGGAAATAGATATCAACCTTGAAGAAATAGAAACCCATAATAAATAAAATCACATCTATTTCCTCTAATTATTTCACCTAAAATCTCCAACGCAAAAGAAATTGTAGGCAGACGTGAGCACCAGAGACAATACCACCAACACATATCCAAAAAAATAGAAGTGAGAAAAAAAAAACAAAAAAAAACCAAAGACTAGTAGAGATTGACAGGGAGGCCCTATCCCAATCAACCTTATCACGTGAACGTAACCCAAAAACAGAAACAGATATTAGACGTGAAGAAATAAAAACCCATATCAAATCACAGTTTCAAAAAAATCCAATTTCACGAAATTCCAAAATTTTACTTACATTATCCATCAACAATCCACCGGCGTCTCGGACGACAGAGAGAGAGAGAGAGAGATTTTCTGGGTTTAATATGGGTTTTCCCCCTTCTTGATTCACAACTTCATTTTTCTTCTTACTTTCATATGTCTTTGAAGTGCCTTCAATGATGACGGTGCCGTAATGACCGAAATTTTATTTCAAAAATAATTAAGGTAAAATGACCATTTTGCTGTTATTTTATTTTAATACACAAATTTTAACTTTTGATTTGGGGAACTTATTGCACATCTACCTAGGATCCTTACGTAGGTCTCACGATTTTATTTATGTGGACAGGTGGCATGTTGGATTTGATTTTCGTATAGTGAAATTACAGAACAAAAACGGTCCTCCGAATACATTCGATTACATGACATTGTTATGTACGAGTCTGTTACTCGTTTGTTTATTTGTGGGCAAAAATATCGTCCCAAGCTAGGTGGGATGAGTGAAAAAGTCTCCATCCCAACCTCCCCATCAATTGTTCATTATCATCTTCTCTTCTCCTTGTGCCCTTAGACCTGAAACCACCCAAAACCCATTATCACCATCTCCTTCATCTTTATTCCTGCAAAACAGGAAGCCAAGAGAGTAGGATTGTGAGACAGAGGGAAAGAAAAGAGAAAGAGAGGAGCATAGTGATTGCACTCAGAACCTAGGAAAACCCATACACCTTTGAAATGGTTTTCAATTTCTATTTATTGAAGCATCAAACCTAGGAAACAATCGTGTTACCTAAACCCTTGAGACTAGAACCATTCTAAAACTCGAAGGAATTGGATGCAGGATGAACCCAAAGTTGAGTTTGAAGCTTGGTCGAGACGTACCAAGCTTGGTCGAGACGTACCAAGCTTGGTTCGAGGAATTGAGGTGAGTTTTCTTAACTCTGAGGCTGTAGTCTTGTTTCCTAGTTTATTTAGAGTGGTTTGGTGGTCAGAATTATGGAATTGCACTTTCTTTGGTCAAGATTGGAATCAGGTCATGAATTCGGGTCAAAACCTAGTTGCAGACCTGCTGATCGACCTGTCGAGAGATAAGGGATGAGCTGACGTGACAGCGATGTGGGAGCCACATGGAGGTGATGATAGGACCCGTCTCAATCCCCCTGGATTATCGTGGGACATGCCTACTCCCGTCTGACACCGCGTGTCAAATCAGGGATAAACTCGTCACTCGCTCGAGGTTATCTAGAGTACGACAAGATCGGTGGTGGCATGTGATGTCTCGATCTTTCCTACAACCCGCATCCAGTCTCAATCTGAAGGGTATTAAAATCATAAAAGTTGTGAGTGGACAAAACAACTGTAACGACCCGGACGTTCAAAAAAGGGAAAATTGGGAAAATTGGAAGAAAATGACGATTTTGCCCCTAGATAATGGGCAAACGGTTGAATTTTTGCTCGAGCTGTCAAACGGACTATAACCAATGACTGTGACGAAGTTCTGGACGTCACGAGTTCATAGACAGGTGGCACGTCCGATTCCGACGATCTGGGAAGAAGTTATGACGTTCAGAAGTTCAAGGGCATTTTCGTAATTAGGATAAAATGGGGAATTTGTTGACTTTTCAAACGACATGGACTTTGCACGTAAGCCGAGGATCGTTGGGTAGGTATCGAGAAGCTGAATCCGTAGACAGGCGGCACGCGTCAATCAGAGTTCGGATGACCAAGTTACGGGTCTGGAAGCGTGAAGGGCATTTTAGTAAATTGTCAAAGTAAGGGCAAAATGGTAATTTGACTGTTAGAATTGGAAACAGCCGTGGGGGATTATTTGGCTGAATAGTTAACTAATTAAGTGACATTTGTCACTAAGAGGGGATGGATTAGTGGCAATGTGCGATGGTGGGAAACTTAAAAAAAATGAGATAGTGTGTTTGGAAATGGAGAGGGAAACAGAACACTTGAATTGTTTTTACAGGTGACAGAGCACGGGTAGCACTTTGGGGAATGCTTAGTGCTGTTGGAACTAGAAAAAACAGAGGTGGTTTACCACGTTTGATCGACTTCCCAAGACCATTTTGAGGGAAACTGATAGCTGAAACGGATGGGAGAGAGGAAGAACAGAGTTTTGAGATGGAGAGAGGAAAGAAAGGGAGGAAAATGGGAGAGGAGAGTTCAAAAACCCGAAACCTATTTTTGTGTGAATTCAAATTCGAATTTGAATTGTAGGCCAGTCCAAGCCAAATTGAGGCTCGAATAAGTCTTCTGGAACCTTGATTAGTCGATCCAAATCAAGTGATGCAAGCTTCGAAGCTCCTGGAGCCATGGACGAACATGGTGGACGGCTGGAAAATTGTGAGCTTGTGTTCGTGTAATTGGAGGTAAGTTTTTGTGAAATTGAATTCTAAATCATCTTTACAATGAGGCTACGATGTTGTGCGACTAATTAATTGAAGAATTCCATGGTTATTTGACGAACTCAGAAGAGGAACTTGTCTTTGAAACTTGGATTAAGTCGAGATGGTTTGGGGTAACAAGACGTGCAATTGATGTTACAGATCCCTAATTCATTTGGGTGCGAAGCTAATGGAATGTTCAATTGTTCGAAATGATGTCGAATTGATGGAAGACTAGCCGGGTCAAGTCGCGGGCAACCAGACCCGTTTACTAGTCTTTCGGGTGAGGAAGGAAACTGTAGCATTACTGTAGCAGGCGCATGAGTTTCACGCGCAGCCACTCACTGTGGAGCGTGAGGGCATGTGGGCCCAATTCTCGAGGTGAGTTCAACACGACTTTTGTCTTATACAATGTAACAAACATTTTAGCGTTGGTTTCCAATTAATCGGACACCGTTTCGATATTGTTTCGAGGGTCCGAAGGTTTATGTTGCGTTTTTAACTAACATTTAATTCCCGGAAAATTATGGGAAATTAGTATGATGTTATTTGAGTCCTTAGTGACACTAAAGAATGATTTCGGACATGATTTGAGATTCCTGAAAAATGTCGGAAATTACGAGAACGTGTGCAGCGCGAAAACGAGCGTTATGGAGGGTGTGTGAGTGGACTTTGCTTTCTAAAATTTAATGCATGCATAAATGTTTCTATGATTTCTATGATTATGATTATGACTTGTGATAATTACGATTTTCGTATTTATACGTATTTTGATATGCAATACGTAATTGCACGTATTTCGAGACTATGGTTTCTCTTATGCCTTGGTGATGGTTTGATGAACGATTTCACATGATTTGTTCGTAGGATGTTTTAAGGATGTTTTGATTGTGATTGTGAGTATGACTTACGGTTTTGACACGTATTTCGAAACTATCACGGATTTGCGCATTTTACGAGATTTCGAGTATTTTGTGATTTGATCATGGTTTTGATGCTTTGACCTTGGGATTTGAAATATGATTTGATTCAAAAATTTTAAATGGATTTCGGAAAAGGTGATTTCAGGCGTGATGCCCAGGGCATAAAAGTAATTTTGATGAAAGAGATTTCGGTTTTCGGAAACTTGAAAGTGGATTTCTAGATTTGGGTTCGGAATGACGGCTCCGGATGCCGGCTTTCAGAATCATTATTGCGAATTCGAATTCGGGAATGGATGACGGATATGATTGGGGATTTGAATACGAAATTCGGACATAAGTCCTATTATGACAAAATGTGATTTCAGATTGGTTTTGGAATTTGGATCACGATGGATCCTGGATTGTTGTGATTTACAAATGGTTTTGGGTTTAAAGACCCGGTACTATTGCTGAATCATGTTTTGAGTTTAAAGACTCGGTTACTGTGATGACGGGGGAGGGCCCTTAATGAGTTTAAAGACTCGGTTATTGTGATACCCCACCGAGGCCTATTTATTATGTTCTGAGTTTAAAGACTCGTCGATATCCCGGGAAGGCCTGATATATGTGAGTTTAAAGACTTGGTAATTGATATCCAGCAAACTGATTGGCTTGAGGCTTACTGTTGATTTCTAATATTTTCGGATGTGTTGGGCAGTGGCCCGGTTTATGTGGTTTTTGATGGATTTTTGGATTATGTTACGTACTTGGATTTGATTCATGATTTTGGGCGGAGGCCCTGTGTTTATGATTGCGGGCTAAGACCCGAAGGTTAAGAAAAGGAAAGTGATTTGATTTTCATACACGGTTTTTCTTATATTGGAAATGAAATGGATTGTGAAATGATTTTCGAATGCGTGCATTGGTTTTACGTGGAGGGTAGAAACGTCTTTCTGTAACTGTTTTATAAACTGTTTCATTTTTGTCCACTCACACCTTTTGTGTTTTTATTAACCCTCCAGGTCGTGGCGCGTTGACCGAGGCTGATCGAGAGGCGGAGGCATGTGTGAGTACGTGTGTGACTATCCCTGGTTTGGCAAGTACTGAGGGTAGTTTGGGAACTTCAGTCGACTTGCCAGACGGGAACAGGACCGGGCACGGTCATCAATGTCCCTTCGGGGGCGGTCATGTCAACAACAGTTTATAAAACTCAATTATATTGAAAAGACATTTATACCCCTCACGTAAAGCATGCATGCATCATAAAACAGTTCTTTCAAATACTTTCTCGGAAGCAAGAATTGCTTCCCAATTCAAAACACAGTGAAAACTGCTTCTCAAACAAAGCCCGTACCTCATACAGGGCTTTTGCCCAAAACCGAATCAAGCAAACCAGAACGGAACCTCGACCCAAGACATAGAACACGTGGGAACACATCCCATGGGAGCTCATCCCAATATCAGTCACGATTTTAATCCTAGCACATGTGCATAAAGCTCAGGACCGCTCACAATCCTAGCATGTCGCCGTGAACACATCACTCGCCGCGACCCTCTCTAGACCATCGCGAGCACAACGCTGATCGATCTCAGAGACTAATATCAGCACTCCTAAGTCGAGCCTCTCTCGGTCATTGCTTTCCGCTGCTGCTCGACAAGAAGCAGTACATCGCGACCTCTTCGAAAGGAACACATCCGTAGTCTCGACAACAAGCGTCATATCATCCGGGACTCACCCGAATACCATCATCCATAGGGCCTCAAACATGGAACATTACCAAATCAGTCACAGCCCGAAAACCAGTGTCCAACAACACACCATATCCCAGGATTCATCGAATCCTATAAAATCCACAACTGGGTCTCATGCCCGAAATATCTTTCATAAACTCATAACTAGGTCATAGCCCGACTTACCTCACGTTTGACTATACTCTATGTCAAACCTCAAATCAACTGGGTTATACTCTCGAAAGACATTTCTAAAGCTGAAAACCAGTTCTCATTTCTAAAACGCTTTCAAATCATCTTTCAACTGAGACTCATGCCCAAATATCGATTTCACGCATCTTCATGAAATCCTTCAAAATCGTGAATCAGTTCCTCAGTTCGACGCCTCTCCATGAAACCTTCAAAATCACATAAAACACAAGCACGTAGTACACTCGGCCGAAGCCCAAACATTATATAAAATAGAAATCTCAAATTACGTGCAATAACGCATTTTCCTTCGAAAATGCCAAACAATTCATATTCAAATCACATGCTCTCATCGAATCTCAAAACATGTTCATAAACACATATAAAACATTTATACATGCATCAAATTCATAAAACAAAGTCCACTCACAGACCGTGCATGCTACATCTCGATATACGTGCTATAAGCCTCTTCAGACTAATCTGTCCTCTATCCAGACGTGCCCAAAACATACTCAAACGTCACTACCAGCCTAGAAAAGTCTATAAAAAGAACCCCCCACATTCCCGAAAAAGTCAATGTGTCCCGGACACGTTTCCCTAGGCTTTAAACCTCAACTTTACCAACCTAACGGTCTCCGATCAACTCGAAACCACCACCATTGAATTCATATTGTCGAAACTGTTAAAATGGTCCTGGTCCTGCATCAAAATACGTGGCCTCGCTCCCCCACGCGCGGGTCAAAGTGGCTAGTCAACGTTGACGTAAGCGGTCAATGGTTAAAGTTAATGTTGACGTCATCCCTGGCGTCAACAGTGACGTCATCACTAACGTCAACAGTGACGTCATCACTAACGTCAACAGTGACGTCATCACTAACGTCAACAGTGACGTCATCACTAACGTCAGATGTCATCACTGACATCTGACACTAACACGTGTTAGTCTGACATGTTAGGTCTGATAGGATGATGTCATCGATGATGTCATCATCATCACTGTCCTCTATCCGGGTCGACCAGGTTCACTGTTCTAGGTCACTTTTCTCTCTGGTTCTTGGTTCGATTCCGAGTTTACCTAAAATCGATGAACAGTCTGTCTAGTTTTCCTCCGTCGACTGCCCTCGATTCCAGCCACCTCCGTCCATGGTTTTGAGCCCGTCGAAGTCGCCTAGTCCCTGGGAATCTATTTTGGTCATCATAATGGTCCAACAACTCTCTAAATCCAACTTAGAATTTGGAACCTTAAAACTGGTTTCGGGTTTACCTGGCCGTGGTTCCTCCACCGTGCACCGCCATCCCTCTGTCGTCCATCCAACTCAGCCTCTCACTCTCAGTCACTCAGTCATCACAGGAGGGGGTAAGATGGGGTGGAGGTGTTTTGGGTTGCACGAGTTTGGGGGGTTTTAGGTTTGGTTTGATCGAATGAAACAGATGAGGATGAAAAGGGTGGGTGCATGTATCTATGTTAGGTGATCAATGGATGAGTGACACTTTTCACTCATCCATTAGGCATGTTCAAAATATCTGGGTCTTACTCAAGACAAAATTCCACTCGTCTCGAAATTCATGCAATAGTACGTCGAACCTTCCGTAACCCATAACTTTTTCGTCAAATGTCCAATTTTGACGTGTCACTTGTCTACGGATTCGTATCGACTCGGTCTATGTAACAGTCCTCGGTCCTCGTGCATTAGACCTCCCAAGTCAAAAGTTAACTTTTTGCCCTCGTCTAGGTCTAAAATTGTAATTTCACCCTGAACGTCCGATGATCCTCGACTAATCCCCGATTAGCCTCGCTAATCCTTTATTTAATCTTAAATAAATCTCAAAATTTGGGACGGGTCGTTACAATCTTCCCTCCTTATAGAATTTCGTCCTCAAAATTCAAACTAACTCAAATTCCACAACTAAACGGTGGAAATCCAATCCTGCCTCCAACTGGGGGCACTCTAGTGTAAACTTACACGTTCGACACAGCCACCATACACGTCGGTACCTGCTGTCACCGGAGCTTTCAAAGCTTCAACTCAACTCTCGAGAAGCCACACGTCGGTTTGTATGTCTCACTCGAGACACCGACTCTCGTAAACTTCGCCTGCCACTATTTCTGATAGGTCTACTAACATCAAATCGGCTTTTCAGTATGATGGTTCTTCTCATCCGATAATCGAAGTTGACATCTTGCTCAGCATCCGACTCGACAATCATCAGCTAGATCTTGTCGTCACAGTGGCATGAATCGCACCTCGCAGGCGATACTCAAATCTGCGACATTTATCAGCCTCGGTACTCACATCAGTCAACTCTCTCGTTTTCCCATACTCAGGCTGACTCTCACTGTCCATAGAGATACAACTCTCTTCTAAAAACCTCCAAGTCCACAACAACTATCGTCACTAGCTGGAAACTCCCGGCTCCACTGCGCTTTCGCTGCGCCACTCTAATCTCGACTCATTCTCGAGTCCCCATATCATATTTCATGTCACTCAGTGGACTACACTGAAATCTTAACTCATCTTGAGTCCCAAACTGTCATCTCATGTATCCTGTCGAAACACATTCGACATCTCACCCATCCTGGGTGTATCTGGACCCCATCAAATACTTGCCTCAGTAGAGGTAATCACACAGATAAAATACTAGGGTTCGTCTGGCCCACATGGCCCTGAGCTATCGGCTCACATAATCACCGAACCCTCTCAATCCACTCTGGTTGAGCACACAGTATTCGACATCCAGTCGTCCTATCATCATGTTGGAACACATTTGATCATAGTCCTTGTCAAACTGTCACCATCAGATCTAATCCGATCACCATCTCATATCCATCCAGGACATTATCCATTAGAAAAAACATTCATTCTTTCTGGTAACTCTCAACCCAACATATCGATCAATTGTGATCCATCCCATCGTTCAACGTGAACTACTCACCGGTGCGCCCCCATCATATAAATCATCAAGGCATTACTCGCCCTGCTCAATGACTGCATTCTGGCAACGTCCAACCATGTACCAATCATACATTACCAACCACGTTCCAATCGTTTATTCTGACCAAACTTCAATATACTAAATGTCCTCTCGAAGTCATCGTGGTCACCTGACCAAATTCAGAGATAATCCAGCCAGTTCACTAACTAATCTCATTCCTTGGTTCGTTCCAAAGGTCAACCGACTGACGTCGCTAAGACGCACCAACTTAAATTTGTCGGTAACCTATCACTGTCCAACAACACTCCATACAATCGCTCGATGCGGAGTGGTAATGAACCTGCCAACATCCTACTCGAGGAATCAGCTATTCATCTCTTCCTGATCGATACCTAGCACATACTCAACCACCTATCCAAGACAGATCATACACACATCCCCATATCCAACCTCTGTCTTGACTTCTCGCTAATTATTCCAAAAGATTATTCAACTGTCTTACATTATGATCCCCTTTTACTCCTAGCTTAGCATAATCACCAGTACGATTCTCGACCAGACCTCGGTTTACTCGACTCACGGTTGGCACAATCATCTCTATCACCTTGATCATCTTGATCATCACCACACGACTCGATCCTTGTTGGGTCTCTACTGGGTCTCTCAGCCAATGTAACATGACCCATAATACCAACATGGGTCCACTACATCGGATATTCACTCGTCACATCCGGTGATGCTAAGTACCTTCTGCTCTCCAAGTCATTCAAATTTGACCCACAACCTAGGTGTTCAGTTCGTACACCCTCTTTAAACCTTTTAATTGTCACATCACTCCTCGCCATCCGACATAGGGAAGAATCAAGGATGATCCAAGACGATGACATCAAAATTCATCCTATGTCATCTTGCAGCATTAAGCATCATTTGCTAAAGAGCAGAAAACGAGAAGTCTCCCTCATCGACTTCGAAATTAACAGAAGTCGCAACCATGTTAGAAGCATATCCATCTTTTCCAAAAGTTGGACTTTCCACTCCCCAAATCACATGGACAACATCCACCTATGTGTCTCGTAAACCGTCCAATCACCACTTGATTATCTCCATCACATCTGTCCTCTCAAATATTGTTGGGGAGAGTCCAAAAGTATCTCAACCACTACTGGATTGCATCCAGTCCACCTGATCCGGGATCCCACTGTGGAACCTCCAGTCTCACAATCCTATCGACAGCCAAGCCCGAAGCTCTGACCAACCAAATGGAAAAAGAGAAGTTACCTCCTCTGACTCAGAGTATTCTCTGATAATTACTGTAATGCTTAATCCTTTTCTCTAAACTAAACACTTGCATTGATTCTCTTCGGCCTCTTCCATCACCATCTCCGTCGGCATACTGGTTTTCACGTTCCAACCCTTATGAGATCAATTTCCAGCACTGAACACTCGTGCCATCCATCAACAATGAGCCAGGGTACCTGTCACTAATCCAGGTATACACCATGCCTCGTACTGAGCCACTAGAGATCCTCTCTGTCCCGCTCAGTGCCACCGAACTCACCTGTTTTCCATTCTAGGCACATTTACCATCTCGGTTACAATCCAAGCCCTCACTGGCATTACATCACTCAGACACACTCAATGTCATTCGGAACTATCCGATCACTATTGGATTCCATTCAACTTATCTCTAGACTCTCCCATTTATCTCAGTCACCTCCATTGAGGTAGTGCGACACACTCGCCAACACCCAAAACTCAACACCTCCTTTTGTGATCACACTCAGTCGTAACCGAGCCGAATCCAAAAATCATTGCTCGCATTGAGCGACACTGACACCCTTCTATACCACCGCCACGACTGGCGAATCTCCATCATCTCGGTCGTCACAATAACATGAGTCTATCCAACTTGATGAGACTCATCCACGTCTATCAATAGTAGCATCTGTCACAACCACATACAAACCAATCCCAGAAATGCTTCGCTATCGAGACTCTGTGCTTATGCGGCCAACTCACCGCCGGTACCAACCGCTCAACACGTAATAACCACTAACTGGTCCACCTCAGGGTCCGGTCGACAAGTACCACACTCCTGGTAACTTGTTGAATCAATCTCAAACTAGGGTTATCACTAACCCGACTGCTCATTGTAGCACATCTATCCCGACTGATCCATCGCTCTCGACTCTGAAAGTCTTCATACTCCAATACTGGTATCTAACCAACCCGTAACCACGATCCAAGGATCTCGTCCCCTCGTAACTCTACGGCTTCCAGTTGTTGGGCCCAAAAGAACTTGGCCTTACTCAATGTCTAAGACTGAACATCCACTACATGTCACAATCATGGCCTACCACGCCACACAACATCTATACCGTGGCATCCTCCGCCAATCAAAATCCCGTCGGGATTCAACATACTGAAACAAGGCATCTCATGCCAAATAGGATCCAACGTTTCTATTGCCAACAGTCTCCACTAGGGTCATCCACGACCTCCACTGTTACCACTTGACATAATCCCCTATCTGACATGATCGTTCAATGGTCCCGACTTTCGAAATCATCATACTGGGACAATTGGTCGACTAGGTCCCATCCACTAGCAACACTACGACTCTAAGTCGTGGGATTTACACGAACATCTATCCTACTCAGGATCCAATCTCATTAAAACACGTCATCCTATGCCAATCGAACCCCAAACCAACGCACCTCGTGCCAAACATGACCTAACCAAGGTTCGATTCTACTGACTCCTCATACTCTCAACCTAATTATCAAGTTGATGACAGGCTACTACCACTACAGAGACATCACATCCAGCACATGCACGTCACTCTAAGAGCAACTCATGCTCTGATACCAACTTAACAGGACCCATCCCAATCCCCCTGGATTATCGTGGGACATGTCTGCTCCCGTCTGACACCGCATGTCAAACTAGTGATAAAATCATCACCTGATCGGGATTATCCAGAGTACGCCAGGATCGGTGGTGGCATGTGATGTCTCGATCTCTGCTACAACCCGCATCTATTCTCAACTTGAAGGGTATTAAAACCATAAAAACTATGAGTGGAAAAAACAACAGTTTATAAAACTCATTTATATCAAAAAGACGTTTATACCCCTCACGTAAAAGCATGCATGCATCATAAAAAAGTACTTTCAAATACTTTATCAGAAGCAAGACGTATTGCTTCCCAATTCAAAACACGGTAAAAACTGATTCTTAAACGAAGCCCGTACCTCATACAAGGCCTCTGCAAAAAACTAATTCAAGCAAACCAGAATGGAACCTCGGCCCAAAACTTAGAACACGTGGGAACACATCCCATGGGAACTCATCCCAATGTCAGTCACCATTCTAATCCTAGCATATGTGCATAAAGCTCAAGATCGCTCACAATCCTAGCATGTCGCTGTGAACACATCACTCGACGCGAACCTCTCTAGACCATCGCGAACACATCGCTGATCGATCTTAGAGACTAACATCAGCACTCCTAAGTTGAGCCTCCCTTGGTCATTGCTTTCAGCGGCTACTCGACAACAGTCAGTACATCGCGACCTCTCCAGAAGGAAAACATCCGCAGTCTGGAGACGAGCTTCATATCATCCGGGACTCACCCGAATACTATCATCCATAGGGCCTCAAACATGGAACATCACTAAATCGGTCACAGCCCCAAACCAGTGTCCAATGACACATCATATCCCAAGATTCCTCGAATCCTATAAAATCCACAACTGGGTTTCATGCCCAAAATATCTTTCTTAAACTCATAACTAGGTCATTGCCCAACTTACCTCACGTTTTACTATACTCTAAGTCAAACCTGAAATCAATTGGGTCATACGCCCGAAAGATATTTCTAAAATTGAAAACCAGTTCTCATTTCTAAAACACTTTCAAATCATCTTTCAATTGGGACTCATGCCCAAATCTAGATTTCACGCATCTCCGTGAATTCTTTCAAAACGGTGAATCAGTTCCTCTGTTTCATGCCTCTCCGTGAAACCTATGGAATCACATAAAACACAAGCACGTAAGACACTTGGCCGAAGACAAAACATCATATAAAATAGAAATCTCGAACTACGTGCAATAATGCATTTTCCTCCGAAAATGCCAAACAATTCATATTCAAATCACATGCTCTCATGGCATCTCAAAACATGTTCATAAACACAAATAAAACATTTATGCATGCATCATACTCAAAAAACAAAGTCGACTCACAGACCGTCCATGCTGCGCCTCGATATGCGTGTCATAAGCCTCTCTGGGCTAATCTGACCTCTCTGGGTCATCCAGACCTGTCCTAAACATACTCAAAGGTCACTACGAACCTAGAAAATTCTATAACAAGAACCCCCAACATTCCCAGAAAACTCAAAGTATCACAGATACGCTTCCCTAGGCTTTAAATCTCAATTTGACCAACCTAACAATCTCTGATCGACTCGAAACCATCACCATTGGACTCGTATCGTCGAGATCTTTAAAATGGTGCTAGTCCCATCTCAAAATATATGCCCATGTACCCCCACAGGCTAGTCAAAGTGCTTGGTCAACGTTGACCAAAAAGTCAACGCTGATGTAAGAAAAGTCAACGCTGACGGCATCCCTGTCATCAGCAGTGATGTCATCACTAACTTCTGACACTGACACATGTCAGTTTGACATGTCAGGTCTGATAAGATGATGTCAACGATGACATCATCATCGTCACTGTCCTCTGTTCGGGTTGACCAAGTTTACTATTTTGAGTCGCGCAGACCCGCGGACCAAACCCATAATTTTCTCTCTGGTTCTTTGTCCGATTTCGAAGCCGTTGCTTCCAATCTCTTCGTCTCAATCCCAGGAAGGGATCCATATGATCAAAACCGTAGAAAACAACCTAGAATTTTATCTGAAATTGATGAACAGTCCGGCCAGTTTTCCTTCGTCGACTGCCCTTGATTCCAGCCACGGCCATCCATGGTTTTGATCCCTTCGAAGTCGCTTGAATCCTGGGACTCTGTTTTGGTCATCAGAACGGTCCAACAACTCTCTAAATCCAACTTAGAATTTGGACCAATAAAACTTGTTTCGGGTTTACCTGGCCGTGGTTCCTCCGCCGTGCACCGCCGTCCCTCCATCCCGTCCAACTCAGCCTCTCACTTTCAGTCACTCAGTAATCACAAGTGGAGAAGTTTTGGGTTGCACGGGTTTGGGGGGGTTTCGGGTTTGGTTTGATCGAATGAGACAGATGAGGATGAAAGGGGTGGGTGCTTGTATCTGTGTTAGGTGAGCAATGGATAAGTGACAGTTGTCACTGATCCATTGGGCCTATTCAAAATATCTGGGGCCCAACCAGGACAAAAGTCCACTCGTCTCGAAATTCGTGCAATAGTACCTCAAACCTTCTGTGACCCGTAACTTTTCCGTCGAATGTCTAATTTCAACGTGTCACTTTTTCATGGACTCGTATCGACTCGATCTATGTAATTGTCCTTGGTCCTCGTGCATTGGACTTCCCATATTATCCTCGGTCCTCGGTCTTTGTCTAGGGGCAAAATCATAATTTTTTCCTAAACGTTCGATGATCCTCGACTAATCTGCGATTAGCCTGGCTAATCCTTAATTTAATCTTAAATAAATCGCGAAAATTTGGGACGGGTCGTTACAGGTGACATGGAATTGACGTGGCGTTGACATGGCATTGACGTGACGTTAACATGGCATTGACGTGGCGTTGACATGTCATTGACGTGGCGTTGTCATGGCATTGACGTGGCGTTGACATGGTACTAACATGTTGACCACATGGTGTCATGGATACCATCTGCCAGCCACGTGTTGACTACATTAGCAACTATCATGCTGACTATGCAGTTCATACATGCGCGCATGGGGCCACGTCTATGTGCGTTACTACACATGGCGATGCATGTTCGATAGTTTTCGATGTACTTAATCCATTAGTGCAGGTTTCGAGGTGATTAGACATCGTCTTGAGGGGTTTTGAGCATCTGATTTGACGATACTTAGGCTTAAGACGCGTTTGATAACCTATGGATTTTGGGGCAAGATAATGGGTTTATGTTTAACATGAGTGACCTCCAGTTAGTATTTTTTACAGGAGATACCACTCCAGGGACCTTGAAGGAGCGCACAACTCAAGACTGAGCTCGATCGAAAAGTCTATAAGTTTAACGACCCGTCCCAAATATCGGGATTAAATATTAATTAATTAGGATTACC
The DNA here is from genome assembly GCA_032719365.1 of Prinsepia uniflora. Lineage (NCBI taxonomy): Eukaryota > Viridiplantae > Streptophyta > Magnoliopsida > Rosales > Rosaceae > Prinsepia > Prinsepia uniflora. Next base: position 44,709,204 of record CM064872.1, on the reverse strand, counting down.
GTGACTAATCACTGATTAGTTGGGAGAATACGGATGGACGATGTGAAATGACTGTTTGGCCTAGAATTAGGTAAAATATTAACTTTTGACCCGGATGGTCAAATGCACGAAGATCGATGACCGTTACGTACATCAAGTTGATACGAGTCCGTAGACAGGCAGCACATCGAAATTAGACATTCGACGGTAAAGTTACGGGTCATGGATATTTTGAGGAACTATTACACGAATTACGAGACGAGTTAACATTTGTCCTCATGTGGGCCTAGATATTTTGGTCAGGCCCAATGGATGAGTGACAAGTGTCACTCATCCATTGCCCCTCCCTTTATCATTCATGCATATCCATCCTTTCTCTCTTTCGATCAACCTAAAAACAAAACCCCGAAAGCCCTAAAATCAACCTCTTCCCCCATTTGATTCAGTATGAGGCCAAGAGAGTGGCTAAGGGTGAGTGAGGGATTGAGAGACGCCGTGGGAGGTTGCAGGACTGCCGCGAACTATCCTAACAGGTTCTAGGGATTGAGGTGAGTTCGATGGACTGGTTTTCATGGTAGGAGGTGGCCGGAATCGAGGGCTATCGACGGAGGAAAAACTGGGCCGTGAAGATCAAATCCAACAGGTAGTTTCTAGGATATTTTTCCCTATTTGAACCACATGGTTCGATTAAAGATGACTGGACGATCACGTAGGAACCAACGACATCGAAAAAGGTGGCTGGAGGTGTGTTTCAGGTCGGGTCAGGTCGCGGGTGCTGTGCGACCCAGTTGTAGAACCTGTCGAAGGTTAGGGATGACATGATGACGTCAGCGATGACGTCATCTTTGGGACATCATCATATAAGATTTGACAATGTCAAACATGGACCAATAGGAATTCGACATGTGACACTGTCAGAGTTGTCAGTGCTGACATCAGCCTTGACTTTTCAAGGTTGACTTTTAGCGTTGACGTTTGTGTTGACCAGGCACGCGTGGGCGCGTGGACAATCATTAAGTTGGTAAAATCGATATTTTTCACATCAAGAAACGTGTTTGGGGCATGTTGAGTTTTCTGGGAGTTTTGTGGGTTTATCCTATGGACTTATATAGATGGTTAGTGACCTTCGAGTGTGATTTGGATAGGTCCGGATGTTCCGGTGATGGAGATTTAGCCTCGAAAAGCTTATGGCACGCGTATTGAGGTGGCAGCTAGGACGGTCTGTGAGTGGACACTGATTTCTAAATTGATGCATGTATAACTGTTTTATATGTTTTAAATATGTAATTTCTATGATTATGATTGTGGTATTGATGATTTACGTATTTTGCACGTATTTCGAGATTCATGATTTTATACTGTGCTTATACGTGTTGGTATTTCTATGATAGTTTAATGGAATGGTTTTGGATTTGGAAATAAGGAATCGGGTATGAGACCCATTTGATTTGAAAAATATCAGACTTGAAGTCCATTTGATTTAATGAGATATCATGTCAGGACCCATCCTAATCCCCCCGGGATTAACGAGGACCGCTCTTGATCCCGTCTGACACGGAGTGTCAGATCAGGGAAAATTGAAACCTTTATCCCGAAGGCTTCCAGAGTACGCCAGGATCTGGAGGAGGTATGTGATGTCTCGGTCTCTTCTACAGTCCGCATCGTATTCAACCTGAAGGGCATTGAAAACAGAAAGACTGTGAGTGCACTAAAGCAATAGTTCGTAAATACATTTTATAAAGACCTTTATACCCTTCACTAAAAATCATGCATGCATAGTAAAACCATTTATCCAATCACATATGTTTAAACAACCACATCCATATGGGCTCCTGCCCCAAAACCATTTACAGAAAACCATAACATAGTAAACATATGTGGGATCTCAACCCAAATCCATTTCTCATCATCAAACACAATTTCGAAAACAAATTGAAATCATGTTTATCCAATTTCATATAACCAATCCTATCACGGTATCTTGAGCTACGCGCGTGCTAAACGGGGTCTCAAACCCAAGTCTCTCCAGGGTCCACCAGGTCAATGTCCGTAGATCAATGACCCTCCCTGGAGGTTATGATCCATAGCCTTTCTGAGTGTAAGGAACCCAACGGGGGCGACTCCACTCAGTCAGTGCTCCGTGACTACTCTAGGGTCCACCCAAGCCAACGAACCCTCTCCCTCTGGAGGAGACCTTTCATATATAAAGGATGGTATACGAAAAACCTTTTGAAATCATTCTTAGAACCTTTCAAGGGTTCATGCACGGTCCCCATAAACCGTCATGAGTCATAAAAACCTTTAAAGGGTTCATGCCGGTCCCCATAAACCGTCACGAACCAGAAATCCATTTATGGGTCCCCGACCCGAAATCACAATCTTAAAACGTAACTGGGCCCTAAGCCCGAATCCACATACAAACTGGGCCTCCGGCCCGAATCGTAAACCAACTGGGCCTCGTGCCCGATTTCGTAAACCAAATGGGCCTTGTGCCAGATACGTGAGTCAACTGGGCTCCGAGCTCGATTCATAAATCAACTAGGCTTTCGGCCCAATGCCTCGTTAAATCAAATGGACTTCAAGTCTGAGAGTTCGTAAATCAATGGGGTCTCGTGCCCGATTCCATATTTTCAAGTCCGAAATCGATTCAACAGCCAAATGGGCCTCTGGCCCGAGAACGTAGCTAAATGGATTTCAAGTCCGAGGGTTTCCAAAACAAATGGGTCTTGAACCCAAGTTTACCTTTTCAAATCCAAAAAAAATTCATGAAATCATTTCCAAAACTATAAGTACGGAAAATCAGTGCAAAACCGAAAACCTCGATTTACGTGCATCACTATATACCATTCAACTCGTGCGCCTTCAGCTGCCGGGATGCGTAAGCAATCACTTTTCCATTCTGCATCAATACACAACCCAAGCCCTGCAGCGATGCATCACTATATACCACGAACTCTCCACTGCTATCTGGTAATGCAAGGACAGGTGCAGTGGTTAATCGGAACTTTAATTCCTGAAAACTCTGTTCACACTGATCGTCCCACACAAACTTCACCCATTTCCGGGTTAACCGAGTCAATGGTGCGGCAATCTGGGAGAAACCCTCCACGAATCTCCGATAATAGCCTGCTAACCCAACAAAACTTCGCACTTCCGTCACCGTGGTCGGTCTTGGCCAATTTGTCACAGCCTCCATTTTCTAAGGATCCACACTTATCCCCTCGGGTGATATAATGTGACCCAAGAATCCAATACTATTTAGCCAGAATTGACACTTTCTTAACTTAGCATACAGCTGCTCCTGTCGTAGTTTACCCAATACCATTCGTAAGTGCTCCTCATGAGCCCTGACACTCTTGGAATACACCAAGATGTCGTCGATAAACACGATCACAAATTTATCCAAGTATGCTCGAAAAACCCGATTCATCAAGTCCATGAATGCAGCTGGTGCATTCGTCAGTCCAAAGGGCATCACCAAGAACTCATAATGCCCATACCTCGTTCGAAAAGCTGTTTTCTGAACATCCCACATGGCTATTCTCAGTTGATGGTATCCCGACCTCAGATCTATCTTGGAGAAATATCGTGCTCCTCGTAACTGATCGAACAAATCATCGATCCTGGGTAAGGGATACTGATTCCTTACCGTAGCCTTGTTCAACTGCCGATAATCCACACACAACCGCAAACTACCCTCCTTCTTTTTCACAAATAAGACCGGCGCTCCCCATGGTGATGTACTGGGTCGGATAAACCCTAGATCCACCAGTTCATGTAATTGGATTTTCAATTCTCGTAGCTCTGCCGGTGCCATACGATACGGTGCTTGTGAAATCGGTCGAGTCCCGGTGAGTAACTCGATCGTAAAGTCGATCTCCCTAGGTGGTGGTAATCCAGGTAAATCCCCTGGAAAGACATCAGGAAATTTCCGCACAATCGAAATATCCTCAATTCTCAAAGATTCATCTGTAGATTCTACCACATAAGCAAGATAACCCTGACACCCCTTCTGTAAAAGTTTTGTAGCTGTGAGTGCAGATATTACCTTGGGTGATGCGTCTCCACACTCCCCCTGAAATATCACTTCCGGTAATCCCGAACCCCTCAAAGTCAACCGCATGTTACTACAGTCGATGAGCGAATTGTACTCCGACAACCAATCAACTCCAAGTATCACATCGAAATCGTGCACATTCATCAGAATTAAGTCTGCCGGAAATTCGACTCCCTCAATCTCCACAGGACAAGCTCGTATCTCCTGGTTCACTTGGTAGGTCACACCCATCGGTGTCCCCACTCCCATCTCGTGCTCAAGTGCGGTCACCTCACGGCCTAACAGACTCGCACAACGCGGTGAAATAAAAGAGTGAGTTGCCCCCGAATCCATCAATGTACGAACAACCATGCCATAAATATGTACAGTACCTGTCAACACTCCCGGAATGGATCTGGCATGCTGCTGGGTAACAGCATAGACACGAGCCATAGACTCTGCAGGTCGTCCCCGTCCTCTAGCTCTTCGATCACGGCCACGCACAACACCGCGTGTCCGGCTACTGTCAGTCTGAGATGCTGAGCTCTGTGCTGGCGTAGTACTGCCCCGAATCAGTGGACACTCAGAAGCATAGTGCCCCGGCTCACCACAAGCGAAGCAAGTGACCTCCCTAGGTCGACCCGAGTATCCTCCCGGTGAGATGCTCATCGGTGAGTACGGCCGCTGCCAAGCTCCAAAACGCTGTCCAGACCGCTGAGGACTCCTGAACTGACCAGAACGTCCTCGGCTGCCAGAAGACGAAGATCCACCAGAATGTCCTCCCTTCGAGCCACGACGGCCCGAGAATCCCAAGTGCAGGCGATCACGTCGCCGTGTCTCCCCCTCAGCTCGCTGACGTGCCAGGATACTGTTCTCAACCCTGGTCGCCGCATCAGTCAGATCCCTCATGGAAGCAAAGGGCGTTGCAGTCACCATCGCCTGAATCTCAGGTCGCAGGCCCCACTCAAATCTGCGACATCGATCCTCCTCGGTGATCACGAAGTTCTCAGCAAAACGAGACAACATCAGGAAGGTCTCCTCGTACTCTGCTACAGTGTGATCTCCCTGCCGGAGTTGCAGAAACTCCGCCTCACGGGCGTTGCGAAACGACCGTGGATAAAACTGGTTGAGAAACCGCTCTCGGAAGGTCTCCCATGGAATGGTGTGAACGGTCCAGCCGGCCAGGACAAGGTTATGCCACCATCGATAGGCGCTCCCATCCAGTAGGAAAGTCGCCAGTACGACACGCTCCTCCGGTGGACAGTGCATGACCTCGAAAATCCTCTCCCAGCGGTCAATCCACTAGTGTGCTTCCTCGGGGTCGGTCCCCCCACTAAAATGCGTAGCACCCAGGCGCTGGGCCCGCTCAATGCTCGCAGTGTCTCCATTTCCTCCATTGCCCTCGTCAACACGTGCACGGGGTTCACGTCGGAAAGGCATATCCAACTGTTAAGAGGCAAACAGGTTAAAAGACATCGAAAGCGACCATGTACAAAGTACAAACCACTAACCTAGTACTCTGACTACTAATCCTAATGCTCTGATACCAAGCTGACAGGACCCGTCCCAATCCCACTGGGACCACCCGGGGACGTGCCCCGCTCCCGTCTGACAATGACTCTAAACATACCAAAATTACCCTTTAATAAAGACCGAAGACTTAAATAGGTAGATAACGTACAACCACAGTGTTTAAAGTGATACTTGTCAGACAAGGGAAAGTAAAATACAACATGTGAGTACAATAGTCAGAGTACATTTATTCGGTGCTCAACCTACCCACAAGTGGGTGTACAGGTGCACAGCTAGGCAAACTAAACCTCTGCCTCCTCCTCCGGGTCCTCCTCTATTTCCGTGTCAGGGTCTGGAGGGGTCAGTAAAACAAGGGTGAGTGGGCCAAAAATAACAGTTTAGAAATCAATTTAATAATAGAATAATCATAAGGTTTTACCCCTCCGTTTTCCAAATCTTGCATGCAGTGAAAGTATAATATTATAATGAAATCATAAAAAATAAACCACAATAATAATCGAAAGGTGAAACTAACATATCAGTGCACTGTAAAACCCAACTCAAATGATGTCACGGTTCTAAGGCTACGCGTTGCCACTCAGGGTCTCACACCCGAGACTCTCTAGGTACATCAGCTCCCGGTATCCCGGTCACTACCCGAGGTATATAAACATGCCTTCTTGAGAGTAAGCAGCCTAACGGGGGTCAACTCCACTCAGTCAGGGCCCCGTGACTACTCCAGGGTCCACCCAGGCCAACGACCCTCCCTGGAGGAGACAATATACATAGGTAGGAAAGTACAGTACAATAACAGTATAGTTTACCCTATGTCCCCCGGACATCCCAAACAAAATCCACATATAATCAAGACGGGTCTCATGCCCAAAACATTGTAATCGCATATATAAACAGTTCATAAGACTCATCGAAATCATAAGTGGAAATAGTAAAATAGTTTATGCATGCAAGCCTTTTATAAATCAAACAGCCCACTCACACTCGGTCCTTGCTGCTCAACGATCTCTAAAACCTGTATTATTATACCTGAGAGTTACTTAAGGATCCTATGACCTCAATACCAAGACCCTAGAATAGATCCGCCTCAAAATCGCATCTCGGGCACTATTCCTGGTGCTTCAAACCCCATTTTGACTAATATAACGATCTCCGATCGACACGAAACCACCTCCATTGGATCCGTATCGTCGAAACCTTGAAAATGGTACCGACCCCACCAAAATAACTGTTCACATGCGCCCCCACGCGCCTGGTCAACGCGTGGGTCAACGCTGCTACAATACTGCTGACGTCAGCATGACGTCATCACTGACACTTGTCAGGTGACACGTGGCATGTTCTGATTGGTCCCTGGTCTGACAATATCTGACAGGATGACGTCATCATGACGTCAGAAGTGACGTCAGCATGATGACGTCTTCATGCTACAGTACCGGGTCAGACCCGTTTGACTGGAACCGGGTCGCCGTCGACCCACGGCTTGACCCGATTCCACCGTACGATTCTGGCCACCATTTTCGACGGGATTCATCCCTACAGGGTCGTCTAGGTCTGTTCTATGGTTCTACAATCTCAAAACAGGAAGAAAATTAGGAGAAACTCACCAGTCCGTCGTTGAAACTCACGGTCAAAGTCCGATCGTCTTCTTCGGTGATCCACGCCGTCTCAGTCGTCCAAACTGGTCCCAAACAGCTCGTCTCTCACCCTAGGACATTTTTAACACCAAACAATCGATTTCCTAGCATCAACATGGGTTGGTTCGAAACAGGGGAGTAAAAACGGGTTCTCGGGTTTTGGGTCTTACCGCCGCCGTGTCGCCGCCGCAGGCTTCACCGTCGTCCAGTTACGCTCCTGGGGTCCTCACGGTGCAGACTGGAGCTTCCCCTGCATCGAGGTGGTGTGGCTGTCACGGTTTGCTTCTTGGACCCGATTCCTCTGTGTTTCGGGTCTGAGTTTGTACGGGGTTTTCAGACGGGGAAAACGGGCCGGTGGTCGCCGGTGATGCACGGTGATGATGAGTAGATGATGGTGGTGCTGCTGGTGGTCACCTGGTGCGATGAGGGGTGCTGGTTCGATCGCCTGGTTTGAGAGAAAATGGAAGAAGAAGCAGGGGTTAGGGGGGGATGAATGTGTTTGTGTGTGTTTGAGAGAAAACAGAGAGGTGAGATCGTGCATGAAGCAGAAAAAACAGAGGAAATGGAAGGCTAGGATGCATTTGGGCAGAAGATCCAAGGGCTGGGGTTAAATGGAGGGAAAATTAAATGAATATAAAATGAAGGAATAGTGTAATGTTGCTTTATTGGAATAGTATGGGCTTGGATGGGTGACACTTGTCACCAATCCACTGGTTGGATTTAAATAGTAGTTGGCACGGATTCCCATAATAAATTATTATTTTATTCCATTGTTCTCGGTTCGTAAATTCCGCTAAAACGCTTCCTTGACCATAACTTCTTCATACGAACTCCGATTTCGGCGTGCCGCCTGTCTACGGATTCGTGACGTCCCGACCTACGTCATAGTCATGGGTCAAAGTCCAAATTGTTTCCCGGGTCAAAAGTCAAAGTTTCCCCCCTTCAGGGGCAAAATAGTATTTTTACATTAAAATATTATTATTCTCGGTTCGGATCGTTACATTGCGCTCCTGTACACCATTTTTAGGTAGGTTGAACACCATTTTGTAAACTGACATATGTGCTCATTTTGTGTAAAATATTTATCCCTGGTCTGACAATGTAGAACTTGAACTGGTTTCATTTGTAAAATTTTAATCCCGTTAAGGGTATTTTCGGTACACTAGGGTGATTGTCAGACGGAAGCAGGGCATATCCCAGAGTGGTCCCTTGGGGATCGGATGGGTCCTGTTACTCGTGATGTGTGAAATGTGGTTGTGACTGTGTTGATTGGCTATGAGTCTCAGACGTCGAGTCTGGGGCTCCAGTTCCTGAGACTGTGTTGTGATGACTCGGACGTCAAGCTTGGGGCTCCGGTTCCCGAGCGAGTGTGTATGTGATGGCCTACATGTAGTGCCCTTATGATGTGATGATTGATGTTGTGTTTGTGCAGTGATGTTGATTTGAATTTGTATGAATTCTATGATAACGTTGGTTATTGATTGGTTATGTATTACTATTGTGCTTTCTAGTAACTTCCTCGAGATGCTTGTTGATAGGTTTGGTAATTTCGGACATCGAGTTGGGCTCCATTTCTCGAGTGAATTTGTGATGTGTTTGCCTGTAGGGTAGTAGATGTTTGACATTGTGATGATAGTGGGTCGATTGGTTGGAATTAATGTGTTGTCCTTGTCTTGGTGGTTGTGATCTTGTATACTTTCTTTATATACGTTTTCACATACTTCGGAAATGATAAACTGTGTTTCGTTCTAATCGAAGTGGAACAGTTTTGAAATAGTTTTTGTATGCTTGCATGGTTTTAGAAATAGAGGGTAAAGGATGGATGTTTTAAAATTATGTTTTTAAGATTATTTTTTTCTACTCACACGTTTTCTTGGTTTTGTGACTCTCCACGACTGCTGCATGGAAACTGAGGCTCGAGAGACGGAGGTAAGAACTAGCCTGATTTGTAATTATCCCTTATCTGACAAGATTTCTGTCAAACGGGAGCAGGACCTGTATGTGCTGTTCTATTTTGTTCGGGTGGGATCTTATCTTTATTAGTAAACTCAATAGTGAATTACGACGAATTTTAATTTCGTAAAAATTACAAGTGCAGTACATTATAGCTAATAAAGTATTATGATTAATGATTACTTGTAATGGTGTTAATAATAATAATAATAATAATAATAATAATGATAATAATAATAATAATAATAATAATAATAATAATAATCATCATCATCATAATAATAATAATAATCATAATAATAATAATAATAATAATAATAATAATAATAATCATAATCATAATAATCATAATCATAACAATCATAATAATAATAATAATAATAATAATAATAATAATAATAATAATAATAATAATAATAATCATAATCATAATAATAATCATAATCATAATCATAATCATAATCATAATCATAATCATAATCATAATCATAATAATAATAATAATAAGGTTTAGGCGAGATAGAAAATAGTAGTTCTCTCTTGACGGGGCTAAGGGTTGGATGTGGATGGTACCCCGAAAGAGATGAATTTTGTTTGGTTACATATTGAATGAGAAGAAGAATAAAAATAGAAAAATCACTTATCTGACAAGAGTTGTCAGACGGAAGCAAGATTAGCATGATTTTCATTTCACGATTTTCTGTCATCGAATGTAAAAATGTTTATAGTATATCATCATACTATTAATTAATGAAAAGTTTCCCTTAATTAAAAAAACCGCATAAATGCTAGGACCCTACTTGCTACCCTGGGAGTGCCTAGCGCCATATTGAACATTGATTTTAAGTATCTCTTCTAACAAAAAAAGAAATGAAAAAAAAGGTAAGAAAAGAGTGAAATGAAAATTTGAATGAACACGTTAGAAGATATTTTGAAAAAAAAATAAAGAAATAAATAGAAAAAAAAATAAAGCCAAAGAAGTTGAAAGCGAATAAAAAAAAAGTAAAAAAAAATAGAAGCATAGACAAAATGAAAATAACAAGAAATGAAGTGAAAAGTAAAAAAATAAAAAAAGGTAAATTTGTCATGGATATTAATTACCGGTAGGGTATAGATAAACTCTCAAAAATTGAAGATAAGTATAAATGGGTACAGGGACGGCCCTAAAATATTGGAGGTTCAAAGTGAACATTCAAATTGGGGCTCCCCACATTCTTCAACCCTTAATATATATATATATATATATATATATATATATATTTCTAAACACTCCTAAAAATTTATCTTTTATATCATAATTCACAAAAAATAAAATTAGGACAAGAAACAATTACCAAATAATGTAATCAAATAAGAATTTAAGTTCTTTAATTATGTATTTCTCAAAAAAAAAAATACATATACTTAATAAATATAAGGAATCTTCATTTAAATATCACACTTTTTGCGCTATGAGAGGAAAAAAAATACATATCCCTTCGAATTAAAAATATTTATCCGATTTCTTTAAAAATTGAGAAGCGAAATGAGAGGATATATGATTTAAAAATTAAAATAAATATAATAGAGGAAGTTAGGTTTATTTAACAAAATGCAATCAGAAAAGTTATTTGATTTGAGTTAGGAAAAAAATATTTGGTTTGATTGAGGAAAAGAGAAAATAAAAAAGGAGAAAATGAAAGAAAATAAAAGGTTTAAAAAATATTCTGTTTAGAAAATGGAAAGGAAAATCAAAACCGAAATGAAGGGGGGGGGGGGGGGTAAAAAAGATAAACTAGAAAAGCTGACTGCATCGATCTCGAACAAGGGTCCTTTTGAGAGGCGCACATCGAAACCAATTCACCCATAGCATATGTACTTATTTTTATTGAAGCAATATAAAGAACAACTGCATATTAAAAAATTTCTAGATCCTTCTTTAGTGGAGACCCGAGGCTGCCGTCTTACTTAGCTACCCTTATAGTCGGTCTTGAATGAGTGTAATGCATCTCTTGATCTTAGAGAGGTAGAAGCAGAGTGTAGCTAGATTTTCTCTTGAAGAATTATTGATGATAGAGCTGCGGGTGATGAACATCGGCAACCGACAGTACTGGGAATAATGATACTTAGGGGTGGAAGAGCTGGAAACCGCCAGAGACTAAAAAAGAAACATAATGGCATTTGCCTTTTGGGAAGAAGTAATTGAACAAAGGCCAGCCTTTTTTATTATGGCTCTATAGCCTCTTTCACCATCAATATTATTAAATCTACAATATAGATGCAGGGTACAGTAAAATCGGTCACTTTTCTGTCATTCCTCACGGCCTTCTGTTTTCATTTTCACTAATTACTTTGCCATTGGGGTTCAACACGAGTCACATACATTTGACCACAAAATTTACTCTTTAACACTCGCCCAAGGATTTTAACAAGTCTGTTATTTTTCTAGGAAAAATTATAGTATATGACTGAATTTTAAACTAATTCTAACAAATTTTTTTAAAACTTAATTTTTAAATTCTATTATCCTTTAACTTGTTTGAAATTGTAGTAAAGATCACTCGGTTACGGTTTCTAATTAAAAATTGCACGTGCAAAGTAAATGCGTGAATAGTTTGGGGAAAAGAGACATTTTCAGCCTATGTACCTCACAAACGGCGTCTTTTTCACCCTCTACTTCTCAGTTGTCCACTTCCTCCTCACACCCTTCTCACCCACTATGGCCCTAAAACCCTAATCGAAACCCAACACTCCCTCTTTCTTTGCATGGATTTACAAACCCACTAAGCTACTTTCTCTCTCTCTCTCTCCAACCACCACCATAGCCTCCATGGAGGACTACTCGTATAACTCCGAGCTTGACTCGCACGAAATCGAATTCGAGAACTTGCCACCATGGATGGTGGACCAAATGAATCCAAAACTCCAAAACTAAAAAGTGAAATTGATGTGCAGCAGCAACAACAAGATCATCTCTCACCCTCATGACAATCATCTCTGCAACCTAGGAGTTGATCGCAGCATCAAAAAGTGGTTGCAAAGATATTCATGGAAAGATGCCCAGACGACCCGACCCACTACGAATTCGCCGCCAACGTCGAAAAGATATACAGGATATTAAAGAATTTGAGTCACCACGAGGAGACAGTCCTTGCAGTTGCAGAGAAGGCTGCATGCAATTAGCATGGTTGAATTGCGACGGTCATTTGGGCGCTAGTGCCAGCTTGGGTCTGCGCTTCGGACAGACAGACTTCTGCACTGCCTCCCTTCTCTTTATGTGCTTGAATGTCGACTTCTACAGCTACACAGGGAACCGGTACTTTCAAATTCAACTTAAGCCTTTTCTGTTGAATTTTGCCCAACCTTTTTGTCATCTTATCTTGTTTTTCAGTTCTTTTTTATTTTGATGACAATTCTGTTTTGAAACTACCCAGAGATTAGTTTTTGTTTTGTTATCTCTGAAATTTTATCTTCTGCACCATATATTTTTATCTTTTTAAATAAGAATTGGCAACCTTTGTAATGATGACTTAGAGGTTGAATTGGATTGGTTTCATACACTAATTAATGCATGAAGCTGGGTTTGAGCCAGACATAGTGGGTTATAACAATTTGCTCGGTGGGTATGTGTCTATGTGAAAGCAGAATTCCCAGAAATTCAGTCATTTTCATATTCTTTTCCTTGGAAATATTGACATGAGCATTTGAGCTAAGCTTGTAGCAATTGCAATGACATGAGCACTTGAGCACGTGATCATTCTGTTCCACATATGAAAGATTTATTTTGAAGGCTAAAAAGAGATGGAGGAGGTTAGTCCCATAAAGAATAAAAGATTCAAGAAATGCAATTAGACCAGTATGCAAAAGCAATCACCTTCTGCATTTTTAATAAACTCTTGTGAATATTTCCGGGTTTTCTCATTGGCGTGACACATATGTACTTATAATTCAAGGGTTTGTTGATCAAGGTTATTTGTTTGAGGCTTGTGATTATTTCTCGTGGCCTTTTCTTCCTTTTTTCTTCTTCTTCTCTTCTCATCTTCCGTCTGCTTCAATTTATTTTTGTTCAGTTTGGCGCCTAATGACCTTTCCAGCATCATTAGGTACCCTGTGCCACCAAACAGTATAATGACATTCATACCCTTAAATTATTTAATAGATTCCATTAATAAATTTAACGAATGAACGAATTTTACTATTTCAGACAAATTAAAATAATCATATAATTTAAAAATATTTATTAAAGTTAATAAAAAATTCAAAGATACATGCTACAAGTTTTCCTTTCTTTCTAATTGCATTTGCTTTCTAAAAGTTAGCTTCGATCACAGAATATCCTGAAACAAGCCAACACACTGAATACTTGGATCTTTTGAATACTTGAATCTTTTGAATCTCCCTCTACGCTCACCCAGCATTTAAAGTTGCGAACTCGCAGGCACTTGGATTCAACCGTCCTTATCAGTCTAATTTCCCTCCAGGCTCCAAGGGTGAAAAATTAGAGTGAGACGCGATCATGGAATTTCATTTAACTCTTCAATGGATGATGAACAAAATGAATCGGAACATAACAGAACACCATAATCATCCGATCAACGCCATAATCATATGACAACGCACCATTATCACATATTCTGAGGCACCAAAAATATGGAAGAACAAACAATCTCCGTCATTGGAAGCAAGATTCATATTCTGTTTGGTTTGATGATTGGCTATAAAGGGAAAAATGAATACATTGACAGATGACAGTGACCGAGAGGGATGAACAAATGGAAGAAAAGAGATTAAAAAACTAATAGAATTGATGTCAGAAAAAATAGAACAAGATCTTCAAAATCTTGCAATTGCTCAATCACTCTCCAAAACCAAAAATTAGTACTTGGTACACAGAAGGGCTTGACAATGGCAACTACTAAAAATAAAAAGAAAGGATATTTCACCGATGAAAGAAAGAGACAAGATAAAAAAAAACTAGGGTTTTGGGGGTGGAGGAAAGTTACACTGAAAAATAGAGGTTAGAATTGCCATTCTCCTACAATTATAACTTATTATTTATACTTCAAATTACTCTAATGGTAGACTAAGCATAGACGGAGCCATATGAGAGAGCCATCAGCAGCACCGCCGCTTGTTCTTCTTCACCAAGCTTCCTCCTTTGTCTCTCCACCGTCGATCTCTGCATCAGCACCTCCCTGCCCAGAGCTAACAGCCTCTGTTTCAGACCATCGCCCAGCTGCTTGTTTTTCTTCACTTTCTTATCATTTGGGCCTTCTTTGCTCAACCCCAAAATTGCCCTTCTCTTCTTCCTGCTTCTGATCCCACAAGCATTGCATAGCGACTGCAAAAGATAAACATGAGCGATCAGATCAGATCAAACCCAAATGAAAAAAAAAATTATATACATATAAGGGGTGAACTTACCTTAGGCCCTGCTGGACCACCTCTCCATAAGGGGGTTTTGGAGGTGCCACAGTCAGCACAAGTCTTCTTGGAGCTTTCTTCGGATGGACCCACATCCGGGGTTTTGAAATTCATTTCCTCGGACTCTGATCCCTAAAACAAAAACACAAAGCCCCGATCCAATCAGTAACTATTTGGAACGAAACGCAAAACAGAGATCAGCAAGAGAGTTTTTCTCTTTATCAGATTGCTCACTTTATCGCTCGGATCTAACATTTCTATCCACTATTTCGAAGATCTGAGACGAACCTATATGAGAATAACTGGAAAACCAAACTGGGTCTTCACTAATTTGATCAATTAGTTACAGGTGAGCTAGGAAACTGAGGTGACCCAGAAACCCCTAGATATGAAAAACAGAGGAATCAGATGGGGACAGATGGATCAGGCGTGTTCCCCAAGGTTGAAGAAGAAGATCAGGCACAAATTAGAGGATGAGATCAAAGCGATAGAAGCTTTAGCAAGGCAGCAAGAGTTGAGAGAGAAGCAGAGAGGGTGAGGAAAATGATTCGAGGAAGAAATGGAGGTAGGAAGGGATTGGGACGAGGCTAAATAGTGAGGCTCAATAGTGAGGCTAACTGACATGCGGTGTGAGAGAAGAAGAAAAGAGTCTTATCTCTCCCTCCGTGCGCGCAGTGAAGCAAAACAAGGAATCAAACAGACACAACGCCCGCTGCAGCAAATCTAAAAATTGCATCCTGATTATAAATGAGACTCGAAACCCTAGCCCGGGTTCTGTCGAAATGACGAAATTGCCCACGGCCCTTGAAAACGCACATTTGATGCAGGGGGGAACCAACCCGCCAAAAAGTTGGAAATCAACAAAAAGGGCGCCATAATATTGTGACTGCCAAAATTCAATTCATTTCGGATTTTGCTTTCTTTTTCTAAAAAGTAATTATTCATGGGTAATTGGGGAGAGATGGAAATAGGAATGAAAATGATTGATATTGGATGAGGTGGCGGATTGTGGAAGCTCCATGAGTCAAAGATTGTTGGATGTACACCGTTTGATGGGTCAAACCCTAAACTCATCGGGGCACTGCTCCCCACTTTCGGTCTTTTGGGGCTCCACGTATTTTTCCGTCGGCCGCAACCCTTATTGCACATCCACATCATTATCCGTCTTCACTACTTTTCTTCGACCATACTCATCTTCATCTTCCCTTTCCTTAATTTCCATTTACTCTGCAACCACTAAATTTGAATATACTAGAGTTATGTACATTGCATTTGAATTTTGAATATTGCCGGGAACTCACCAATAAACGAGTATGGGTATTCATGTTGTAAATGTCCTTTAATATTAGTGCATTAAAAATCATTATAATTTTAATTTAATACGAGTAAAATTAAGAGGTCTCAAGTGGACACGTTCAATTAAAAGAACCCTTCCTTAATTTTTTTTTGCTTATCTTCTTCGTTTCTAGGAGAGCTTCTCCTTGGTACTCACCTACAGAGATGTAATAAATAACCTAATAATCCATCCAATCTTAGTATCGATTCATCGAAATTTGTTCATTCTCAAACTTCTTTTTTTCGTTTTATTGTCATGATGTCGATCATGGGCATCAGTATTTGCTTTCTAACAGGTTAAGTTTTCGATGAAACTCTTGTCCTCAAAAGCCTTATATGACACGACCCATCCTCAATCCCCCAGGATTGACACGACCCACCCTCAATCCCCCGGGATTGACACGACCCACCCTCAATCCCCCGGGATTAAGGGCTAAGCCATGCTCCCGTCTAACTTACGCGTGATACGAGGGCGAAACCTACGTCCAACCTCTGTGTAACACGTAAGCCGGACAAGGGATTTCCAATCGAACCGTCCACAAGTTCCGAACTTCTCAAAGCGCTCAGACTCTACTGTGGATCGCGCGTGTGATGTCTCCGTCTCTCTTTACCAACAGCCTGCACCGCAACAACTTGGAGGATATCGAAAACATAAAAGACTATGAGTGGACAAAATAAATAGTAATTTTAGAAAACAGTTATCAGAAAGACATTTATACCATTCATTAAAAACCAATGCATGCATACCATTTTATATCCAAAACCATCAATGAAAACTAGAAACATTTCCTTTCCAAATCTGCAATTCAAATCCAGGGCCTCAGCCCAAAATCATAAATCCTCATCAAAGTACAGGAACTCAGTCCAAAACTCATCAAATCCAAATCATCCGGGCCATTGCCCAAAACATCTGAAAACCAGTGAAAAACATCAATCACCGAGTTGCTGGATCTCAAGTGCGCCCGACTCTTTAACCTCAAAATCATGTGCATAATCAGGCCTTCCCGGGATATCAACGAGTCTTTAAACTCAAAACACAATCAAAAGGCCTCGGGGGATATCATAACCGAGTCTTTAAACTCAAAACATATACCGAGTCTTTAAACTCAAAAGCAGATCAATCCAGGGCTCTCCCCCGTCAATCAACCGAGTCTTTAAACTCAAAACCAGATCCAGCCGTTTTTTTCTTTTCCGGGTCTTTAAACCCAAAACCATTTTTCAATCAAGTGAAAACCATAGAAAATCCATATCCGAATTCCGTAAGCTAGCATCCGGACCCATCACCCCGAACCCAAATCCAGAATTTCCTTTCAAGTTCCAAAACCGAATCCAAAATCATCTTTCCAAAATCCGATTCCAAAACCGAAATCTCGTTTCTCGAAATCACATGAACAGGGCTTCAAACCCGAAATCACTTTTCCAAAATCGAATCATATTTCAAATCCCGAAATCAAATCATAAAAATCATAATCAAATCACAATATAAATCGGAAACTCGTAAAACGTGCAAATACGTAATTAACTCGAAATACGTGAAAAACCGTAAATCATCAATATCAAATCACAACATAGAAATCACGTATAGAAAACATATGAAAAAATATATGCATGCATCATAAGTTCGAAAGTAAAGTCCACTCACAGACCATTAGCGTCGCCCCCTCGATATGCTTGCAATTACACTTTCCCGGCTAATCAACTATCACCGGCTTTCCCGAACCTGTCCAAATCTCATAATAAGGTCACTAACTACTTTAAAAAGCTTATACTAAAGCCCCGTAATTTTCCAGAATTTTTAACTATTTATAACTGGGCCCTAAAACCTTCGGACATCCAGAAACATATCGAGACGTTGTCCGATCGACTCGAAACCAGTGCCAAAATGTTCGTTATATCGAATACTTTAAAAGTCATATTGGAAACTTCCCAAAAAGGGGGCCCACGCGCCTTCACGGGCTGCTCAAAGTGGCTGCACGTGGGAGCCACACACTAGCACTATTCATTGTCTTCAACCCGTGAACAACCAGTTCAGACCGGTCCAACAGTCCGACTGGTTCAACTGAACCGGCGTGGGTGGATCACTATCAAATTAAACTCAATTCCAATCCTTTTTAATTCTAGTAGCTTCGTCCTACCCTCTTTAATCGATCTATGGTTTCACAACATCAAGTTAGGCATAAGAAATTACCTCCCTGATATGCAGAACGACTAGCCCTCCATCGATCCCGGTTTCTGGCCACCACAGACGGCCTCGAGTCACGAAACCAGTTTCTATGAGTTCCTACCAACTTCCAAATTGTTGCCCAAGCAATCAGATCAATGGAAATTCAAGAAATCGGAAACTGCCATTTGCAAGCTCCAACTTACCGTTCACGATTTTCACGGCCGGAGTCCATGGCGAACCTCCTTTCCCTGCTCTTCGCACTCATCTCATCATCAGAATCATCAACCATTGCTTAGAATGGGTTTATATGTGCTTAACCAAAGACCCACTGTCGAATTTCAAAACAGGGCACACGGTTGCCTCTAGCTGTAGACCTCCGTGCACGAAGGTGCACTCCACCAGTCACACTCTGCTCGTCTCATCCTCCCTTTTTTGTTTAAGTCACAAAACAAGGACAAGGGACGGGAATTGAAGGTCGTGGATGCAAGACTCTCTCACGGTCTCTGTTTTCCTCTGTCCATCACCGTGCAACTATCACTTCCCTTTTAAATTTTGTGAAACAATGTGGCACCTTCCACGACCATCCAGAGAGGACCAGGTGTCCAACTCTCTGTGGACATACCTCCCCAAGGCAGCCATATGTCCTAGTATTACTGGGCACCAATCCCAAAGTAACATTGACCAAAATGCCCTTGAGTGACAAATTACCATTTTGCCCCTCATGTTCCTAGACCCATAACTAAATGATCCAACGTCCGATGACGGCGTGACGCCTGTCCTTGTAATCAAGGGATCGAGACCTACCTAACGGTCATCGAATTACGTGAAAAATCCATGTCGTGTGAAAAGTCAACAAATCGTCTATTTTAACTAAATTACCAAATTACCCTTAAACTTCCGAACATTATAACTTCCTCCTCGGATGTCGGAATCGGACGTGCCACCTGTCTATGAACTCGTGACGTCCCGAACTACGTCACAATCATTGGTCAAAGTCCATTTGGCCGCCTGAACAAAAAGTCAACTGTTTTCCCAATTCTAAGGGCAAAATCGTCATTTCGCATCGTCCGTCCGAAAGCATCCAACTAATCACCGATTAACTTTAATAATCCTTCATTAACCACTATTCTAATTCCATTTTCCGGGACGGGTCGTTACATTATATGCCTTAACATGGTTTTTACTCATAATGCGGCCTTGTATGTGGTCCTTAATTGGTGATGGTGATGTCAATCACGGTGGATTGGAGCATTTGCAATATGGTGGGAGACTATATTGCTTGTCATATTCAAAATTGAACGGAGGTGACCAACATGGCAGCGATAGGAAACTACAAAGGTGGAAGTGACCCATTTGTGCCCCTTTTTAGGTTACTTATTTTGTTTATTTTTAGGTTTGCATGGTAGAATAAATCCAACGAAACTTTTATCAAATTGATTATGTTAGGTTTTCTCTTTTGTGGGATTACAAAGATCAATTTTTGGGCAGTAATGGCCTTGATGATGCTTAAGGTTTCAAGTTATATTATTTTGTGTATTATTCCCTTTAGATCTATTTATACCATTCCGACCGACCACTTGTAGGAAGACAATAACCACCCAATTGTCGAATAGATAACAACAAACCACTCTCGGTCGATTGTCGACCAGATGTACCGACTGATCGGTCGGCAATGGGTCAAGTTCGACCTACTGCAAGCTTCTGACCAGGTTCATCTAATCGATCTCTTGCATGGGCTACTGATCCACATGACCAACCATTAAGATCGATATCATATGGTCAGCCAACTTCCCTAGTAGTAACTACACTCTCCAACGGATCACCACCGTCCATACGCCACCTCTGGACACATGGTAGCATCCATGAAATTGATTGGGCCTTACTTTGCTAGGGTTTCAACAACATTACTACCACTATAATCATAAGGCACATTCCCCATAAAAGGTAATCACCATTCACTAAGACTTACTCTGCCTATACTATGTCTAATCTCCTTATGCTTACTAACTTAAGCATTAGAATCCACTAGGGTGGCACCCACTAATGTCAAGTGCTCTTCGTGTCTTCCCACAGGTCATGTTGGTGAACAGAAGAAGGCTTCCAGCGTTTGTATCCTCGTTAGGTCCATTTTTTAATGCAACATTTGGTGCCATCTGTGGGAATTCATAATAAGTACTCTTTCCATCTCATATACCACAACTATTTTCCTACCGATCACAATGTCAGCTAAGTAAGGTGATGCAGAGAAAAACAACACCTCTTTCTCATGGAATAGAAACAAGACTGAGCCTACCCTTCCTCGGAGGCCATGCTCAGGGTGATTAATGAATTCCGACATGAGGTCATTGAGCTCCAAACGAGAAATATCCTCATAGAGAGCAAAATCTAGGTATTCCACGAGTAATACCAACATGCATTTGCTTCATTCCACCTAGGAAGAATTGAGAGAGCAACAAGTAGCGGCCGATCGGGCCTTCGCAACTATGCCGAACGAGATCCCGGCTGATCAAAATCTTCTAGAAGAATGCTCATCTATGTGGCCAATGCTACTGGTCCTTCCGGAATCTAAATCTTCCACAATGCTCGCGAGCTTCTCGATAGGAGGCCACTCCCCCTTGAGGCTGCTCACCTCACATACCCTCCCAATGATCATAAGAGCACCGAGAAACATCATCTTCCCGTCTTACCTTACGACGCCAAAAACTTGATAGAAACTTTAGCCACACAATAGCAATGCAAGAAAAATTCTTTAAATGTAATACTTTGCAAGTGCACAAGACATGTGAAGAGTGTAGTGGCACAACAAAGGTCAATCCCACAAGGACTTGTTCAAAAGGTGCCCTACAAGTTAGATCAAAGTCACTTAGGTGAAAGGTAAGACAAGGGGGGGGGGGGGGGGGAGTTTGTTCTTCATTTCTTGGATTACAAGTAATAAAATCACTCAGTTGATTATTACTTTTAAAGGTCGACCCAGAGCTAACTATCTACCCTACCACTTGTTACTTCCTTAGACTTCATTAACTATCTCTACCTAGTGACTTGAATTAGGTGCCCATGCCTAATTCAATCTTTCCTTGATGATTCGAACTGTTTCCTGAGTCATGTCCATCAAATCCGATCCTAATGCTGCTCGCTCTCCTACCTCCATCCAGCAGATAGGTGTCCTGCACTGTCGGCCATACAGTGCCTCGTAGGGCGCCATCCCGATACTCGCCTGATAACTGTTGTTGTATGTGAACTCCATCAAAGGCAAATGAGTATCCCACGAATCCTGAAACTGCAGTACACAAGACCTCATCATGTCCTCTAGAGTCTGGATAGTCCTCTTTGACTGCCCATCGGTCTGTGGGTGGAACGCTGTACTGAAATGTAAGTTTGTACCCAAGGCGTTCTGCAAACTTCGCCAGAACCTAGAAGTGCAACGCGAATCTCGATCAGACACTATCGACTTCGGCGTACCATGAAGTCGAATGATCTCTTTCACAAACAGCTGTGCCAGTCGGTTTGGCTTAAATGTCTCCTGTACCGGTAGGAAATGAGCTGACTTGGTCAATCGGTCGACAATCACCCAAACTCCATCGAATCCTCTCTGAGTTCTAGGCAACTTGAAGACAAAATCCATGGTAATGTGATCCCACTTCCACTCGGGAATCGGAAGTGGTTGCATAGCTCCATACGGTCTCTGCCACTCTGCCTTGACCTGCTGACAGGTCAAACATCTGCTCGCAAACTCTGCAATATCCTTTTTCATCCCAGCCCACCAATAGTGGTTCCGGAGGGTACGGTACATCTTTGTACCTCCCGGATGCATGGCATAAGCCGAACTGTGGGCTTCCTCAAGAATTTCTGCCTGTAACTCTGCCACTGCAGGAACACACAAACGGCCCAGTTTCACCAGAGTTCCATCTCGTCGGATAGTAAAGTCCTGCCTCTCGTCCGCGTCGACCTCGATCCTGTAGATACAAAGTGTCAGATCCTCTAATTGTGCCTCGATAATCCGATTAACTAGCACAGGTCGTACATGAAAACTAGCCAACAAAGCTCCCTGCTCATCCATCCCCAGCATAACTCCAGCTCTTCGGAGTTCCACTAGAAAAGGAAGGTACACCAGCCTCAAGTGTGCAAGCGATCCTGCTGACTTCCTGCTGAGTGCGTCTGCCACAACGTTCACCTTTCCTGGATGATATTCAATCGTACAATCGTAGTCCTTGATTAATTCCAACCATCGTCGCTGCCTTACGTTCAGTTCCTTCTGAGTGAACAAATGCTTTAATCTCTGATGATCGGTGAAGATCCTGCAAGTCACCCCGTACAGATAATGTCTCCAGATCTTTAAAGCGTGAACCACAACCGCCAACTCCAGATCATGCGTAGGGTAGTTCAGTTCATGTGTCTTTAGCTGTCTTGATGCATAAGCGATAACTCTGCCATTCTGCATCAGCACGCAACCCAAACCTTGCAATGATGCGTCACTGTAGACTTCGAACTCTCCACTGTTCTCAGGTAAAGCAAGAACAGGTGCGGTAGTTAACCGACGTTTTAATTCCTGATAACTCTGCTCACACCGTTCATCCCAAACAAACTTTACTCCTTTCCTGGTTAAACTAGTCAATGGTGCAGCGATACTAGAGAAGCCCTCAACAAATCTCCGGTAGTATCCTGCCAAACCAACGAAACTCCGTACCTCTGTCACGGTTGTCGGTCTAGCCCAATTTGTCACCGCTTCGGTCTTCTGGGGATCCACACTAATCCCGTCTGCTGACACCACATGTCCCAGAAAACCAATGCTGGTTAGCCAAAACTGACACTTACTCAGCTTGGCGTACAACTGGTTCTGCCTCAGCTTCCCCAACACCGATCGTAAGTGTTTCTCATGAGCCTGAGCACTCCTTGAGTATACTAGGATGTCATCAATGAACACGATCACGAACTTATCCAAATAAGATCGGAAGACCCTATTCATCAGATCCATGAATGCTGCTGGAGCATTCGTCAAGCCGAAAGGCATCACAAGGAATTCATAATGCCCGTATCTGGTCCGAAACGCTGTCTTCGGGACATCCCCCTCAGCAATCTTCAAATGGTGATAACCAGATCGTAAATCAATCTTCGAGAAGTACTGTGCTCCCCGCAGTTGATCAAAGAGATCGTCAATCCTGGGTAAGGGGTACTAGTTCCTTACCGTGACCTTGTTGAGCTGTCGATAATCTACACACAAACGGAGGCTCCCCTCCTTCTTCTTCACAAATAATACCGGTGCTCCCCATGGTGATGTGCTCGGTCGGATGAATCCTAAATCCACCAACTCCTGCAATTGAGTTTTCAGCTCCCGTAACTCCGCTAGTGCCATCCGATATGGTGCCTATGATATAGGTCGTGTGCTGGGAAGTAGTTAAATATTGAACTCAATCTCCCGATGTGGTGGTAAGCCAGGAAACTCTTCCGGAAACACATCCGGAAATTCTCGCACCACAGGTATATCATCGGCACTCGGAGTATCACTCTGCGTCGTCATAACATGCGCCAGATAACCCTGGCATCCCTTCTGTAGAAGCTTGGTAGCGGCAAGTGAAGAAATTATTTCAGGTAGCGAACCATCGCGCTCTCCCTGAAAAGTAACCTCCGGCAAACCCGGACTCCGTAGAATCACCCGCCTACTACAACAGTCGATGAACGAACCGTGCTCCGTCAACCAATCCATTCCCAAGATAACATCAAAGTCATGGATATCCATAAGGATTAGATCAGCTAGCAGATCAACCTCCTCCACCCTTACTGGGCATCTCCGGATCACCTGATTCACTATGTACACAACACCTATCGGTGTACCAACACCCATCTCACTATCCAAAGCTGACACCTCGCGATCTAACATACCCGCACAACTTTTTGAAATAAAAGAATGAGTAGCCCCAACATCCATTAATACCCGTACAACAAGATTTGAGATATGAAGAGTACCTGTAACCACACCAGGGGCTGACCTCGCCTGCTGCTGAGTCACTGCAAAAACACGAGCCCTGGGCCCCGCAGTCTGTCCGCGCCCACTCGCGCCATGCTCAGCACCCTGTCCTCGGCCTCCGGCAGGGTTGGAAGCCGAACTCTGTGCAACACTAACACCTTTAGCCTCGTTGTTCCTTGACAGTAAAGGGCAATCTCGGGCATAGTGACCCGTTCCTCCACAAGCAAAGCAATTAACTGTCCTCGGTCCATCCCAAGACCCTCCTGATGCACCACTCCAAGCCTGATGCTGTCCATAACTGAATCTCGATCCGCCCCTCTGAGAGCTCCCATGTCGACCTGACCAGCCACGACCACGTAAAGATGAGGGTGCTCCTCGGTAATTCCCCCCCTTAGAGATTTTTGGGCCGGTTGGTCCAGGATGTGGACGATCCCGGCGCTACCCCTCGCCTGATGATTGTCGCGCCTGGTGTGCCGCCAGACTGGCTTCGACACGAACTGCAGCGTCGACCATGTCCCTCAGAGTCGTGTAACTAGTAGCCGTCACACTTGCCCGTAACTCTCCTCGGAGTCCCAGCTCAAATATTTAACATTTTTCCTCCTCAGTACTCACAAAAGCTGCGGCAAAACAGGAAAGCTTCCCGAAAGTCTGCTCGTATTCTGCCACAGACATATCTCCCTGTTCCAGCCGCAGGAACTCTGCCTCTCGTGCCATGCGAAATGATCGCGGGTAATACTGATCTAAGAATCGGGCACGAAAGACCTCCCATGTGATGGTGTGAACTGACCACCCTGACATCTCAAGACCATGCCACCATTGATAAGCTCCGCCTTCCAGTAAGAAGGCCGCTAGTGCCACCCGCTCGCCGGGTGGGCAGTGCATTACGGTGAAGATTCTTTCCCATTTCGCAATCCACTCATGGGCATCATCGGGGTTTGATCCCCCGTTGAAAGGTGTGGCTCCAAACCTTTAAGCCCGCTCAATGCTAGCACATTCCATCTCTCTCGCGATTTCCTCGTCAGTTCGTGTTTGAGGAATTCTCTTTGGAGGCATAACCCACTGTTAAGAGGCATAGATTAGATAATGACATCTTTTAAACTAAGTACTGACCACTAGTCTAGCATGCTGACCACAACCTAGTGCTCTGATACCAAGTTGACAGGACCCGCCCCGATCCCCCTGGGACCACCCGGGACGTGCCCTGCTCCCGTCTGACACCCGACATTAAAATACCAAAATCATCCTTATTGAAAATAAAATGCATAAAGAAAATCCAAAGTTAAGTCATACATAGCACACCACACAAATATCCGAATACAAATAGTGTCAGACAAGGGATAGTTCCCGAATACAGCTTATTGAGCACGACTCTAAACACACTACGTGCCAACCTACCCAGCAATAGGGTTCAGGTGCGCAACATAAACCTATGCCTCTTCCTCGGGATCCTCCTCCTCTTCCTCGGGATTCTCCTCCTCAATAGCACTACCTGGAGGGGTAGTAAAACAACAAGGGTGAGTGGGCCGAAACTCAAGGTTTACAAAATAGTTTACCATCTCGAAAACATATAGATTTTCCCCTCCGTTTTCCGAAAAGACATGCATTAGTATCATAAACCACAAAATCATATAATCATAAGCAGAATAATATCAACATAATATAATCTTAGTCACTGCAATATACATCCCAACCCTGACATCCCAGATGCCCGACGTCCCAGACGCCCAATAAGGTCACAGTCCCAAGGCTACGCGTGCCACCCGGGGTCTCAATCCTGAGTCCAAATCCCGAACCCAATCCGAGCATGGCATTCTAGATGCCTGACGTCCCAGACGTCCAACAGTAGCAATCCTGCTCCCGAGTCACTCTACGGTCCGGTCCCTCCGTAGAATGACTCCTCACAGGCAATGCACCGTGACCACTCCGGGGTACCTACATCCGGAGGAGACAGTATCCTAGGGTAGATCAATACAGTGCATTACCAAAGATAAATATAGAAATCCATGATACATATACATGACTCAAAACCGTTCATAAACAACCAGACGGGTCTCATGCCCAAACATCATAATACGTGCCATAAATCATACTCAAGATAAACAGATACCTTTACTTGAGTCACATATAGATATAATAGAAAGTAAAACAGTTATGCATGCCGGGGTTTAGTGAAATCAAAGGCCCACTCACAGTACAATCCCGCTGCAATCCCGAGCGTAAAGCCCCGTCCAAGGGTTATAGTACAATTCCTGTCATGTCCAAAGCATACGTAAAGGTCACTTTAAGTCCCTACTAAACAACTAAGAAACCCTAGACTGAAATCGGCCCGGGAAAGCCGTCCGAACACGCTTCCCAAGGCGTCAGATCCTAATTTGACCAACCTACTGATCTCCGATCGACACGAAACCACCGCCATTGGATCCGTATCGTCGAAACCTTGAAAATGGCACTGGTCCCACACAAAACACTGTTCACACGTGCCCCCCACGCGCCGGTCAACCCTCTGGTCAACAGTGCTACAGTGAGACGACGTCACTGCTGACGTCAGCAAGACGTCACTGCTGACGTCAGCATGACGTCATCACGAACAGTGTCAGAGGACACGTGTCAACAGCCCATTGGTCCCTGGTCTGACAGTTTTCTGACATGATGACGTCATCATGACGTCACTACCGACGTCAGCATGATGACGTCATCAGCTACAGTACCTGGTCACCGCAGACCCACGGTTCGACCCGATCAGTTCTCATCAACCCGACCACCATTTCTGATGGGATTTGTTCCTATGAACTCGTCACAATGTGTTCTATGGTTCTGTGGACTCAAAAATAGTTTCTAGGTTCAAAAATCTACCTGAAAATTGACAGGAAACCGGCTGCCGGCTCTGGTTCGTCTTCTCCGGCGAGTCGTCGAGCTTCCAGCCGCGAACCTTGGTCCAAAATGCTCGTCTGAGTCCCTAGGATATGTCTCAGAGGTAAACAAAGAATTCCAACGTTAAAAACAGATGTTTCAAAACAGGGAAGGCAAATCGGGTCCCACGAGTTTCTGGGCGTACCGTCGCCGTGTCGCCGCCGTGGGCTGCCCAGTCCAGTCCTGAGTCGTCCAGAGGTCTCAGTGGTCCTCACCCTAGGTTGGTTAGAGTCCAGGTATGATGGTTTGGACGATAGGATGGTTTGGGCTGTTCAGGTTTCCTTCTCGGGTTTGTGGGTTTTCCGGCCGTGCAGGGTGGCCGTGGTGGTGGTGGTCGGTGTCTGGGGGTTGCTGGTGGTTGCCTCGTGCTGCCTGGTGAGGGAGGTTGGGTGGTGAGCTGCTGGAGTGTTTGTTCGAAGGGTGAGAGGGTGCACGGGTTTGAGAGAAATGAAATTGAAAATGTGAGTCTCTGATGGTTTAAACAGATGGCTGGATGGAATGAAGGGCTGAGATTCAATCTCAGTATAGGATCAATGGTGAGGATTTAAGGAGGGAAAAATAATTAATTAATTAAATGGCAGACATAGATCCTGGTTTTAGGGAGTGTGGGGATGAGTGACACGTGTCACTCATCCAAGGGTCCAGATTGGATTGAATAAAGTAATCAGATTCCATTATTTTAATATTATTTTGATTCGGTTCTCGATTAATTCGGTTAATCGCGTTTTACGTTCATGACCATAACTTTTTCGTCGTCCGTCCGATTTCGGCGTGTCGCCTGTCTACGGATTCGTATCGACGGAACCTACGTAACGGTCCTTGGCCCTCGTCCGTTGGACTTCCAGGGTCAAAAGTCAATATTTGGCCCCTAATTGACCAAATTACCAAAATACCCCTCGACTTCCGAACGTCACAACTTCTTCCTCGAACGTCGGAATCGAACGTGCCACTTGCCTATGAACTCGTGACATCCTAAACTACGTCACGGTCATGGGTCAAAGTCCTAATTACTTCCCGAGGTAAAAGTCAACTTTTCCCCCCCTTAAGGGTAAAACGGTCATTTTACAATAAAATAATAATTACGAAAGTTCGGGTCGTTACAACTGAGGCCATTTGAACGATCGAATTGCACGGCCACACTCATCCTCTGTTTCCTGTTTTTCCCCCACCGTACATAACTTGTTCCTTCGTTTTTAAAACAAAACAATGAGGCAGCAGGAGGTTCCACACACCTCTGGATTGGGCCAGGTGTCCCCAATCTGATGGACATAATGTCCCAAACAGCCAGGTGTCCAACACTGGCTGGTCACAGATCCTTGGGCACAGAAATGACCAAAATACCCTTACTAGGACAAAATTACCATTTTGCCCTTCAAATTCCTTAGCTCGTAACTATCTCATCCGAAGTTCGATGATGACATGCCGCCTATCGTTGTATTCAGGGTATCGAGACCTTCCTAATGGTCCTCGAAGTTCGTGAAAATTCCATGTCATTTGAAAAGTCAACAACTTTCCCCTTTTTAACCAAATTACCAAATTGCCCTCAAACGTCCGAACGTCATAACTTCCTCCTCGGTTGTCGGAATCGGACGTGTCACCTGTCTATGAACTCGTGAAGTCCCAAACTACATCACGGTCATCGGTCAAATTCCATTTGACCGCCCGAACTAAAAGTCAACATTTTTGCCTATTACAAGGGCAAAATCGTCATTTCGCACCGTCCGTCCGAACGCAGCCAACTAATCACCGTTTAACTTCACTAGTCCGTCATTAACCACTAATCTAATCCCGGATTACGCAACGGGTCGTTACAATCTTCCTCCCTTAAAGAATTTCATCCCTGAAAACGAGATTTGTGGCACTGGTTGCCGTTTGAAATCAAGTGAAGATAAACGTAGAGAACACAAAAAACAAACAAACATATACATATCTATATACATACCCATTGCTGATCAAATGAACCCTAGACCTTGAGAGACTCAACAGAGAGAATATAAGTGAATTCTAGAGTGAAAAACGAGAAGAAAGGAGAGAATTAACCCTGAAATCTGAAAACCCAAACCGTGGAAGCTCAAATCTTCCAAAATTCGAGATTAAAGTTATAGGTCGTGATGATTCAAATTGAGGTTCAATTGAGTCTTCGGGGATCATTTCGACCAGGACCAGATTAAACGTGAAGAGAATTGAGGTCGTTTTGGCCTAGAACAAAAGGGGTGTGAACTTTGTATTTTTGAGTTTCAGTTCGAGTACTTGGAAGGATTGAAGGCTGTAATTGGCCTTGGAAACATGCTTTGTAGGATCCTACAAAGCTTGTTGATGTATCAAGTGAAAGAAAACGGCTCGAATTGATGGACTGCGATGGATAGACAGTGCTCGATTGTTCTTCGAGAAATCGATTTTGAACTGAGGAATGGAGGTAAGTTCTCAAGTAATAGAGATTATAGAACATTAATTGGACTCATAACGATGTTATTAGGTGAATTAATCGAAGAAATTGATGAAGAATTTATGGAGAATTGAACGAGTCGTGTAACGGGTTGCAGGGATCCGTTTAGCAGATAGACGGGTGAAGATGGTGACATTGTAGCTAATGCGTGGACTTCACGCGCAGCCGCTTGCGGCGGCGCGTGAGGCTGAGTTGGAAGGTATGGTCAACATGACTTTTACTCTATGCAATGTAACGAACATTTTGACGTTGGTTTCGAGTCAATCGGACACCGTTTCGATATTTAATTCCCAGAAAATTATGGGAAGTTAATATGAGATTAATTGAGTCATTAGTGACCCTTAATGATGATTTTGGGCAGGGCTTGGGATTCCTAGAAAGTACCGAAAATTACGGAAAAGCGTGCAGCTTGGAAAGCAAGCGGTTTGGACGGTGTGTGAGTGGACATTTGTTTTCTAAATTATGATGCATGCATAGTTAAATGTTTTACATGATTTATTGCATGATTTGATTTGCAATGATTGCTTGATGATTTGATAGGACTATTTATTGGATTTATGGATTATTTAATTGGTTTTTTGGGCACGTTTTACGAGGAAAGTGCAATTGATGTTTAGGGCTAAGCCCGGGATTTTAAAATGAAGTTTTGACTTGGATTGTGAGTTAATGATGATTTTATGGAATATTTAATGATTTATAGATATGATTTTACGGATTTACGTGAAATGAGATTTTGGGCTTAAGACCCTGTTGTAAATGGTTTTGACTTGGTTTTAAAGATAATTTTGAAATAAAGATTTTGATTGGATTTATGTTCAGTGCCCCAGATGCGTAATTCCTAGGTAAACTCAGGATGGTAAATTCTCGGAGTGACTCCGGATGTGTGATAACACTCAAACTACGCATTAAATTAAATACGTAATTCGAGTATTATGCAATTTAAACCCTTTTTGTATAGTTGTAATATTGGTAAAAAGAGATCGTTCTTAACCGGGGAAATTAAAGAATATTTATAATATGTTAGTGAGGAAGAATAATGAATAAAAGAATAATGAATTAAATAATTAAATAATTAAATAATTAAATAATAAATAATTAAAGAATAAATGAATTAAAGAATAAAAGAATAAAAGAATTAATGAATAAGAGAATTAATGAATTAATGAAATAAAGAATAAAAGAATAAAAGAATAAAGAATTAAATGAGGGGTTTGAAAAGGTTGTAATCATAGAATAAAGAAAACAAGTAAAAATAATTAAGAACTTAATTCTACTTCTACTTTAACCTTTGCACAAGTGAACTTTCTTCAAACACGTATTTTTACCAACACTCTAACATTTTGCTCATATTGAACCAATCCTGAAATTTTACCTTCATCATCTTAATTACATGCATACATTTTTTCAATATTATACATGCACCGAACATCGGTCATAAACACTTATAATACGATTCATCTTATGTTATTGATTTCAATGTGCGTCAAACATTTAAATCTCTTCAACCCTATTCTAAGTGCACCGAACAATGGTCATAAACACTTAGCGTTAAATTGAAGGTTAAGCGCTAAAATATATGAAGTAAATGAAATTCAAAAAGTAAAACACATGGAGATTGTATTCACATTTACAAACGTTAGAAAGAAACTACTAACACATATATTGAAATATAAATAAAATCGGAAAAATAACTAGAGTTCAGTAGAATGAACTTTATGAACATAGAGGAATAAACATAAGAATGTGGACTTAAACTATTGAATTATTTCGGAATTATTCGGCCTAAGTATTTCTTAAAGAAAGCATAAAAATGTGTTTAAGAGCTCTCAAAGATGAAGTACAAGAACAAAGTAAAGAAGAAATGAAATTAAGAACTAACATAAAAAGAACATAAATTAAGAACAAGAATTAAAAGAAAGCTAATTAATAAGAAAATCTATAAGAAGTTAATATGGTCCCCAAAATAAAGAACAAAATAAAAGAAGGTGAACTAAAAGAAGAGAGAAACTAGAGAGAAATATTATGTAACGACCCATCCTGAATTCCAGGATTAAATCAGTGACTAATCAAGGATTAGTGAGGTTAATCGGTGATTAGTGGGGTACTTTCGGACGGACGGTGCGAAATGATGATTTTGCCCCTAGAATGGGCAAAACGTTGAATTTTTGTTCTTGCGGTCAAATGGACTTTGGCCGATGACTATGACGTATTTCGGGACGTCACAAGTTCATAGAAAGGTGGCACGTCCGATTCCGACGTTCGAGGAAGAAATTATGACGTTCGGAAGTTCTGGGGTATTTTGGTAATTTGGTTAAAAAGGGGCAAATAGTTGACTTTTGACTTCGGAGGTCCGATGGCCGAAGGGCGAGGACCGTTATATAGATCGAGTCGATAAGAATCCGTAGACAGGCGACACGCCGAAATCGGACTTCGAACGGGAAAGTTATGGGTCACGGAAGTTCGATTTCACTATGCACGCATTATGAGACGAGGGCACTTGGCATTATCTGATTTGTTGACTTTTTAAGTGGGACCCATGGATAAGTGACAAGTGTCACTCATCCCATTGGCCCTTAATCCCAAAAAGTAGATCTAAAATGTGATTGGTGAGATTGGATTAAAATAATAATATTTTAATTATTTTATAATTCTCACTCCACTCATCTCTTAATCCTAACCATCCATCTCTACCCCCCCTCTCATCCTCACCGTTCCTTTCCTCTCATCTAACCCATCATCATCATCATCAAAATCAAATATCTTTCTATCCCTCTCTCGACGTCCCTCAAACCCGCGAAGAACAGCACCTAATACCCCTCACCCCATTACTTTCAATGAGACCAGAGAGTGTGTGAGGGACTGAGAGTGACTATTAGACGGAGGAGGACAACCGTGACGGCATGACCTTCGTGGACTGTAGCCATGAACCCCTGCAAACCCTTGAAACCCAAGCAGATGAAAACACCCTCAAACCTCATCGTTTATGTACGTCGTGTGAAGGAAGATTGGAAAGGGAGATGAGATGATCTCAACGGTCGCCACAATGGCGTTCGTGGCGGTGAGGTAAGCCCCAGACCCAAGAGCCCTGTTTTCGGGTCAAAAATGGTAGTTTGTGTTTTGTTGTGTGTTGATCGATCTAGCCAATCCTATTGTGTTCTAGGCGGTGAGACGAGTTCGCAGGGCTTGGATTCGAGGGAAATGGTGGCCGGGAACGAGAGATATCGACGGGGGAGTTTCAGGCTTACTGTTCGTCGTCTAACAGGTAATCTCCAGCCCATGTTTACAAATTCTGGGTTGAGGGATCTCATAGGAAGGATTAGACGGTGAGAATGGAACAAACGAGAAGTATTTTGGTGGTCGGACGACAAAGAACCGACCGAGTCAAGCTGCGGGTCACGGCGACCCAACTTTAGAACCCGACCAAGGTCAAAGATGACTGATGATGTCATCCTGTTGACGTCATCATGTCAGGGATGACGTCAGTATGTCAGATCTGACAATGTCAGACTGACATGTCAGATAGAGGGCCAATTCGGACGTGACACGTGGCACTGTCAGGGGGTGTCAGTGGTGACGTCAGCATGACGTCAGCGTTGACTTTTGCGTTGACTAGCGCGTGTGGGTGCATGTGAACAGTAATTGGTGTGGGCCCAATGTCATTTTAAAGTTTCAACGATCTGGATCCAATGGCGGTGGTTTCGGGTTGATCGGAGATCATTAAGTTGGTCAAATCGAGGTTTTTCACCTCGGGAATCGTGTCTAGGACACATTGACTTTTCTGGAAAAGTTTAGGGTTCTTATTATGGACTCTTATAGGTTAGTAGTAACCTTTGGGTATGATTTGGACAGGTTTGGGAGTCCCTGTGACGACGATTAGCCTGGTGAGGCTTACAACACGCAAATCGAGGCGGCAACTTAGGACGGTCTGTGAGTGGACCTTTGTTTTCTAAATTGATGCATGCATAAATGTTTACTATATGTTTTAATACTTGTTTTGTGATGCCATGAGTGCATTTGTGTGTGGTTACGTATTAACACGTATTTCGAGGTTTCAGCCTTATACGGTGCCTATACGGGTTTGTAGTTCTACAATGGTTTAAATGAAATGGTTTTAGATTTAAAAAGGATAAACTCGGGCATGAGACCCATTTTGGTTTTTTCTCGGGCATGTGGCCCTATTAGTGACTTACAGGTCTGAGTCGTGGTCGCGGCGAGTGCTATGTGTACGGCGACGGACGATACGACGCTCACCTCCGGACTGGGATGCTTCCTTCCAGAAAGGTCATGATGCACGTACCATTGTCGAGCAGCCATAGGAGGCTCAACTTCGGAGTACTGAAGGTTCAGGGTATCGGCTGGTGATGGGCTTGCGTTAGTTGATATGTTCAAAGTAACATACCGGGATTGAGAGCGGTCCTGGACGGATGGTTGCACACATCACTAGGATCGGAATCGTGGCTGACCCTAAGATATCAGGCACGATACCCAGTTGAGTCATGTGTTCGGGCACGAGACCCAGTTACTTTATGTTTATGATTTCTGGTCGAGGACCCTAAATGAATTTTTAGTTTCATGACGGTTTATGGGGACCGGGCATGAATGTTTTCGTTATATATATATATTCATATACCTTCCTTATTTGGATTGTCTCCTCCGGGGAGGGTCGTTGGCTTGGGTGGACCCCGGAGTAGTCACGAAGCACTAACTGAGTGGAGTCGCCTCCGTTGGGTACCTTACTCTTAGGAAGGCATGGGTTATAATCTGAGGGAGGGTCATTGATCTACGGACATTGACCTAAGTGGACCCTAAGAGACTTGGTCTTTGAGACCCCGGGTAGCACGCGTGTAGCTTTAGAAACCGTGACAGGATTGGTAGCATGATTTATATGTATATATTTTATATGATGTGTGATGTGTACAAGTTTTGGGCTGTGGCCATATGGTTGGTTTCGGTTATGGTTTTGGGCTTAGTCCCCACATATGGTTCTTTATGATAAATGGTTTCGAATGCATGTATTCTTTTTAGTGAAGGGTACAAATGTCTTCGATGAAAATGTTTTTATAAACTATTGTTTTGCCCACTCACAGTTTTTAAATGTTTTGACTGCCCTTTAGGTTAACGGCGGATGCGGGCTGTAGCAGAGGCCGAGATATCACATACCTCCTCCGGATCCTGGCGTACTATGAAGCCCGAAAAGGCAAAAGTCGAAATTTCCCTTGTCTGACACTCCGTGTCAGACGGGATTAGGAGCGTCCCGCATTAATCCCGGGGGGATTGGGACGGGTCCTGACATATTAGAACCTAAACTAAAAAGAGAAACAAAATGGGACAATTAGGGACCCTTGTTGCATGAAATAAACCCCTATTTATAGGGAGAAAAAGGTACCAAAAATAAAATAAAATAAATAAAAATTACAAAAAAAAAATGAAATGATGAACAATGATGAACAATTATGATAATAGGTATGGTTTGGGGCTAAAAAGTGGCTGAAAAAGGTGGGCAGTTGGAATAGTTTTGTGCAGGAAATGGCCTCAGCAGGAAGCAGCTGAAAAATAGACTCTGAATTCGGTGGCAGGTGGCTGACAAGTTAGGTGGAAATCGACAAGTTGTAGCACAGCTGGCGTACGGCAAGTCAGCGCACGCATGCTGAGGGAGACGTTGCCATTCAGAAAGCGCGCGCCGAGCTGCTGAAGGAGAGATCGGCCAGCGCCTCTCGACGGGTCTGATGGGCTAGGGGACGGCTGTGATGCGGGCCTGGTCCGGATTTGGCTGGATCAATTTGAGTTGGGCCTGGCGCCTAGGCTGCTTTATTGTGTTTTTGGGCTGAAAAAGAAAATGATTTGGGCCTGCAAATTTTAATTACAAATTTTACAAATTTATCTAAATTCGTCCATAATTTATTCGTTATAATTCCGATCGAGACGATTCATTGGCCAAAACGCTCCAAATTACAAACTTTATTTATTTAAACAAAAATATCACAAAAAAAATTATTTTATCTAATTATTTATTATTTTAATATTAAAAGTCAAGTATAAAGGGTATAAAATAATATAAAATAATACTTAATTAACGACCTATCAATGTGTAATTCCCGGAGGGACCAGATGTGTAATTTCCAGTAAGGTTGGATGGGTAATTCCCAACAGATCTGGATGTGTAATTCCCAGAGACACTGGATGTGTAATTCCTAGAGGAACCTCGGATGTGTAATTCCCGAGTTATATGTTTTGTTTTATGATAAAATGGTTTTATGAAATGATTTTCATGTGTTTGGCTTGGAAGCTGGTGATTCATGTGTTTAACCCTATGCATGCATGGTTTGATAAACTGAAGGGTAAATAATGTATTTTAAAATTTGTTTTCAAATGATATTGTTTTTGTCCACTCACACCTTTTTTGGTTTTGATGACCCTCCAGGCCGGCGCACAAGGATCTGGGCTAGTTAAGAGGCGGAGACTTAAGTAGAAATCAATACAATCATCCCTTGTCTGATAGGTGAGCGGTTTGGAAAGCGAGCGGTTTGGACGGGGTGTGAGTGGACATTTGTTTTCTAAATTATGATGCATACATAGTTAAATGTTTTACACGATTTATTACATGGTTTGATTTGCAATGATTGCTTGATGATTTGATATGATTATTTATTGGATTTGTGGATTATTTAATTGGTTTTTTGGGCACGTTTTACGAGAAAAGTGCAATTGATGTTTTGGGCTCGGCCCAGGATTTTAAAATGAAGTTTTGACTTGGATTGTAAGTTAATGATGATTTTATGGAATATTTAATGATTTATGGATATGATTTTACGGATTTACGTGAAATGAGATTTTGGGCTTGAGACCCCTGTTGTAAATGGTTTTGACTTGGTTTTAAAGATAATTTTGAAATAAAGATTTTGATTGGATTTATGTTCATTGCCCCCAGATGTGTAATTCCTGGGTAGACTCTGGATGGTAAATTCCCTAAGTGACTCCGGATGTGTAATTCCCGGTGAGGCTGGATGTGTAATTCCCTGCAGATCTGTATGTGTAATTCTCAAAGACTCTGGATGTGTAATTCCCAGAGGAACCTCATATGTGTAATTCCCGAGTTATATGATTTGTTTTATGATAAAATGGTTTTATGAAATGATTTTCATGTGTTTTGGCTTGGAAGCCGGTGATTCATGTGTTTGACCCTATGGATGCATGGTTTAATAAACTGGAGGGAAAATAATGTATTTTGAAATTTGTTTTCAAATGATATTGTTTTTGTCCACTCACACCTTTTTTGTTTTTGATGACTCCAGGCCGGGGCACGAGGATCAGGGCTGGTTAAGAGGCGGAGGCTTAAGCAGAAATCAATACAATCATCCCTTATCTGATAGGTGAGCAGTTTGGAAAGTGAGGGGTTTGGACGGTGTGTGAGTGGACATTTGTTTTCTAAATTATGATGCATGCATAGTTAAATGTTTTACATGATTTATTACATGGTTTGATTTGCAATAATTTCTTGATGATCTGATACAATTATTTATTGGATTTATGGATTATTTAATTGGTTTTTTGGGCACGTTTTACGAGAAAAGTGCAATTGATGTTTTGGGCTAGGCCCGGGATTTTAAAATGAAGTTTTGACTTAGATTGTGAGTTAATGATGATTTTAAGGAATATTTAATGATTTATGGATATGATTTTACAGATTTACGTGAAATGAGATTTTGGGCTTAAGACCCTATTGTAAATGGTTTTGACTTGGTTTTAAAGATAATTTTGAAATGAAGATTTTGATTGGATTTATGTTCAGTGCCCCCAGATGTGTAATTCTTGGGTAGACTCCAGATGGTAAATTCCCAGAGTGGCTTCAGATGTGTAATTCCCGGAAGGACCAGATGTGTAATTCCGAGAAGGATCAGATGTGTAATTCCCGGTGTGGCTGGATGTGTAATTCCCAGCAGATCTGGATGTGTAATTCCCAGAGACTCTAGATGTGTAATTCCCAAGTTCTATGATTTGTTTTATGATAAAATGGTTTTATGAAATGATTTTCATGTGTTTTGGCTTGGAAGCTGGTGATTCATGTATTTGACCCTATGCATGCATGGTTTGATAAACTGGAGGGAAAAGAATGTATTTTGAAATTTTTTTTTCAAATGATATTGTTTTTTTCCACTCACACATTTTTTGTTTTTGATGACCCTCCAAGTTGGGGCACGAGGATCGGGGCTCGTTAAGAGGCGCGAAGGCTTAAGTAGAAATCAATACAATCATCCCTTGTTTGATATGTGCTGGAGGACAATTTCGAAACTTCAGTGGATTTTTCAGACGGGAGTAGGACCGGACACGGTTATCAACGTCCCGTGTGGGACGTGTCCTATCATGTGTCAGGTACAATCAACACTGACATGTCAGACACGTGGACCAATCAGGGGCTGACACGTGGACCAATCAGGGGCTGACATGTGGACCAATCAGGGGCTGACACATGGCACATGTCAGACCTAACACGTGTCAGACCTGTCAGGACTTTGACCGTTAACTGATGATGTCAGCATTGACTTTTGACGAGCGTTGACCAAAAAGTTTGACTTGCACGTGGGGGCACGTAGGCACATTTTTTGGGGTGAAACCGGTCTTGTCTGAAAGGTTTCAACGTTTTGAATCCAATGGTAATTGTTTTGGGTCGGTTGGAGATCGTTTGGTTGGTCAAAATGAGGTTTATAGCCTAGGAAAACGTATTTGGGACACGTTGACCTTTCTGGAAATTTTGAGGGTTTTTTTATTAGGACTTGTCTAGGTTGGTAGTGACCTTTGAGTGTGTTTTGGATAGGTACGGACGGCCCAGAGTGACCTTTCTGGAAATTTTGAAATGATGCATGCATAACTGTTTTATTTGTTTTATGAACATGATTTGAGATGCCTTGTGTGCATATGATTGTGGTGTTTTGGTATTCATGCAAATGTGGTATTGCACGTATTTCGAGATTTATGCTTTATGTTGTATCTTGGGCTTAGGCCGGGTTTTATACGTGCTTGTGTTTTCAAACAATTTGTATAGTGAAATGATTTTGGATTTGGAAATATAATATCGGGCTTGAGGCCCAACTGGTTTATGATATCGGGCTTGAGGCCCAATTGGTTTTTGATATCGGGCTTAAGGCAATTGGTTTATGATATCGAGCTTGAGACCTAGTTGGTTTATGATATCGGGCTTGAGTCCCAGTTGTGGTTTATGAAATGAGATTTCGGGTTTGAGACCCTATTGAGATGATTTTGGGCTCAGTCCCCTATTAGATTTGGATTGGATAGGATTCAGGGAATCCTGATTTTGTGAAAACAGTTTGTGAAAACTATACCTCAGGCTAAGACCCTGTTGAAATGCTTTAGACTGGATTTGAGGTATAAATGGTTTTACAATGATTTTTCACTGGTTTGATTACTGTTTTACATATACCACCCTTATAAGTGGATTGTCTCCTCTGGACGTCTTGTAGTATCCTGGAGTAGTCACGGTGCACTGCCTAAGAGGGGCCGCCCCTAGGAGAGGCTCAAGATCAGGAGTACAAGCATTGCTTAAGAGGGGCCGCTCCGAGGAGAGGCTCAAGATCAGGATTACTAGATATTGATATCACCCATATAGAGTATGGGGAAAGACTCGGACTAGACCTTGAGTGGAAAGTGTAGCCCTACAACCGTGACAGTATTAATCAGATATTTGAGATGTCAATGATTGGGTATACTCTATTTTATTGATTTGGGCAGACACCCCACGTGTTTTGGTTTTGGAATGAGACCCTATTGAAGAAATGGCTTTGATTGATAAACGTTTTCACTGTGTTTTAATTTGAAAAGCCATATGATTTGATTTTAAAGAAAGTGGTTGTTATAACTGCTATTCTTATGCATGCATGATTTTTAG
Organism: Prinsepia uniflora; assembly: GCA_032719365.1. NCBI lineage: Eukaryota > Viridiplantae > Streptophyta > Magnoliopsida > Rosales > Rosaceae > Prinsepia > Prinsepia uniflora. The sequence continues at coordinate 44,669,951 of CM064872.1, read as the reverse complement.
TGAAGAGTATAAATTGTCTTTTCTTGAAATGGTTTTATAAACGGTTTATTTTCATTCACTCACAGCTTTTACTATTTTTGGTACCCTTTGTAACGACCCGGAAATTCGAAAAAGGAAAAATTTGGAAAATTTGAAGGAAATGACGATTTTGCCCCTAGTTATAAGGGCCGAATGTTGACTTTTTGATCGGGACCTTGTTTGAACTTTCCGGAAGGACCGTTGGATAGGTCTCGGGACGCTGAATCCGTAAACAGGTGGCATGCGTCAATCGGAGGTCAGATGTGAAAGTTATGGGTCTTGAACAACAATAGGCATTTTGGTCATTTTGTTGGAAAGGGCAAAATGGTAATTTGGGGCATGAGTTGGTGAGTCAGCCGAATGAATTTGTCAACTGTGTTTGTAAGTGACATCTGTCACTTTAGAAATGGGGATTAGTGGCAATTGGTGTTGAGCATGAACTAAACTATATATATGGAAGAAAATAGGGGACGTGATCATGAATGCTTGATCTCAGGTGACAATTGAACGAAACCAAATGGAATCGAGGGAGTGAGAAGAGAGAAATTCGAAGAAGAAATGGGGAGGAATATCGTGAAAGGAAACCAGAAAACCATGGAACCCGAAAACCAAACCTTTATGAAATTTCGAATTCGAGCTTCTCCATTTGGACCCCCTTTGATTCAATTGACCTTGAATTCATCTTGCTGAGATCATTTCGAGTCGAACCCAATCAAAAACGAAAGAAAAGGACGTCGTTTTGGCTGAGAACAGACATTGTAAGAATTGGAAAATTCAAAGATTGGGTCGTGTAATTAGAGGCGTTGGACGTTGAAATTGAGCGTGGAAGTATGTTTGTATAGATCCTGCAAAGTTTCTGAGTAAATCAATTGAAAGAAAAAAATCGAGTTTGAACGAAATTGGAGGATGAACAGTGCTCGGGTATTCGTCGATAAGTCGAGATCGAAAGGAACAATTGAGGTAAGTTTGATCCAAATTGAGTTTACAGATCTCTAATTCAGATGTAAACGATGCTAATGGACGGTCTAATTATAGAAATCAAGGCATAATTGAGGGGGATCCAATCGGATTCACACGCGAGTTGTAGACCCGTTTGACAGAGGAAACAGGTGAGGATGATGGTACTATAGCTGGCGCATGGCACCTACGCGCAGCCACTCACGGCGGCCCGTGAGGGCTCCTGGTGGCTTATCTCGAGGTAAGTTCAACATGAAACTTGTTCCTTTTAATGTAACGAACATTTTGGCATTGGTTTCGAGTCGATCGGACACCGTTTCGATATTGTTTCGAGGGTCCGAAGGTTTATATCACGTTTTTAATTCGTAATTAATTCTTGAAAAATTAATATGATGTTAATTAAGCCATTAGTGACCCTGAATAATGATTTTGGGCAGACCTTGGAATTCCTGGAAAGTGTCGGAAATTACAGAAAAACGTGCAGCTCGGAAAGCGAGCGATATGGACGGTGTGTGAATGGACTTTTGTTTTCTACCCAGATTGCATGCATATATGTTTTAAATGCTTTATTATATGATTTGAAATGATTTGGCATGATTAATTTTTCGATTCGAACCGTCGTTTCGGCATCCAGAACCGTCGTTCCGAACCCAAATCCGGAATTCCACTTTTCAACTTTAAAACCAAATTCCGCTTTCCGAAATCCGATTCTAAAACCGAAAATCTTATTTATCAAGTCATATCTTAAATCCATTTAGAACCATTGAAATCCCAAAATCATGGCACCAAAATCAGAATTCAAACATTTCTCGTAAAACGTGCTGAAAACCGAACTTCTCGAAAAACGTGCAATTATGTAAAACCAACATAGCATATTCAATAAACATGAAATCATGAGTAAAACCATAAAACAATTATAGAAAAGCAGTTATGCATGCTCAAGTATAGATAAGGGGTCCACTCACAGATACCGGGTACGTCACTCGCGTCCCGAACGTCCTGCACGTTCCTCGTTTGCCTCGGGGACTCCCGATCCTGTCACAAGTCACCAAAGTACGTCACTAACACGTTCACTAAGATCCTCCTAATTTTCCCCAAAAATCCCCGGGTCCTAAACGTAACGAACCGAGACCCTAAGCCTTCAACCTTGCGAAACTAACTCGATTCGACGTCCGATTAACCCGAAACCTATTCCAATAGACTCGTTACAACATCTAGACCAAAAACTTAGTTAAAAGTTTCCCTAAAAACCGCCGCACGCGCCACCCAAAGTGGCTGCGCGTGGGCCTCACGCGCCTGCACAGTCACTGTTCATCTTCAACCTTCGAACCCGTGCACTGTTCCGAACACAGTAAACTCACCGTCGTTCTGGCCTCCGCCGTGCAATCCCCCGTCACAGCTGCACAACCAGCAGCTTCCTAGGACCTCACTGAGTCGACTAACACTCACCAAACCCTTCGATTTGACCCCAGACTTCACGACTATCAATTTGAACTTCCACGGCAAAACAGGCAAAGATACGGGGGGAAAGAAATTACTTGCCTATCGATCGCCGCCGTGAGCTCAGCCGTGATTATGTGACTCCTTTCGTCCTCCTCCGTCCTCTGGATACCACCACCAGCCTCGATTGGTCAAACACAGCAGCACCACCACCCAACACCCTCTCAGTTTTCTGGTTTTCCCGTGAACCCACACACTCCTCACTCACTACCTCCCTCTCGATCTCTACTCACTCACTCAATAACCAAGCCACACCAACACACACGGCCAACTCTCAAGTTTCTCTCAATCTCACCCTCTGTTTCTCTCTTCTTCCCACAAACACGAACACACACTGCACACATTTAAAACACACACAGTGCACTCTTGTGTAGAAACCTCTAGCCCCTTGCCACATGTCACAATCCCACAAGCCCTCTCACAAAATATCCAATCTCCCCTGTACACTTGGCCTTATCAGATTGGCCCTCTCACATGTCCCGTGGTTTTATTGATATTTGTGATTTATAAGCATTTGTGCCCAGATATATTTTACTCATGATTTACGATATGCATGCATGTTTGTGAAACTGGAGGGTAAGAATGTATTTTGATAAATGTATTTCTAAAAGCTTTTTTTGTCCACTCACACCTTTTCAGTTTTATTAACCCTCCAAGTCGTGGCGCGTTGATCGAGGCTGATCGAGAGGTGGAGGCATGAGTGGGTACAGGTGTGGTTATCCCTTGTTGTTGACAAATGATGAGGGTAATTCCGGAAATTCAATTGACTTGTCAAACGGGAGCAGGACCGGGCAAGGTTATCTATGTCCTTCGGGGAAGGGTCCTGTCACCCTTAAAGCTGATAGCGGATGCGAGCTGTAGTAAAGACCAAGACATCACATGTCGCCACAGATCCTGGCATACTCTAGTAGCCCTGAAAGGGTTTAGGTGTATCCCTGGTCTAGGACGAGGTGTCAGACAGGAGCAAGGTACATCCCCTGTTAATCCAAGGAGGATTGGGATGGGTCGTGTCAGCTTGGTATCAGAGGACTGGGTTGCTCTTGAAGTATTACATATGTGTCAGATGTGATGTGTCTACGAGGAAAACAGCTGATAGAAATTTTACCAAGCACAAAAGATGTACTAGGCAAAACCTTTACGTGTAATAAACTTTGTAACAGCACAAGACGTGTAGATAATATAGATGCAAGCAAAGGTCGATCCCACGAAGACTTGCTCAATGATATCCAATTCCGTTTAACTCCATTGACTTAAGTGGAGCAATTAAAATGAAAATAGGGGGGGGTGTTGTCGCGTTAAATGAATGTAAGTAAATTAACTAAAATTAACTACGTCGAGCTACGGTTTCGGGGGGGGGGGGGGGGGGGGGGGGGGGGGTTGGTGGTGGGGGGTTGTTGTCGCGTTAAATGAATGTAAGTAAATTAACTAAAATTAACTAAGTCGAGCTAGGGTTTCTATCCACCTTTACCAATTATAGTTCCGTTAGATTTCCTTGATTAGATTACTTTGCATGTATCTGAATTAATTGCCCGTGCAAGGGTCCGGCTAAGGCTCACCCCACACATATTATATTCTCTTAGATTGCATGTTTATGCGTGATGTGCTCGCCCTTAAACAACTATTACTGATGGTGCGTGATAATGCATGAAACATAAAGAAGATTTAATGACACTACACTATCCCTAGAAAAGTGATGTGCAGACCTAGGAAGTCATGAGTTTAGATTACGAATACGATTCCCCCTCTTAAACGTGATGCCATAAATTGCAGGGTGAACAAAAACATCAAGGTGATCCGTCGAGCAATTACATCCACAATTATACACAAATAAGGTAACTCAGCTTATAAGTATAAATTGAGTTCATGAAGCGCAGTAATCCAACAAATCCAGGCATGCATAACCATCATAATCAAGAGCTAGAAATCTATGTAGGAACTAACATGGTTAGGGCTTCAAGTAACCCCAGACCTAATTACACTACTCAAACATTATTGAATTAACGAATAACATAATTAAATGCATAAGAAACATAAAACGATAAGAGAATAAATAAACAAAAATACTAAAGAATAGCAAGGAGTAGGAAAAGGGGCTCACACACTCTTCTTGTCCCAAGCCTCACGTCCTCCTTAGCACAAGCTTGAATCCAAAAGCGTAAAAAAATAATAAAATACGGCTAGACTATGTATATAAATTGAGTATGAATTTTGACAAAGTTTTGGGACCTAGGAAGGTAAATTCGGCCCCCCATACAATAAACCATAATGCCTCTATTTATAAAAGAATAAGTAATCCTCTTAAAAATAGGAGTTTTAAATTCAATTCTATAGGGAAAAGGCTTCCTAATTAATTAAGAAATCTAATTAAAACCTTTCCTACAAGTAAAAGAATTAAAAATAAGAATACAAAAGGAAATAGGACTAAAATCCCTATACAATATGGAGAATAAATGTGGAAGGAACTTGAAATTAACCTAAAAAAGGAGGCAAATCCGGAATTAAAGATGCAAAGCCTTCCTATGCAATCTTCTTTCCTTCATAACTTCTTCGGTTCAACTCCGATTTAGGTGATTCTTTCGCTCAAATTCTCATAATTCCAAGCTCTATTTGATCTACACATTTCTCACAAAATATATTATTTTATCCAATTTCATAGAACAAAATATTAACAAAACATACGGAAAGGATATTAAATCATGGATAAAACATGCACAAATTATGACCTATCAACAACCCATCATCAACTTGATAGTTTGAGTAAGATTAGGAGAGTTTAGTGGAAATGAACCTCGGTTAGCTTACGTTTGGCGTCCTATGCCATGGCTGAGCAATGTTAGACCCGAGTAGGGCTGAGTAGACCCATGTAGGGCAGAGTTCCTTATGTGCCAGCGGTTGGAAAATGCAGTGTGTTGGTGGACTAGGTCCCGATGTGACGAGTTTTTAGAGTTGAGACCGTTGGATGGTCAGGTTAGGTGTGCTGCAAGGAGAAGCCGAGGTTGTGGATGACCCTAGTTGAAACTAGTTGGACAAGTTACCAGGAGAGTGGTACTTGTGGATCGGACAGGGTCCGGTTAGTATAGAGCAGTTGGAACAAGCTATGAGTTTCCCGCCTGAGTACGAAGTCTCGATAGCGGAGTGTTTCTTGGGTTAGTCTGCGCGAGGTTGTGGCAGACAATGCTATAGAGGGTTGTGGTTGAGAATGTTGAGCATTGGGCGACGTTCGAGGAACGTTTCTCACGTAGTTTTCACCCAGTGTTGTTGAGTTACGAGGGAGGTAGAGTTCCTCCGACATGAGCAAGAGATTGGTTGTTAGCTTGGTATGAGCAGAGGTTTGCGATTTGGTAGTAGTGTGCTCACGTTCGGTGTTTACTAGACGATGAGCTTTGGACGGTGCGAATTGTATCAAGTTTCCACATCATCTCCACTGAGTTGTGATTGAGGAAGACCCAACAGAGATGACTAAGATGAGTTGACGAAAACTCAGCAGCGATCAGATGATTCTGAGGAAAGCCGAGTGCGTCAAGAGGATTTAATCTTGATCACAGTATCCTCCTTGTGGAATTGGATTACGAAGGTGTACCCTTATGCCTAAATTGGAAACAGGTGACAGGACCCGCCCCGTTCTCCCCTGGGGACCACCGAGGGAAAGGTCTTCTCCCGTCTGAAAATTAACTCAAAAACCACAAATACCCTTCCTACGGTTTTATTAACACAAATACTCCTACTGGGGGTTCTAGATACATACCGGTGTGTTTAATACAACATAATATCAGACAAGGGAAATGAGCATTATGTTCGTACTAATACAAATAAAGATAACTCCTACCCCTCATGGTGGTCCAAACGCAACGGTGATATTTATGCCTAGGCCCTGGAGTCGATACCTTCCTCGGTTTCCTCTCCTGAAGGGTCAAGAAAACAGTCAAAGTATGAGTGGACCAAAAATAAAGCAGTTATAAATTCATTTGAACATATAAATATTCTAACCCTTCGTTTCTATAAACATGCACGCATTCAATAGAAAGCGTAGAAATACAATCAGTTATAAAAACATATATAATTTCTATACATATACGTATATCTATACAAAAATATATCTTGGCACGCGTAACATCAAATCAAATGTAACTATGTATCCACATATCCCTTCCTTGGCATGTTCGATGCCAACTCGGGGCACACAGCCCTTAGGGAACAAATCCCCGATATAGGTCACGATTCAAATCTAAAGGTATGCACACCACTCCGGGCCTCACTCCGAGTCTACTCCCAGGAATTCTGCATCTAGGAGGCTCTGTCCAATATCCAGGGTCCCCGACGCCTAGATGACCATCTCCGGACCCAGTCCGAGACCATATCGTATCTCCCACTCTCGGAATGTGTTCCCTATGGGGATTACACATCCGGGTAGTGGATCGTGACTCTTCAGGTCAACGTCTGGAGGAGACCAATCCGCAAGTTGGAAGGGTATATGCATATACGTATGAAAACCTTTGAAATCCGTCTTTTCAAACTGTGTCAAAACCTTTACCCAGAATTTCTTTACAAACCAAACCTTTGGACCAAATGTCCCAAATCACTAGCTCATTCGTTTAGTTCAAAAATCATTTCGAAACACCGTTGACTCCCCCAAATCCGAGTCAACGGTCGCCAAATGGGTTTCAAGCCGATACTACCATTTTCACGTAAATTCGTGCATTTCTAAAAATCAGTAATCTAAACATCAAATTCCACAATTATAAAATATTTAGCGTAAAACAATTTAGAAAACAAGTAAAACGGTTATCCATGCATTTCATTATAAAATCAACGGTCCACTCACAGCTAGTCCTTGCAGAGCTAACGAACCAGCTACACCTGTTCTAAAGCTAAACATAATCTCCAGGCTTGCCCAAATACACTTAAGGGTCACTAATTGACCCTACTAGGTCTAGCATCCAACCTTAGAACAAAACCGGCCCATGAACGCATTCCAAACACGCTTCCTGAGGATAATTCCTTCAATTTGACCAACCTAATGATCTTCGATCGACACGAAACCACCGCCATTGGATTCGCATCGTCGAAACCTTGAAAATGGTGCTAGCCCCACCAAAATCACTATTTAGATACGCCCCACATGCCTAGTCAACGTTGCTACAGTACCTCTAACGTCAACATGACGTCACTCTCTAACATGTGTCAGATGACATGTGTCAGTCCTTGATTGGTCCCTGGTCTGACATTTCTAACAAGATGATGTCATCATGATGTCAGTATGACATCATCATGAGGACGTCATCATCTCTGTCATTCGGTCGATCCCTACTGAGAACGTGCACTGCTGTTCGGTTGGTCTCTACCAAGAACCTGCACGGCCGTTCGGTTGGTCTCTACCGAAAAACTAGAAACCTGAGTTGCCGTGACCCACGACCATGACCCAAACAAATAGGGGTATTGTTCTCTCATCAAGGCTTCCGGTTCCCATGTTGCTTCCTCCACAAGAGAATTTCTTCACAAAACTTTCACTAACAGAATGGTCTAGTTCCTTAGGACTTTCTATTTCCAATCCAGGATCTATACTGATTGTTCTTCAAAACTCAAGTCTGTCCCGCACATATTTCCGAAGCATTGACACAAGGAAGACATTATGCACTCGTGTTAACTCCGGAGTCATGTCCAGTCGGTACGCCACTTTGCCGACTCTCTCCACTATCTCATATAGTTTGATATACCGAGGGCTTAGTTTCCGTCGTCTTCCAAAAAGAACTATGCCTTTCCACGACGATAGTTTCAGAAATACCCAGTCTCCTACCTCAAACTCAAGAGCCCGCACTCTACGATCTGCGTAGCTCTTTTAACGATTCTGAGCTGCCTTCAGTCGCTCCATGATGGTCTTGACTTTTTCTTGGGTCACGTTCATGAGTTCTGATGTCAACAATGCCCTCTCACCAATCTCAGTCCAGCACAAGGGTGTTCTGCACTGTCGCCCATATGGTGCCTCAAATGGTTCCATCCCGATGCTCGCCTGGTAACTGTTATTATAAGCAAATTCCATCAAAGGTAAGAAGGTATCCCAAGTACCTTGGAACTGTAACACACATGCTCTCATCATATCTTCCAAAACCTGGATGGTTCTCTCTGATTGCCCATTAGTTTGAGGGTGAAACGCTGTGCTGAAATGCAATCTCGTACCAAGGGCTCTCTGTAAGCTCTACCAAAACCTCGATGTAAATCGCGGATCTCGATCTGACACAATAGACTCAGGCGTACCATGCAATCAGACTATCTCATCAATAAACAACTGTGCTAGTCAGTTGGGCTTAAAGATTTCGCGCACGGGTAGGAAGTGCGCCGACCTAGTAAGGCGATCCACGATTACCCAAACACCATCAAATCCACTTCGGGTAGTCGGTAGCTTAAATATGAAGTCCATTATAATATGGTCCCACTTCCACTCGGGAATTGGGAGGGGCTGCAGGGGTCCATAAGGTCTCTGTGGTTCAGCTTTCACCTGTTGGCAGATCAAACACCGACATACGAAGTCCGCAATCTCTCGTTTCATTCCTGCCCACCAGTAATATTCTCGAAGTGTTCGATACATTTTATTTCCCCCAGGATGCATGGCATAGGTCGAAATGTGATCTTCCTCAAGTATTTCAGTCCTCAGTGCCGTATCCTCTGGCACGCACAGCCGTTACTATTTCAAAACCGCACCGTCGTCTCTAATGGTGAAATCATGTCTTTCCCCGGCTTCGACTCCCAATCTGATGAGGTATAAGGATGCGTCACGAAGTTGAGCGTCTCGGATCCGATCCAGCAATAAGGGCCTCACATGATAGCTCGCTAAAAGAGCTCCATCCTCATCCATTCCAAGACTAACTCCGGTCCGTCGGAGTTCCACTAGCAACAACAAGTAGATTATATGTAGATGGGCAACCGAACCAACCACCTTCCTACTTAAGGCGTCTACCACAACATTCGCTTTTCCAGGGTGATACTCAATGGTGCAGTCGTAGTCTTTAATTAGTTCTAGCCATCTTCTCTGTCTCAGATTCAACTCCTTCTGAGTGAAAATATACTTTGAACTCTGATGGTCGATATAAATCTTACACGTCTCCCCGTACAAGTAGTGTCTCCAAATCTTTAGAGTGTACACCACCGCTGCTAACTCCAAGTCATGAGTCGGATAGTTCACCTCATGTGGCTTCAACTGTCGGGAGGCATAAGCTATAACTCTTCCGTGCTGCATCAACACATATCCCAGACCCTGTAAGGATGCATCGCTATAAACCACAAACTCCTCACCATCACTCGGTAAGGCCAAAACAGAAGCAGTGGTCAACCTTTCCTTTAATTCCTAAAAACTATTTTCGCAGTACTCTGTCCAAAAAAAGTTAACCCCTTTCCTCGTCAAGCGGTTTAAGGGAGCTGCAATGGTAGAGAAGCTTTCCATAAAACGTCTGTAATACCCCGCCAAACCAAGGAAGCTTTGAACCTCCGTCACTGTATTAGGTTGTTCCCAATTAGTGATTGCCTCTGTCTTTTGGGGGTCCACACTAATCTCCTCGACCGAAATAACACGGCCTAGGAAGCCAACGCTATTCAACCAAAATTGGCACTTGCTAAACTAAGCGAACAACTGGGCTTTCCTCAACCTTGTCAGCACCAACCTTAGATGTTTCTCGTATGCCCTCGCACTTTTTGAATATACCAGGATGTCATTAATAAACACAATTACAAACCTATCTAAATAGGACTTAAACACTCGATTCATCAAATAAATAAAAGCTGCGGGTGCATTGGTCAAACCAAAGGGCATCACTAAAAACTCAAAATGCCCATACCTGGTCTGGAATGCTGTCTTCGGAACGTCTCCCTCGGCGATCCGTAACTGATGATATCCTGACCTCAAGTCGATCTTTGAAAAGTAACTTGCTCCCTTCAAATGGTCGAATAGGTCGTCTATCCGGGGTAAAGGATACTTATTTCTCACTATTACCTTATTTAACTGCAGGTAATCCACACACAGTCTGAGACTACCCTCTTTTTTCCTCATGAATAGGACTAGTGCTCCACACGGCGACATACTAGGCCGGATGAATCCCAACTTGAGTAACTCCTGTAGTTGTTCTCTTAGTTCCCTCATTTCTGTTGGTTCCATACGATATGGTGCTTGTGCAATAGGTCTGGTCCCTAGAAGTAGCTCGATAGTAAACTCAATCTCTCAGGGTGGGGGCAGTCCTGGTAGATCTTCTGGAAACACATCTTGTAAGACCCATGTCCTGGAGGGAATGATAAACAATCCCACATACCTGCGAGGGGGAATGGTCAGGGAGAGGATGGTGGTGTGCCTTAAAGGTGTAGGCACACACCTATCTAGCACTAGGCCTTCTGGAAGCTCACTGGCTTTGGATTCCTGGGGAACACCAAAGTTAAGCGAGTTGAGGCTGGTGCAATTTTATGATGGGTGACCCCCTGGGAAGTTGCACCGTGAGCTCCTAAAAACAAAACCGTGAGGGCGAGGCCCAAAGCGGACAATATGATGCTAGATGAATCGGGTCCTGACCGAGGAGGGTCGGGTCCTGACAAATAGGTATCAGAACTAGACCCCGACCGGGAAGTGTGCCAGCGAGGACGCTGGGCCCTAAGGGGGGTGGATTGTAAGACCACGGTGAACAATTCCACAGTCCTGCAAGGGGGAATGGTCTGGGAGAGGATGATGGTGTGCCTTAAAGGTGTAGGCACACACCTATCTAGCACTAGGCCTTCTGGAAGAAGCTCATTGGTTTGGATTCCTGGGGAACCCCAAAATTAAGCTATTTGAGGCTGGTGCAATTTCATGATGGGTGGCCCTCTGGGAAGTTGCACCGTGAGACAATATGGTGCTAGAGTCGGGTCCTAATCGAGGAGGGTCGGGTCCTGACACATCTGGGAAGTCCCGTACCATCGGTATATCTTTCATTCTTGGTGTCGCAATACTCGTGTCCAATACACGAGCTAGGTACCATTAACAACCCGTCTTCAGTAACTTTCGAGTCGTGAGGGCTGAAACAATTCTTGGTGAAGAATTCATGACGTCTCCTTGGAAGGTCAAGTCAGGCACGGCCGGACTTCGGATCAACACTCTCTTTTTACTACAGTCCATCAGTGCCCCATGTTTGGACAACCAATCCATACCAAGAATCACATCAAAGTCATGTAAATTTAACACTATCAGATATTCCAGTAACTCAAAGTCCCCTATCCTAACTGGGAAGTTCCTTAACACTTGGTTAACTACATACACATCCCCAGTCGGGGTACCAACACCTAAGTCATCCTCAAGTACAGATAACTCTCGATCCAATAACCCAGCACAACCTCGTGAAATAAAAGAATGGGTGGTTCCCGGGTCCATCAATACACGTACAGACACATCAGAGATAGTTAGTGTACCTGTCACCACCTCGGGAGCAGTCCTGGCCTCCTGCCTAGTAATTACGAAAACTCGAGCCTAGGGCCCTGCTCCACGACCACGTCCTCGCGGTCCCCCACGATCGCCTCGATAACCACTCTGTCCTCTGCCCCTGGAAGCGTCTGACACGGTACTCGGTGTCTGTCCTACTGCACTACCACTCGACCACTATGGGCATCCCCTCGAGATATGTCCAGAATCACCACAAGTATAGCATGTCAGGTGGTTCATCCAATTTGTAGACCCCAAAGAAGTGCCACTCTACTACGGTATACTGTATCCAGCTCCGCGGACTCTCTCATATCTGCCAGACCGAACACTACTCGATGATCCACCACTGTAGCATGACTGTCCTCCGCTGAACCGACCTCCCTTCGGGGCCTTGTGCCCAAGGGTGCAGAAAAATAACGGTCTCTGCGTCGTCCTGAATTAACCTCCTGTTGGCGGTTGGCCCGGCTGGTCTCCACCCTGGCCGAAACATCGGCCAACTCTCGAAGTGTAGAGAAAATCATCGCAGAGGAGGTCACCATAGCTTGGATATCGCCTCTCAGACCTTGCTCAAAACGGAGGCACCAGTCTGCCTCTGTCCATACATAAATGTCTGCAAACCTGGACAATCTCTGAAATCGCTGCTCGTACTCCGTAACAGTCGAGTTCCCCTACTGGAACTGCAAGAACTCGATCTCTTTTGCCTCACGGAAGGCGCGGGGATAGTACTTGACAAGACCCATTCCAATCCCCCCTGGGATTAACGTGGGATGCGTCATGCTCCCGTCTGACACGATGTGTTGGACAAGGGATAATACGTACCTTAGCTCATACGGGGCTCCCAGAGCGCGCTAGGATCGGTGGAGGAGTGCGATGTCTCGGTCTCTGCTACAGCCCGCATCCGTGATCAACCTGAAGAGCATTAAAACTATTAAGAACTGTGAGTGGACGACAATCAACAAGTTCATAAAAACATATTTCATCAAGATATTTATGCCCTTCACTAAAAAAGGTATGCATGCATCGTAAAATCAGTAATCAAAACATTAGCTCAATAGACCATTAGGACCTTAGCCCAAAAACCGTAACTCAAACAAAGTGTGGGAACTCAGCCCAAAATAGTATAATACCAAATCCGTAAATGCAAAACCAAGTGAGCCACTGCCCAAATCCATAAATACAAATCTAATCGAAAAACCATATCATAGATCCAATAGTCCATATTTACCATATAACCATCCCCGACATCCTAGATGCCTAGCGTCCCAGATGCTTGGCGTCCCAGATGCTTGGCGTCCCAGACGCAATATCTCACGGTAATAAGCAACGCGTGCTACCTGGGGTCTCTCTGGGTCAATATCTCTGACATCCCAGATGTCTGACGTCCTAGACGCCTAATCATATCATTCCTGCTCGTGAGTCATTATACGGTTCGGTAGCTCCATTTAATGACCCCTCGTAGGTAATGCACTGTGACTTCCCCAGCGTCCCAGACACCAGGAGGAGACCATCACATATCCTCGTATCAAGATGGTATATGGAAAACAGTTTTACAAAGTCATTTCAAAACATCTCAATAGGCCCTGCCCAAAATTCCCATAAAACATCACAAATCCATTTAGGGTCCCCGACCCGAAATCAAGTTTATGAAACATAGGGTCCCAGACCCGAAATCACATTTATAAAACTCAGCTGGGCCTCATGCTCGATTTTGTAAACCATTGGGCCCCTGACCCGATCACATAACTGAAAAGGGTCTCAGCTTGATTTGTAAATCAACTGGGCCCCTGGCCCGATCACATAATTCAGATGGGTTTCATGCCTGAGTTCATCTTTCCAAAACCAAAACCATGTCACAGAATCAATATTGAATTCACATTCACATAGCAATAGTATAAATTTGTAAACTTCGAAATACGTATAAATACGAGTCTACCTTGAAATACGTGCAATCGTGTAGTTCACCAGTGCCACAATCATCATCATAGAAATCACGTATGTAAAACATATAAAATAGTTATGCATGCACCACAGTTTAGAAAACGATGTCCGCTCACAGACCGTCCTACGCTATCGCCTCGATATGCGTGCCATAAGCCCTCCCGGGCCACACCACTATCACCGGGGCTTCTAAACTTGTCCAAATCATACTAGAGGGTTATTAACCGCTTCATTAACCTCCTATTAAAGTCCCATAATTTTCCCGAATTTTTAACTATTTTAAAATTCGATCCTAAACCTCAGACACCCCTGAAACATATCGAAACGGTGTCCGATCGACACGAAACCAGTCCCAAAATGTTCGTTACATTGAATAGATTATTTCACATGTTGAAAGTTTCCCCAAAATAACCCTCACGCACCCCCACGTGCGACTTGAACTCCTTGCGCGTGAAACCCACGAGCCGGGTACTGTTCATCATCAACCTCTAGTGAACCCAGTCTGAACCGGTTCACTGGTTCGGTCCGATCCAACCAAACCGACGGTCTAACCCGGTCGGTTCTCCCAACCCGGCCACTATTTTCAACGGGGTTTCGACCTATGGGTTCGTCTAAGTCTATTCTATAGTTCCATAACCTCAAAATCGTGAAACAACATCGAGATCATTTCCTGTAGCTCAAAACCCGTAGCCCATATTCCTCCTCCCTGTTCCAAGCTTTTTCGGTCATCTGGGTCCACGAAACCAACGTCAAAACTCTTCATTTTGTCCCTAGAACCAGTCCTAACACTCAGAAACAACCCAAACACGTCAGGATTTGTGGTTTCAAAAATGAAAAACATGGGGTTTCACGGGTTTCTGGCTTACCGTCGTCGTGCCATTTCCGTGAGTTCCTCCTATCACTCTCTTGGTGTTCTAGTCTTCTCCTGGGTCTAGTCTAGTAAAGGTTTGAGTTATGTTTGTGTGTGTTGGACGGGTAGTGAGTTTGAGGTATGGGTTTTTGTGTTCATTGCCGTTTGGGAGATGTCGAGAGAGAGATATGCAGGTGATGGTGATGAGGATCAGCTGAGAGAGAATGAAGGGTGCAGATGTAATCTGGGAGTTAGGATGAATGGCTAGGATTGCATGAGAGAAATAAAATATAGAATAATTAACCAATGGGGGCAAGATCCTAGAATTAGGGAAAGTGAGTGTGGGGATGAGTGACGCTTGTCACTCATCCAAGGGTCTAGATTAATTTCAGTTTTATGTCAGATTACAATATTATATTATTATTTTAACTAAACCCTCGTTTCGTATGTTTAATCGATTTCGCTCCCGTGACCATAAGTTTTTCGTCCGACGTCCGATATTGGCGTGCCGCCTGTCTATGGATTCGTATGGAACCGATCTACGTAACGGTCCTCGACCCTTGACCCTCGGCCATCGAACCTCCTTGGTCAAAAATCAACATTTTGCCTAAGACTAGGGGCAAAAAGGTCATTTTGCACGTTCCGCCCAATTTCTCTCAACTAATCCCCGATTAGTCATTCTAAACCATAATAAATAAATATTTAATCCCGATATTCGGGACGGGTCGTTACAGTACTAGTCTAAGAATCGGCTCTTGAACTCTTCCCAAGTCACAACCAGAGCATCCCAACCTGAAAACTCCAGGGTATACCACCACTCTTGGGCCTCACCATCAAGCAAAAATGTGGCCAACAGTACCCTCTGCTCGGGCGGACAGGACATCACCAAGAAGATCTTCTCTAACCTTAAAATATAACGGTGAGTAGTCTCAGGGTCAGCCTCACCACAAAACATCGTAGCACCCAGGTGACGTGCCTGCCAAATCAAAGAACTCCCCGCACTCGAACTTCTTGTGTCTCCAACGAGACACATATCAAGTGGCGTAAACGGGGTCGCTCATCTCTGGGGCATACTGAACTGTTAAGAGGCATAAATAATAAGATTAGTACGACAAAATACGCGTGTCAATGTACCATGTATAGACTGCTAACATAATGCTCGGCTTTGATACCAACTTGACAAGACCCGCCCCGTTCTCCCATGGGGACCACCGGGGGAAGGGCCTGCTCCCATCTGACAATTAACTCAAAAACCAAAAATACCCTTCCTAGGGTTTTATTAACACAAATACCCCTACTGGGGGTTCTAGATACACACCAGTGTGTTTAATACAACAAAATGTCAAACAAGGGAAATGAACATTAGGTTCGTGCTGATACAAATAAAGATAACACCTACCCCTCAGGGTGGTCCAAACGCAACAGTGATATTTATACCTCGGCCCTGGAGTTGATGCCCTCCTCGGTTTCCTCTCCTGAAGGGTCAAGAAAACAGTCACAGTGTGAGTGGACCAAAAATAAAGCAGTTATAAATTCATTTGAACATATAAATATTCTGACCCTTCGTTTCTGTAAACATGCATGCATTCAATAGAAAGCGTAGAAATACAATCAGTTATAAAAACATATAGCATTTCTATACATATACGTATATCTATACAAAAATATATATGGGCACGCGTAACATCAAATCAAATGTAACTATGTATCCACATAACCCTTCCGTGGTATGCTCGATGCCAACTCGGGGCACACAGCCCCTAGGGAACAAATCCCTGATATAGGTCTCGATTCAAATATAAAGGTATGCACACCAGTCGGGGCCTCATTCCGAGTCTACTCCCAGGAATTCTGCATCTCGGAGGATTTGTCCAACATCCAGGGTCCCCAATGCTTGGATGACCGCCTCCGGACCCAGTCCGAGACCATATCATATCTCCCACTCCCGAAATGTGTTCCCTATGGGGATTACACATCTGTGTAGTGGATCGTGACTCTCTAGGTCGACGTCTGGGGGAGACCAATCCGCAAGTTGGAAGGGTATATACATATACGTATGAAAACCTTTGAAATCCGTGTTTTCAAACTGTGTCAAAACGTTTACCTAGAACTTCTTTAGAAACCAAACCATTGGACCAAATGTTCCAAATCACCAGCTCATTCATTTAGTTCACAAATCATTTCAAAACACCGTTGACTCCCCCAAATCCGAGTCAACGATCGCCAAATGGTTCTCAAGCCTGATACTACCATTTTCACGTAAATCCATGCATTTCTCAAAATCCGTAATTTTAAAATCAAATTCCACAATTTTAAAATCAAATTCCACAATTTTAAAATAAAATTCCACAATTATAAAACATGTAGCGGAAAAAAATTTAGAAAACAAGTAAAACAGTTATGCATGGATTTCATTATAAAATCAACGATCCACTCACAACCAGTCCTTGATGCGCTTACGAACAACCTACACCTGTCCTGAAGCTAAACACAATCTCCGAGGCTGTCCAAATACACTTAAGGGTCACTAATTGACCCTACTAGGTGTAGCATCCAACCTTAGAACAAAACCGGCCTGGGAACGCATTCCAAACATGCTTCCCGAGGCTAATTCCTTCAATTTAACCAACCTAACGATCTCCGATCGATACGAAACTACCGCCATTGGATTCGTATCGTCGAAACCATGAAAATGGTACCAGCCCCACCAAAATCATTGTTCACATGCACCCCCACGCGGCTGGTCAACGCTGCTACAATACCGTTGACGTCAACATGACGTCACTCTCTAACATGTGTCAGATGACATGTGTCAGTCCTTGATTGGTCCCTGATTTGACATTTTTAACAAGATGACATCATCATGATGTTAGTATGACATCAACATGATGATGTCATGATCTATGTCATTCGGTCGATCCCTACTGAGAACCTGGATTGCTGCTCGGTTGGTCTCTATAGAGAACCTACACGACCGTTCGGTTGGTCTCTATCGAAAAACCAGAGACCTGGGCTACCGTGACCCACGACAATGACCGGATCAGAAAATCAATTCTCGGCCACCATTATCATCGCCGTTGGTTCCTAAGCACTCGTCTCAATCTAACCTAGAGGTCTGTAAACTTAAAAACCGGAAGAAGGGTCAGGATCGTTACCTCCAGCTCGAAGAGTTTCATCTCTATTTCTTGGTCCTCTCCTCCATTGTGTCAGGTGATATCCAAGTTCGAAATTGGCCCCCACAGTCATGCTTGAGTCCTTAAAACACGACCACACAAACGAGAAGGCCACCTACAAGTTCAGATCGGTTTTTGAAACTGGGAAAACTCAGAGAAGTTTTGGGTTTTCTCTTCTCACCTCCGCCGTGTCGCCACCGTGGTTTCCAGCCGGTTTTCTACGGCTCCTCGATTCCTAGTCTGACGTTAGCACGAAGTACTGGAGTGGTTCGAGCAGGTTGGGGTCTGGGGGGTTTGTCTATCCGTCGCGGGTCCGATTGTTGTTCGGGTTTTCAGATGGCGACAGCGATGACGGTGAGGATGATGATGATGGAGATGATGTTCTGGTGAGGTGTGTGATCGATCTGGGTTAGAGATGTAGCAGCAGATGAGGAAGGGGGGTCAGGTGTTTGCTGCGAGGTGTTTGTAATGGTTGCTCACGGGGAACAATGAGAACAAGGGAGAAGGAAGCAGATTCATGCATCCAGGCTTTTGGGTTATTCGGCCAGTTAGATGAGTGACACTTGTCACTCATCTGATTGGTCCAAGATTCAAGTTGACCAATCCAATCATTCCACCTGGCCTGAATCTCGAAAAATCAAATTGTAACCCGTATAATCCGTGACCTATAACTTTCACTCCAGGTGTCCAAATCTGACATGCCGCCTGTCTATGAACTCAGGGCGACACGATCTACGTAATGGTCAAAGGTTCAAAGTCGTATGATGCTTCGGGTCAAAATTCAACATTTTACCTTGATCAAGGGCAAAATGGTCATTTTACATATAATTTTCATTAAATAAAATAATACAGAAAATTCGGGTCGTTATTTGTGTTACCTTGGTAAGTGTGAACGATTTTCGGGTGCGAGAGTTTAACCCATAAAGTTGGGACATGAGAATTAAGTGGTTCCATCACTACTAATTGGATGTGCATAAATGGTATAATAAAAGACAAGCGAGGTTTGACCATGAGTTGGATTAGTTGTAAGACCCGAGTCTTGAGAAGAACAGTGAACAATATCACATCGTTCGAAGAGGGAAAGGTGAAGGGCCTTATATGTGTGGGCATGTATCTATCCAACTTGAGGCCTTTTGGGAGCTCAATGGCTTTGGATTCCTGAGGAACTCCAAAGTTAAGCGAATTTGGGTTGGTGCAATCCTAGGATGGGTGACCCACTGGGAAGTTGCACGTAAGTTCCCAGAAACAAAAAAGGGAAGGCTGGGCCCAAAGCGGAAAATTTCATGTTAGATGGGTCGAGTTGTGACAGAATGGTATCAGAGCTAGATCCCAACCGGAAGTGTGCCAGCAAGGACGGCCCCAAGGGATTGTAAGACCCGTGTCTTGAAAAGAACGGTGAACAATCCCACATCGCTCTGCGGGGGAAAGGTGAAGTGTGAGGACCTGTACCTTGAAGGCATGGTTAGCAATCCGACATCGCCTGGGGGGATCTGGGGGATGCGCCGTATATGTGTGGGTGTGCATCTATCTTGCAGGAGGCGTTTTGGGAGCTCACTAGCTTTGGATTTCTAGGGAATTCCAAAGTTAAACGAGTAGGGGCTGGTGCAATCCCAAGATGGTTGACCCACTGGGAAGTTTCATGTGAGCTCCCAAGAACAAAGCTATGAGGGTTGAGCCCAAAGCGGAGAATATCATGTTGGCGAAGGTCAAGTCATGAGAATTTGGTATCAGAGCCCAACCCCGCCGGAATTGAGTGTGCCAGTGAGGACGCTGGGCCCCAAGGGGGGTGGATTGTGAGGACCCGTACCTTGAAGACATGGTTAGTAATCCCACATCGCTCGGGGGGATCTAGGGGATGCACCTTATATGTGTGGGCGCGCATCTATCTTACAGGAGGCTTTTTTGGGAACTCACTGGCTTTGGATTCCTAGGGAACTCCATAGTTAACCGAGTAGTGGCTGGTGCAATCTTAAGTTGGGTGACCCATTAGGAAGTTGCACGTGAGCTCCTGAGAATAAAACCATTAGGGCTGAACCCAAAGCAGACAATATCATGTTGGGAAAGGTCAGGTCGTGACAATTTGGTATCAAAGACCAACCCCCCGCTGGAATTGAGTGTGCCAGCGAGGACGCTGGTCCTCAAGGGGGTGGATTGTGAGGACCCATACCATGAAGGCATGGTTAGTAATCCCACATCGCTCGGGTGGATTTGCTAGATGGGTCGGGTTGTGAGAGAATGGTATCAGACCTGGAGCCCAACCGGAAGTGTACTAGCAAGGACGCTGGGCCCCAAGGGTGGGTGGATTGTAAGACCCGTGTCTTGAAAATAATGGTGAACAATCCCACATCGCTCAGGGAGGGGGAAGGTGAAGTGTGAGGACTCGTGCCTTGATGGCATGGTTAGCAATCCAACATCGCCCGAGGGGATATGGGGGATGCGTACCAGCGAGGACGCTGGGCCCCAAGGGGGGGTGGATTGTAAGACTCGTGTATTGAAAAGAATGGTGAACAATCCCACATCGCTCGGGGAGGGAAAGGTGAAGTGCGAGGACCCATGCCTTGATGGCATGGTTAGCAATCCCACATCGCCCCGGGGGATATGGGGGATGCGCCTTATATGTGTTGGCGCGCATCTATCTTGCGTGAGGCCTTTTAGGAGCTCACTGGCTTTGGATTCCTAGGGAATTCCAAAGTTAAGTGAGTAGGGACTGGTGTAATCCCAATATGGTTGACCCATTCGGAAGTTACACGTGAGCTCCGGAGAAAAAAAACTGTGAGGGCTGAGTCCAAAACGAACAATATCGTGTTAGAGAAGGTCATGTCTTGACAATTTGGTATTAGAGCCCAACCCCAGTCGGAATTGAGTGTGTCAGGACCCACCCCGGTTTCACCCCGAAACCCGAGGTAAATCCCGCTCCCGTCTGACTCCCCGACACAAAACTCAAGTAAAACTCACTCACATTCTAACCAGTCAAACGCAGGAGTAACTAAACACAAAGTCCTGAAGGTAGCATTTACAAAACATAGTACGAACATACAAGGAAAATAACTCGGTAACTACACGCACACGGAGGCCTTTACTCTACTCTGGGAACCCTCACGTCACTTCTATGCCTCAGACTCTGCCTCGACGTCAAGACCTCGCGCTAGCTCCACAACCTGGAGGGCAATTAAAACAGAAAATGTGAGTGGACCAGAAGGTACAAAAGTTCAAAAACCACTTATAAGAAAACCGAGTTTAACCCTCCGTTTTGAAACCACATGCATAACCAACAGTTATAAAACACATTTATAAAATAATCATTATAAACATCATAAGAAACAGAAACACTATAAAATACCATAAGAAACCACACACGAGTATCAGAAAACTGTTTCATAAACCATAACCACCAAATCATCATTTTCCCGATCAAACCTGCTGGACCTATCCGAGTCTTTAAACTCCCGAGTCTTTAAACTCAATCCAGGCCTCAATAATATCCGAGTCTTTAAACTCCCGAGTCTTTAAACTCAACAGGCCTACGGGGGAAATATCAATATATATCCGAGTCTTTAAACTCCCGAGTCCTTTAAACTCAATCCGGGTCTTTAAAACCCAATCCGGCCGGTCCCCCGTCACATATATCCGGGTCTTTAAACCCAATATCCAGATCCAGCAAATCCAATCTCAAAACCATTTAAAAACCATTTACCAAATCCTCATCCAAACCCGAATCCGAAATCACTGGTCCGATGCCCTTCCGGCATCCAGAACCGTCATTCCCGAACCCAAATCCGGAGTCCACTTTCCAACTTTAACACCAAAGTCCAATGGTCAATTTCGATTTCAAAATCAAAACCTTGATTCTCAAAAGCATGTTCCAAAAATCCCTTGAAATCCCGAAAACATTTCCAAAATTACCCCTTTCTCGAAAAGCGTGCCAAAACCGTCTTTTTTTCTCGAAAAAAAACGTGCAAACACAGAAAATCATCATTTCATATTATTCATGATTAAAACCATAAAATACGTATATAAAAACAGTTATGCATGCTCGAGTTTAAGAAAAGGGTCCACTCACAGTACTGAGCCCTACTCGCGTCCCGAACGTCCAGCCCGTTCCTCGGGTTCCTCGGGAAATCCCGATCCTGTCAAACACCGCCAAAATACGTCACTAGCACGTCTACGAAGGTTCACCTAAAAGCCCTCAAAATTCCCCGAAGCCTAAACATAAGAACCCGGGACTCTAAACTTTCACCCTCGCGGAACTCAACTCAAACGACTTCCGATTGACCCGAAACCAACTCCATCGAACTCACAAAAAACTCCTAGACCAAAAACCATGTTGACCGTTCTCCCAGAACCGCCGCACGCGCCCCCACGCGCCGTCCAAAGTGGCTGCGCGTGGCCCCCACGCGAGCTACAGTGCCACCGTCAACCTCACGTCGACCGGGCTCGACACAGTACCTGCTGTTTGAACCGGCGAGAGCGGTTCACCGCCGTGCCTGCACCATTTTCCTCCCTCTCTTCACCATCCTCTTCGTCCAACCTTAAGCTATCCATCCCCCTCCTCCTTAGAACTCGACACGGCCCCTACACCGTCGACTCAAGCTCGAACCAGACGCCCTGAACTCCCCTGTTTCACAATCCAGCCACTCCGGTCACCCCCCGTCACGGTGACTGTCCCAGACTCTTCCTAGGACCTCACTGAACCTAATCCAACTCTTCTAAACCTTCGACTCAGTCCCTGGGATCACGACTCTTGGATTGAAACAAAACGGAAAAACAGGGCACACAGAGTCCCTCCGTCGCGCCAACCACCACCGTGCACCTCTCGTCACGGCAACACAACCAGACGGTTCCTAGGACTCAACTAAATCCCCTAAACCACTATAGACCCATCGATTCAACCCCCTAGACTCACGACTTTCGATTCAAAACTCGACGGGAAAACAGGGGCAAGTTACAAGGATAAGGGATTACCTGCAACCGTCCACCACCGTGCTCGCCGCCGCGGTTCCTGAAGTCCACAACGTCGCCTCAGCCTCCTCTCGAGGTCAATCGTACTTACACACGGCCACAGCACCACCAGCTCCCTCAGTTCCTCTCTGTTTTTCTCTGAAGTTCCCGTGGCTCTCAACTCACTCACACACCACCTGCACACTTCTAACCTTCTCAGCACCACCCCAGCATCTCTCAACCTCCTTCTGATCACTCTTCACTCACTAGAACTCATCAACATCCACGATCAATCCTCAATTCCTCCTCACAAGCTCACCCTGTTTCTATCTGGGTCGAAGAACTCACACTTGCACGGTTGCACCCAAATAATTGGACCGTGCACACACTGGAACCCCCCAGAAACCACTCCACCTTTAGCACGTGTCACCATCCTACCCTTCATCTCACATGTGGCTCAATCTCAACCCTTCATCTGTCCTTATCTGTTGCACACACCCCAGAGCACAAAAGACCAAAATGCCCTTCTGTTTTACCCAAAATTACCACTTTGCCACTACCTTTCTAGACCTGTAACTCCCACATCGTACGTCCGATGAATACGTGCCGCCTGTCATCGAACTCGGGACGACGAGATCTATCTAACGGTCTTAGGTCAACTTACCAAAACCCGTTCGTATAAAAAGTCAACGTTTCCCCCCTAATTCCGCCAAATTACGGTTATGCCCTCAACATTCCGAACATCACAACTTCCTCCTCGGATGTCGGAATCGGGCGTGCCACCTGCCTAAGGATTCGTAACATCCTCAACTACGTTCTGGTCACCGGTCAACTCCCATTTGACCACCCGAAATAAAAGTCAACATTTCTGCCCGACCCAGGGGCAAAATCGTCATTCTAAGTTCCCGGACCCCTCGGGACCACCTAACCCTTGATTAACCTTACTAATCACACCTTAATCACTCTAGTAATCCCAATTCTCGGGACGGGTTGTTACAATCTACCCTCCTAAAAAAGAATTTCGTCCCCGAAATTCCACAGCTAGTTCCCAACACCTAGGGTCTCCTAAGGAACAACCTCTCCTAGGTTTCCTGTCTATCATCTCCACCTTGGGTATTTCACTCCATCCCAGCTACTGTCACCACAGCCAACCCTAGCTGTGTAGCCACTACATGGTGTACGCAAGGGAAACTCTATGAACAGAAAACAAAGGTATTATACAATACCTCATGTCACAATACCCGACAGAAGTCATAGAGTACATCCTCGTATACAACCACCCATCTCCCTCGGCTACAACTCCGGCCACGGTCGGACTAACTCCACAAAGTCCTAAAGGCAAACTCTAGCTTGTGGGTTCTCTCCTTCCACAGTCTCCAATCGATCAGTTATAGTCACTCCTTTCCTCTAGCTTGTGGGTTCTCTCCTTCCACAGTCTCCAATCGATCAGTTATAGTCACTCCTTTCCTATACCTTCCGTCAACCTACTACGGAACTTAACTCCTAGACTCTACCCCGAAATCCAAACACCAAACCAACAGGACAACCAAAAATAAAGCAAGTACCTGTCCCCACATCTGGTATCGCCTGATCCTCCTGCTGAGTCATCGAGAACACCCGGGCCTGAGATCCTGACGCTCTACCACGACCCCTCGAACTACTCGTGGCTGTGCCACCACCTCCTCTAGTGCCCGCTGTCCCTGATGCTGTACTCTATCCGGACTCCGCTACTCCTCTGCCTACCCCACCTTCCTGTGGCAATAGTGGACACTCACGTCGGAAATGACCTCGCTCCCCGCAGTAGAAACACACATTCCAGCCTGGTCCACTACTCGGTCTCCCTGTGGATGCTACCGACGTCGCACTCACTTGCGGAGTCGGCGGTACTCGATAACCCCAAAATCCTGAACTCTGGGCGCTACCAGGCCTACCAAAACGATCATCGCCCGACGAGGACGATCCACCGAAGTTACCTCTTTTCGGTGTCCGCTGGCTCGAAGCTCCAGGAATAGAAGGTTCCCGGCGTCGCACCGGTAAACTAGCCTCAACTCGCACCGCAGCATCCGACAGATCTCGGAGGGTCGCAAAAGATCCAGCCGTCACTACGGCTCGAATCTCACCGCGCAAACCCAACTCAAACCTACGGCACTTCTCGGCTTCAGTGGCCACAAAAGCAGGAGCAAACCGAGACAACATCTGGAACTTCCGTTCGTACTCTGCCACGGTCATATTCCCCTGCTGGAGCTGCAGAAACTCCGCCTCCTTGGCATCCCGGAAAGAACGAGGATAATACTGCTCCAGAAACCGTTCCCTAAACGTCTCCCAGGTCACACTGTGAACATCCCAACCGGACAACTCGAGGGTATACCACCACTCGTACGCCGCACCATCTAGTAAAAATGCAGCCAACAATACTCGCTCCTCCGGCGGACAATGCATCACCGCAAAAATCCGCTCCAGTCTAGTAATCCACCTCTGGGCTTCCTCAGGATCAGCCCCACCACTAAAAGTAGTAGCCCCGAGCCGCTGGGCTCGCTCAATCGTAGCACTCTCCGTCTTTCTGGCTACTTCTTCAGGTTGTGGAGAGGGTCTACGTCTCGGAGGCATCGTCAACCGCACACTGAAAGAGGCATAGAAGTAGTCAAACAACTGAAACACAACCTCACAAACCGACAGACCCAACAAACTCGACAAACCTATGCTCTGATACCAATTGTCTGGACCCACCCCGGTTTCACCCCGAAACCCGAGGTAAATCCCGCTCCCGTCTGACTCCCCGACACAAAACTCAAGTAAAACTCACTCACATTCTAACCAGTCAAACGCAGGAGTAACTAAACACAAAGTCCTGAAGGTAGCATTTACAAAACATAGTACGAACATACAAGGAAAATAACTCGGTAACTACACGCACACGGAGGCCTTTACTCTACTCTGGGAACCCTCACGTCACTTCTATGCCTCAGACTCTGCCTCGACGTCAAGACCTCGCGCTAGCTCCACAACCTGGAGGGCAATTAAAACAGAAAATGTGAGTGGACCAGAAGGTACAAAAGTTCAAAAACCACTTATAAGAAAACCGAGTTTAACCCTCCGTTTTGAAACCACATGCATAACCAACAGTTATAAACACATTTATAAAATAATCATTATAAACATCATAAGAAACAGAAACACTATAAAATACCATAAGAAACCACACACGAGTATCAGAAAACTGTTTCATAAACCATAACCACCAAATCATCATTTTCCCGATCAAACCTGCTGGACCTATCTGAGTCTTTAAACTCCCGAGTCTTTAAACTCAATCCAGGCCTCAATAATATCCGAGTCTTTAAACTCCCGAGTCTTTAAACTCAACAGGCCTACGGGGGAAATATCAATATATATCCGAGTCTTTAAACTCCCGAGTCTTTAAACTCAATCCGGGTCTTTAAACCCAATCCGGCCGGTCCCCCGTCACATATATCCGGGTCTTTAAACCCAATATCCAGATCCAGCAAATCCAATCTCAAAACCATTTAAAAACCATTTACCAAATCCTCATCCAAACCCGAATCCGAAATCACTGGTCCGATGCCCTTCCGGCATCCAGAACCGTCATTCCGAACCCAAATCCGGAGTCCACTTTCCAACTTTAACACCAAAGTCCAATGGTCAATTTCGATTTCAAAATCAAAACCTTGATTCTCAAAAGCATGTTCCAAAATCCCTTGAAATCCCGAAAACATTTCCAAAATTACCCTTTTCTCGAAAAGCGTGCCAAAACCGTCTTTTTTCTCGAAAAAAAACGTGCAAACACAGAAAATCATCATTTCATATTATTCATGATTAAAACCATAAAATACGTATATAAAAACAGTTATGCATGCTCGAGTTTAAGAAAAGGGTCCACTCACAGTACTGAGCCCTACTCGCGTCCCGAACGTCCAGCCCGTTCCTCGGGTTCCTCGGGAAATCCCGATCCTGTCAAACACCGCCAAAATACGTCACTAGCACGTCTACGAAGGTTCACCTAAAAGCCCTCAAAATTCCCCGAAGCCTAAACATAAGAACCCGGGACTCTAAACTTTCACCCTCGCGGAACTCAACTCAAACGACTTCCGATTGACCCGAAACCAACTCCATCGAACTCACAAAAACTCCTAGACCAAAAACCATGTTGACCGTTTCTCCCAGAACCGCCGCACGCGCCCCCACGCGCCGTCCAAAGTGGCTGCGCGTGGCCCCACGCGAGCTACAGTGCCACCGTCAACCTCACGTCGACCGGGCTCGACACAGTACCTGCTGTTTGAACCGGCGAGAGCGGTTCACCGCCGTGCCTGCACCATTTTCCTCCCTCTCTTCACCATCCTCTTCGTCCAACCTTAAGCTATCCATCCCCCTCCTCCTTAGAACTCGACACGGCCCCTACACCGTCGACTCAAGCTCGAACCAGACGCCCTGAACTCCCCTGTTTCACAATCCAGCCACTCCGGTCACCCCCCGTCACGGTGACTGTCCCAGACTCTTCCTAGGACCTCACTGAACCTAATCCAACTCTTCTAAACCTTCGACTCAGTCCCTGGGATCACGACTCTTGGATTGAAACAAAACGGAAAAACAGGGCACACAGAGTCCCTCCGTCGCGCCAACCACCACCGTGCACCTCTCGTCACGGCAACACAACCAGACGGTTCCTAGGACTCAACTAAATCCCCTAAACCACTATAGACCCATCGATTCAACCCCTAGACTCACGACTTTCGATTCAAAACTCGACGGGAAAACAGGGCAAGTTACAAGGATAAGGGATTACCTGCAACCGTCCACCACCGTGCTCGCCGCCGCGGTTCCTGAAGTCCACAACGTCGCCTCAGCCTCCTCTCGAGGTCAATCGTACTTACACACGGCCACAGCACCACCAGCTCCCTCAGTTCCTCTCTGTTTTTCTCTGAAGTTCCCGTGGCTCTCAACTCACTCACACACCACCTGCACACTTCTAACCTTCTCAGCACCACCCCAGCATCTCTCAACCTCCTTCTGATCACTCTTCACTCACTAGAACTCATCAACATCCACGATCAATCCTCAATTCCTCCTCACAAGCTCACCCTGTTTCTATCTGGGTCGAAGAACTCACACTTGCACGGTTGCACCCAAATAATTGGACCGTGCACACACTGGAACCCCCCAGAAACCACTCCACCTTTAGCACGTGTCACCATCCTACCCTTCATCTCACATGTGGCTCAATCTCAACCCTTCATCTGTCCTTATCTGTTGCACACACCCCAGAGCACAAAAGACCAAAATGCCCTTCTGTTTTACCCAAAATTACCACTTTGCCACTACCTTTCTAGACCTGTAACTCCCACATCGTACGTCCGATGAATACGTGCCGCCTGTCATCGAACTCGGGACGACGAGATCTATCTAACGGTCTTAGGTCAACTTACCAAAACCCGTTCGTATAAAAAGTCAACGTTTCCCCCCTAATTCCGCCAAATTACGGTTATGCCCTCAACATTCCGAACATCACAACTTCCTCCTCGGATGTCGGAATCGGGCGTGCCACCTGCCTAAGGATTCGTAACATCCTCAACTACGTTCTGGTCACCGGTCAACTCCCATTTGACCACCCGAAATAAAAGTCAACATTTCTGCCCGACCCAGGGGCAAAATCGTCATTCTAAGTTCCCGGACCCCTCGGGACCACCTAACCCTTGATTAACCTTACTAATCACACCTTAATCACTCTAGTAATCCCAATTCTCGGGACGGGTTGTTACAATCTACCCTCCTAAAAAAGAATTTCGTCCCCGAAATTCCACAGCTAGTTCCCAACACCTAGGGTCTCCTAAGGAACAACCTCTCCTAGGTTTCCTGTCTATCATCTCCACCTTGGGTATTTCACTCCATCCCAGCTACTGTCACCACAGCCAACCCTAGCTGTGTAGCCACTACATGGTGTACGCAAGGGAAACTCTATGAACAGAAAACAAAGGTATTATACAATACCTCATGTCACAATACCCGACAGAAGTCATAGAGTACATCCTCGTATACAACCACCCATCTCCCTCGGCTACAACTCCGGCCACGGTCGGACTAACTCCACAAAGTCCTAAAGGCAAACTCTAGCTTGTGGGTTCTCTCCTTCCACAGTCTCCAATCGATCAGTTATAGTCACTCCTTTCCTCTAGCTTGTGGGTTCTCTCCTTCCACAGTCTCCAATCGATCAGTTATAGTCACTCCTTTCCTATACCTTCCGTCAACCTACTACGGAACTTAACTCCTAGACTCTACCCCGAAATCCAAACACCAAACCAACAGGACAACCAAAAATAAAGCAAGTACCTGTCCCCACATCTGGTATCGCCTGATCCTCCTGCTGAGTCATCGAGAACACCCGGGCCTGAGATCCTGACGCTCTACCACGACCCCTCGAACTACTCGTGGCTGTGCCACCACCTCCTCTAGTGCCCGCTGTCCCTGATGCTGTACTCTATCCGGACTCCGCTACTCCTCTGCCTACCCCACCTTCCTGTGGCAATAGTGGACACTCACGTCGGAAATGACCTCGCTCCCCGCAGTAGAAACACACATTCCAGCCTGGTCCACTACTCGGTCTCCCTGTGGATGCTACCGACGTCGCACTCACTTGCGGAGTCGGCGGTACTCGATAACCCCAAAATCCTGAACTCTGGGCGCTACCAGGCCTACCAAAACGATCATCGCCCGACGAGGACGATCCACCGAAGTTACCTCTTTTCGGTGTCCGCTGGCTCGAAGCTCCAGGAATAGAAGGTTCCCGGCGTCGCACCGGTAAACTAGCCTCAACTCGCACCGCAGCATCCGACAGATCTCGGAGGGTCGCAAAAGATCCAGCCGTCACTACGGCTCGAATCTCACCGCGCAAACCCAACTCAAACCTACGGCACTTCTCGGCTTCAGTGGCCACAAAAGCAGGAGCAAACCGAGACAACATCTGGAACTTCCGTTCGTACTCTGCCACGGTCATATTCCCCTGCTGGAGCTGCAGAAACTCCGCCTCCTTGGCATCCCGGAAAGAACGAGGATAATACTGCTCCAGAAACCGTTCCCTAAACGTCTCCCAGGTCACACTGTGAACATCCCAACCGGACAACTCGAGGGTATACCACCACTCGTACGCCGCACCATCTAGTAAAAATGCAGCCAACAATACTCGCTCCTCCGGCGGACAATGCATCACCGCAAAAATCCGCTCCAGTCTAGTAATCCACCTCTGGGCTTCCTCAGGATCAGCCCCACCACTAAAAGTAGTAGCCCCGAGCCGCTGGGCTCGCTCAATCGTAGCACTCTCCGTCTCTCTGGCTACTTCTTCAGGTTGTGGAGAGGGTCTACGTCTCGGAGGCATCGTCAACCGCACACTGAAAGAGGCATAGAAGTAGTCAAACAACTGAAACACAACCTCACAAACCGACAGACCCAACAAACTCGACAAACCTATGCTCTGATACCAATTGTCTGGACCCACCCCGGTTTCACCCCGAAACCCGAGGTAAATCCCGCTCCCGTCTGACTCCCCGAGAACAAAACCGTGAGGGCTGAGACCAAAGCGGACAATATCATGTTGGAGAAGGTCGGGTCGTGACATGAAGTGCCTTATATGTGTGGGCACATATCTATCCAACAAGTGGCCTTTTGGGAGCTCACTGTCTTTGGATTCTTGGGGAACTCCAAAGTTAAGTGAGTTTGGGTTGGTGCAATTACAGGATGGGTGACCCACTGGGAAGTTGCGCGTGAGTTCCTAGAAACAAAACCGTGAGGACTGGGTCCAAAGCGGAAAATATTGTGCTAGATGGGTCGGGTCGTGACATTCGTTACAGGACACATGGATTGATGTCCGAGTGAATTTCGGCTTGGGGGCTCGGAAGATACTATAGGGTATCTGTTCGAGTGATGGGACACATGTCGTGATGTCCTTGAGCTAAAGTATTGGTGGTGGACTTAGTGGAATTGGGAATCAATTGACTTGGAGTGTCACTGTTAGGAGACCCAATGTTCTTTTTGATGGAACTTCGGGAGTTGGTTTTGACCAAACTGCTAGTAAATAAACTTACATCTTCTGAAAGTTCCTCGTGAACTTCTCATCACTCTTAGAGGTGTAAGCTAGTTAAAGTTGAGCTGAAGTGAAGACTAATCCAATCGTGGAAGAATCACAACAGTAGTTATCAACATACATTATTGATTGGTGAACCTGGATATCCGGACAAAAAATGGATCAAATTTGAGTGAGTTGAGGAGCAGATGCTGTTTGGTGTTACCTGACATTGGTGAGTGTAGTAGGATTGGTATTTATACTCTCGTAGGATGAATTTTGATGTCATCATCTTTGATTATCCTAAAGTGGGATATGATCATGGGCTAAGTGAAGGAAATCCGCAATCCATAGAGTAAGTGGTGACAAGTTCTATGGTTTACAAGCTTGGGTCGAGACGATTGAGGAGGTCGGGATTTTGTGGGTAAGTTGTTGGTCGAGTTAGTTGGAGCTCGAGTGGTTTGAGGATTGAGAGAGAGTTTGGGATTGACGTCAGCTCATCAGAATGGTGGAGTTTGGATTCACTTAGACAGGATGAGTGTATTGACTATCAGGTGGAGGTTTATCTTCGTGGTTGCGGCCTGTTGACATGATTGACTCAAGGAGGAGTCAATTCATTTTGGTTTGAGAGGTTAACCACACGACTTCAGAGTTTAACCCCTCTTAGTGTCGAAGTTTGGATTGGTATGTCTTGGTGGATGTGAGTAGGTTTGGACACACTTTAGGAAATTGTAAAGTGACTAGGAAACTTGGATGGAACGCTGAGTTAAAGTGTATGATCTATCTAAAATAGGATCAGACGAACATGCTCCAGAGTTAAACCGTGAATGGCTGCCATGCTAACTATGTAGTGGATGGACTAGATCCGTGGGTGTTGTGGTGCGTGGACTGGTTTGCTGTTATTGTTAAGTCATACGTATGTTGCGTGAGAACAATTCTTGAGCAGGCTTGAGTAGTGCCTTGTGGTTGTGTGTTGTGTGCACCTGTGAGTAGGGCACGTTGGACCGTGTAGTTGTGTAGTGTTCAGCAACCTGACACTTGTACGGTGCACTGGAACACCAGCTTGAGTCCGAGGTGGACGTGTTGGTAATCGGATTGGTTATGATATTTTTGGACAGTGGGCTGGACATCGAATATTGTGCACTAGAGCAGAGTGATTGTGAGAGGGTTTAGTGATTGTATGAGCTATAGTTCAAAGCCATGGTTGGCTAGAGGAACCCTAGGGGTTGAGTTGTGTTATCCCTGCTAGAGTAAGTGTTCGATGGGGTCCAGATGTCCTGATTGTATCAACGGAAAGAGTGAGGTGATAGTTTGAGACTTTTCTCGAGTCAGGATCATAACGTGGACGCTGAGAGGGACGTGGTTTGGTATGAGGTACTATAGTAGGACTTTAGAGTGAGTCGAGGTTTTTGTTGGTGACTCGAGCAGTGGTAGTGGAGCTGTGAATACCGGGAGGTCACGACGGTGCGTCGTGAGTAAGTTGACGTCGAGAGACCGTCTAATGAGGCGGAGAATTTGAGATTTGAGATCTCTCGGAGAGAGCAGGATGTTAGCTTGGGTTGTCAGCTGATAAAGGTCGCCAAGTTGAAAGCTGAAAGGTGTCGGCTTGGTTTAGTAGGATTGTCGACCTAATTTGTCAACTAAGGAGGACGGTAAGTTGACTTGTCAGTTTGGATTTCGAGTGTACTTGGGTAGGTGATAGGTGAGTTGGACGTGTGTCGATGTCTCGAGAGAGACTTATGAGTTGACATGTGGATTCTCGAAACTGGGTTTTTAAGACTTGAAGCTGACTTTTGAATTCCTGAGACTTGGTTTGTGAGGGCTGAGTTTTGGAGCTTTGGAAGCTTCCAGTGATAATTGGTCACATGTTTGTGGGATACGGTCACAGAGGACTGAGCCGAGTTTCAGCATTGACCGTTGGATTGTGGTTTATGTCGAGTGACGTTGAGTATAGACGAGTATTGTTGTTAGTTGTTGGACATGTACGTTTACACAAGAGTGCCTCGAGCTCGAGGTAAGATTGGATTTACATAGTTGGATGTAGATTTGCGTCATTTTGAATTTCGAGGACGAAATTCTTTAAGGGGGGAAGATTGTAACAACCCATCTCGAATCTACGGATTAATTAAGGACTAATTGGGGATTATTGGGACTAATTGGGAATTAGTCGAGGATTCTTCGGACGGTAAGCGTAAAATGATGATTTTACCCCTGGAATGGGCAAAAAATTAACATTTGACTCGGGAGGTCAAATGCACGAGGATAAAAAATCGTTACATAGATCGAGACGATAGGAGTCCGTAGACAAGTGGTACGTCGAAATTGAACATCGTACGGGAAAGTTACGGGTCACGGAAGAAAAATGAGACTATTCATGCTCACCGAGAAAAGTGTACAGTTGGCTTGATTGGATTGGGTCAAAAATTTAGGTGGACTAATTGATGAGTGACAAGTGTCAATCATCTAATTGGCCCATATACCCATAATTTGGGATACAATATTTGTTCATCTTTATCTCCTTTGTTTCTCTCTAGCCCAAAACCCACACAAAGCCAACCCAACCATCAAACCTTCATCCCCTAGACCACAGAGTGAGTGATAGAATGAGTGAGAGATTAGGAGACTACGCAGGATGGGACAGAGCTACTATGGACGGCAGAGGAACCTGCGGAACAGGTAACCCGAAACCCGTTTCAGACTTTGAATTTAGTTTTTAATTTCTGGACGTTTAGGAAGGTTTCTAAAGTTTGGATTGTGTTCCTGGTGTCTGTACGAGTGTTTGGGGACCAAAAACAAGGATTGGAGAGGCTAGGATTGACGAGAAAGCAAGGTTGTAGGTGGCCGCCACTGTTCAACATTTGGAAGGAACAATCTCGACCCTTTTAGCTAGTTCTAGGTTCTTAGATCTCTTCTAGGGATCAAGACGATCACATAGGAACAAACGGGGTTGAAATGGTTCAGGAATGAGGGAGAATGAGTTGGGTCAGGTCGCGGGTCTGGTCGACCCGTTACAGGGAACCGGGTTGACCCAACTGGAGGAAGACGATGATGATGTTAGCGGGTGAAGTCATCATCTGTCGGAGGTGTCAGGCCATGTGGCCAACGGGAAGTTGACATGTGACATGCTGTCTGGTACAGTCAAACACGTGGACCAATCAGGGGCTGACATGTGGCACATGTCAGACCTGACACGTGTCAGACCTGACAAGTGTCAGACTTGTCAGGCTAACGTTAGCACGATGTCATGATGACGTCAACCATTGACTTTGACTGTTGGCATCAGCGTTGAGTTTGCCGACATCAGCCTTGACTGGGAAGTGTGACTAGCATGTGGGGGCGCGAAGGCTCATTTTTTGAGGTGAAACCAATCTTGTTCGAAGGGTTTCAACATTCTGAATCCAATGGTGGTTCTTTTAGGTCGATTGAAGATCATTTGGTTGGTCAAATTGAGGCTTTTAGCCTAAGGAAGCATGTTCAGGACACGTTGAATTTTCTGGGAGTTTTGAGGGTTTTTTATTAGGACTTATCTAGGTTAGTAGAGTGACCTTTGAGTTTTTTTTGGAAAGGTCCGGATGACCCAGAGAGTTCGGTTTAGCCCGGAGTGGCTTACGGCGCAACTTGGACGACCTGTGAGTGGACACTTGATTTCTAAATATGATGCATGCATAACTATTTTATATGTTCTATGAACATGATTTGAGATGCCTTGTGTGCATATGATTGTGGTGTTTTGGAATTTTCATACAAATGTGGTATTGCACGTATTTCGAGATTTATGTTTTATGTTGTGTCTTGGGCTTAGGCCGGGTTTTATACGTGCTTGTGTTTTCAAATGATTTGAACAATGAAATGATTTCGGATTTGGAAATATAATATCGAGCTTAACACCCAATTGGTTTATGATATCGGGCTGTGGCTCAATTGGTTTATGATATCGGGCTTGAGGCCCAATTGGTTTATAATATCGGGCTTGAGGCCTAGTTGGTTTATCATATCGAGCATGAGTCCCAGTTGTGGTTTATGAAATGAGATTTCGGGTTTAAGACCCTATTGTGATGATTTTAGGCTCAGTCCCTATGAGATTTGGATTGGATAGGATTTAGGGAATCCTGATTTTGTGAAAACTATACCTCCGGCTGAGACCCTGTTGAAATGCTTTAGATTGGATTTGTGGTATAAATGGTTTTACAATGATGTTCCACTGGTTTGATTACTGTTTTACATATACCATCCTTATGAGTGGATTGTCTCCTCCAGACGTGTCGTAGTATCCAGGAGTAAACATGGTGCACTACTTGAGAGAGGCCTCTCCTAGGAGAAGCTCAGGATCAGGAGTGCGATCATTGCCTAAGAGGGGTAGCTCCGAGGAGAGGCTCAGGATCAGGATTTCTAGATATTTATATTACCCCAGCTAGGGTTAGGAGAAGGACTCAGACTTGAGACCCCGAGTAGCACACGTAGTGATAAGTGATGAATTAAGCATTATTTCAATGTCAATCCTTATCTCCTTTACTTGTCTTTTGATTATAATTGTATAAACAATAGGAGAAAATGATCCATTTTGTGAGACTTGTGTGAATTATGAAAGTTAAGTCAACTCTGAAGAGAATACAAAAAAATGGAGGAAATCCGAGCCAAATCCCAGTTGAGGCCCTCTCGGGTTTTGACTTTTAATTGACATTTTCCAATGTCTTGGATGTGATCAAGCAGCCCAAATAATCTCCAGGGGTTCCAATGAGGTGATAGCATGTGTCAATACAATCAAGATTGACCAAGAAAATGGGTTCTCGCCTTTCTTGGCCGAGAGGCACTCCTAATCCTACAAGGAGTGTGTGTGTGTGACTTTGTGGACCAGTCTTGCCAGCCTTGCATGCTTAGATTAAGTGGGCTATTTCAAACATTATGCCATGGAATCCAGCTGGGAAATTTGTCCAAAAAATCCATTAAAAGAAGGGTTCCTATCCGTTCCTTGGAACCTAAGAAACTAGGATTTCTTGCCTTATCAAATTCCTACTTTTTAGGGATTTGGGGCAGCTGTCCATTGGACGAATTTGAATTCCCTTCTCTATGAGGAATGACATGGATTGACTTGGATAAGAAGACTTAAAGATTTCCTAATCAGATCTTGAAGTTAAAGTTGCAAGAAAGAAGGAAAAGGAAGTTTCTTGGAAATTAAGAAACTCTCATACCTCACGGATAGGGTTAATATACCATTAGCCACAATTTTTATCCTCTTTTCTTTATTTTAGGACTTGTGATCTGACTTGGCAAGATATTAAATCAATTCCTATTCAAATATAAAGTCAAGAAGTGGATTAAAGAAGGAAAGGAAGACTCCTTGTTCAAGGTGGATTAAGAAATGCGGCACAGACTTTTCTCACGGCTACACTTGTTTCCTTCCAAGTTTAGGTCTTTGTTTTCCCATTCTTTTTGGGAGATGCTAGGTCAGGTGTTAGGGGATATAAATAGTTGTTTTCTCATTTTTTGAGGACGCCCAAGTTACACATAAACTAGCCGCAATTTTCCCTTTGTTCTTACTTTTGATTCAAATCTTGCAACTTCTTTGCGACGTAAATCTTGGGAGAAGAAGAAGTGCCCGTTCCATTTCTTTCACGCATCATTCATCTTAGTATTTGTGTTTCTCAATCCCTAATCTCTTTAAGTCTATATTATTCAATTATGATGTTTGTTAGCTTAGATATGTGTGAGTAGTTTCTTTAAGGATTGGGCTGTTTGAAGCCCTAGCCATGTTAGTTCATAATTAGATATCTAGTTGTTGATTATGTTTGTTATGTATGCCTGGATTTGTTGGATTACTGTACTTCATGAACTCAATTTATGCTTATATGTTTGATCACCTTATTTTTGTATAATTGTTGATATAATTGCTTAACGGATCACCTCGATGTTTGTGTTCACCCTGCAATTTGTAGCATCGTGTTTAAGGAGGGGACTCTTATTCGTAATATAAACTTATGACTCCCTAGGACTGCACATCACTTTTCTAGGGAGAGTGTAGTGTCATTAAATCTTCTTCATGTTTCATTCATTATCACGCACCATCAGTAATAGTTGTTTAAGGGCGGGTACATCATCCTTAAACATGTAATCAAAGAGAAGATAATATGTGTAGGGTGAGCGTTAGCTGGACCCCTACACAGGCACTTAATTCAGATACATGCATTATTAATCTAATCAACTAAATCTAAGGAGAACTATAATTGGTAAAGGTGGATAAAAAGCCCCAACGTTTTTGTGCTCTTAATCAAGTTACTTAATTAGAAACTAAGTGCATTCACATTGAACAAGTCCTCGAGGGATCGACCTTTGCAAACCTGCTATACTCGTGATACGATTTTGTGCACTTGCAAAGTATTACATTAGGAGTTTATCTTTCATAACTTCTTGGTTGATAAATCTTCTATCAATTTTGTGGCGCCGTTGCCGGGGTCTTGTCCCTTAACGGTATCCATATAGTTCGGAATTATCTAACTTGGTTTGTTTATTTGTTTTTCAGGTACTAGTACATGTCAAGCACCTCTTTAGTGGAGGGCCAAACTCACAACTCAAATCCCTCCTCACGAAATTCTTCCGTTCACGACAGCCCCCCACAAGCTCTCGTTCCATGGCCAACCGAAAAGATTGTGCTCTTGTACCTCCTTCTGCCCCTAGGCTCCTTCGGAAGTTCACAGCCCCTCACGTGCCTGAAGATCTTTTCCCCATTGTCTTTCCCACAAGCACCGTTGAGAACTGTGAGCTTAAGTCCGGGACCATTCACATGTTGCCTAAATTTGGTGGCCTTTTTGGGGCCGATCCTCACTTTCATATCATGGACTTTCTCCAGGTTTGCTCTACTATTCGTATCAATGGAATGACTGAGAATCAAATTAGGTTGAGGTTGTTTAACTTTTCACTTAAGGATAAGGGTAAAGCTTGGTTTCATTCACTTGCACCTGCCTCTATTCATACATGGACCGAATTGTCTACTTTATTCCTCACCCAATACTACCCTATTGAGAAATCTAATGAGTTTAAGGCAAAGATTATGAACCCTAGACAGCACCAAGATGAAGCCTTTTATGAGTATTGGGAAAGGTTTAATGAGATGCATCGTGCTTGTCCCCATCACAACATCGAGGATTATCACCTCATGATGTGGTTTTATGGAGGTCTTTGTTATGGAGATCGTACTTTGGTGAATTCCCTATCTCAAGGTATCTTAGATGGCACAGAATCTGAGGCCCGAGCTGCATTTGAGAAGATAGCTCAAAGGGAGAAACAGTTTAGTTACCGAGGTCACTCATCTAGGTCTATAACCGAAACTAAGGACAAAGATGGAACCATTGTAGAACTCACGACTTTGGTAAAGAAATTGTGCAAGGATAAGGTTAAGAATACCATGGTTTGTAAGGTGTGTTCAGTCCAAGGACACTGTTCGGATGTGTTTACATATGTGGGTGAAGCCAACTATGTTGGTGGGTACAATGCTCCAAGGCCCCAGAATGATCCTTTTTCAAACTCTTACAATCCGGGATGGAAGAACCATCCGAATTTCAGGTGGAACAACAACCAATCCATGGCTAACCCTTTGTCTCCCCCTAGATTCCAAGAACCTCACGTGCCTGCCCCTTGTACGCATCCCCAAGGTACATCCTCAACTCAAAGTTCAACTGGTAAGTCATGGGAGGATGCACTTGCAACTATGGCACAACACACTAATGCCTTCATGAATGAATCTCGGACTCACCAAGCAGCAACCAATTACTTCATGAGTGAGACTAAACATTCCATTACTAGCTTGGAGAGGAAACTTGGACAGATTTCCAATCAACTTAACCAAAGAGACCCCAGTAAGTTCCCTAGTCAAGTTATGGTGAATCTGAAAGGCCCCCTTGGACCAATGGCGAATTTCATCACCCTTTGGAGTGGCACTGAACTTCCTAGCCCAGACTACACCCCAAGGAATCATACTTCGAGTTCCCAGGTCCCTGTTGTCCAAAAATCACAGCCATACACTCAAAATCCAGAAGGTACCCGAACAATTAGTGCTCGAACCATCAGGAAATTCCAGCACCCTATGGCTTGCAATCTGGCCCTTCTTTGCTCTCCGATGAGACCACCCACGTGGCACCACCACAAGCTCACTTGCAAGATGATGAACCACAGGTTAAGGTCCTTGGAATACAAAGGCCAAGCACCCAACAGCAGTCCTTGAACTCGAAGGACAAGGCATTGGAACATTATGCATCCATTTAGGCTCCTCTTGCAGTACCCCAGCAACATACTGGACTTTCTAACCCTAAAACTCCTTCTAATTCCAATAAAATGTGTAAGAAGGTGTCTTTTGAGTTATCTAATAATGTATCATATCCATTCTGTCGCAGGTGTCAAAATCAAAACAAAAATAAGGATGCATTCGAGGATGAGATCATCAAGTTGCTGTAGAGACTTCGGATCACGCTGCGTTTTTCCTAGATCCTGGAGCACATACCCATCTTTTCCAAGATTATCAAGCACGTAGTTGCTGGAAAAAAGAGGATTTGAAGCCCCAAATTTTGTGTACCTACCCCAAGCTTGCAAGGCAGCCCTTGTTTCCATGCCCCGAAAGTCAATGATCCCGGGGGCCCTTCACTTCCTTGTGTCATTAAATCTAAACGTTTTGAAAATTGTTTATGTAATACAGAAGCTTCAATTAACATTATGCATGTCCATATTTATAAGTCTTTGAACTTAGGAGATCTTAAACCTACTCATCTTTGTTTTCGATTGGCTAATGCTTCGGTTTCTTACCTTGTAGGTGTGCTGGAGGATGTTGTGGTTCAGATTGGCGATACATGCATCCCCGCTGATTTCTATGTCTTGAAGATGGATAAAATTGATAATAATGGGGATCCCTTTTAATCTTTGGACGTCCTTTGTTGGCCACAGCTGAATGCCTCATTGATGTGAAGAATGGACATGTATCTATTTGGGTTTTAGGAAAGCTTCGCACTTTCTCTATACATGATACTATGCAATATCCTGCGGAACCTATTGTTGATTTCCCTTTGAATACTATGGATATGCTTCTTAATGAGAATCTTAAGCTGTCATGTGTGGAAGATGACCTAGAAAAATCCCCCACCTTCCCTAAACCCGAAACCACAATGGACCCAAACACCATGGCTGAATTGTTATACCTCAACGCCATGCCTGCTATGAACTTGTCTAAGGCCCCCTATGAAGCCTTTCCCCTCACCACCGTAGAGACCTTGCCTTCTCATATCTCCCCCTGTCCTTGAGCTTAAATCCCTCCCAGAATATCTCAAGTACACTTACTTAGGAAGTAACCAAACTCTCCTAGTCATCTTAGCCGCCAACCTCACTCCACACGAGGAAGACTTGCTTGTTCATGTCTTTCATACCCATCAAACGACCATTGGTTGGACTATTGCTAACATTAAGAGCATTAGTATAGCCAGGTGCATGCATCGGATTCTCCTTGAAGAAGATTTGAAACCCTCCCGAAAGGCACAAAGAAGGTTGAACCCGCCAATGACGGAAGTTGTCAAGAAAGAGGTGTTGAAACTTTTGGACGTGGGAATCATCTATCCAATTAGTGATTATAAGTGGGTAAGTCCAGTGCAAGTAGTGCCTAAAAACAGTGGAATCACTGTGGTTAAGAATGAAAAAGATGAGCTTGTGCCTTAAAGGATACACACGGGTTGGAGAGGATGCATTGATTATTGATGGCTCAACACTACCACTCGTAAAGATCACTTTCCCTTGCCTTTAATTGATCAAATGTTGGAACGATTGGCAATGTAACGACCCATCCCAGATTATCGGGATTAATTAAGAATTAATGATGGATTAGCGAGGCTAATCGGGGATTAGACGAGGATTAACGAACGAGCAGGGCGAAATGACACTTTTGCCCCTAGAATGGGTGAATCGTTGACTTTTAGTTCAGGAGGTCAAATGGACTTTGGCCAATGACTGTGACGTAGTTCGGGACGTCATGAGTTCATAGACAGGTGGCACGCTCGATTCCAACTTTCGAGGAAGAAGTTATGATTTTTGGAAGTTCGGGGGCATTTTGTTAATTTGGTTGAATAGGAGCAAATAGTTGACTTTTGACCCGGGAGGTCCGATGGCCAAGGGCCGAGAACCGTTACGTATATCGGGATGATACAAATTCGTAGACAGGGGGTATGTCGAATTCGAACTTTCGACATGAAAGTTACGGTTCACGAAAATTCAGGGGAACTATTTACGGCGATACGTTTTACGAGGAAAAAAGTGAAGTTTTATCTTTTGTGGGCCCAGATCTTTTCCAGACCTCAGGGGATGAGTGACACTTGTCACTCATCCATTCCCTCTTTTCCGTCATTCATGCATATCATCTTTCTTCTCTGTTTCATTCCACCCACCCGCACAACCATCTCGACCCCAATCCAAAACCCTTCCACCATATGATCTTATGTGAAGCCCAGAGAGTGAGACTCATGCGTGTTGGTGGTGGCTGAACAAAAACAACACCGCCGAGGACGGCGGAGGGCCCTGTGCAGAGGAAACAACCAATTACCCCGTTAGACCCATTTTCCTTTTTATTTCGATTTTGCACGTTATGGACGGTTTTTCTTGATTTAAATGAGTTAAATAGGTTGCTAAGGAGGTTATAGGAAGGTTTTGGAGGTGGTTCACAGCTGAGGAAGCCCTGGGAAGTTTTTGGGATTGTTGAACCGTGAGGGACAATTTGGTTCATAGATTTTAGGAGGTTTTAGGTTGTTTAATTATATATTTAGGTTCCTAAGATCAAAATAGGAAGAATGGAATCGAAAAGGAAAAGATTGGACGAAAAATGAGGGAGGAAAATGGCTGAACCGGCCATGCCGGTTTGGCTGGACCGGCTACATAGGATCGGCTGGTTCAGACCGGTCTGGGTTGGGTTAAAGATGATCTACAGTGGGCGCGTGAGCCTCATGTGCAACCCCTTTGGGTGGCGCGTGGAGGCGTGTGAGGCATAATTTGGGCAAGGTTCCAACTCGTCAAATCATCTATTCGATGTAACGA
Source organism: Prinsepia uniflora (assembly GCA_032719365.1). Taxonomy (NCBI): domain Eukaryota; kingdom Viridiplantae; phylum Streptophyta; class Magnoliopsida; order Rosales; family Rosaceae; genus Prinsepia; species Prinsepia uniflora. Next base: position 44,628,027 of record CM064872.1, on the reverse strand, counting down.
ACATTTTGGGACTGGTTTCGAGTCGATCAGACATCGTCTCGATATAGTTCGGGCTGTCCGAAGGTTTAGGTTCGTTAGAAATAGTTAGAAATTCCGGAAAATTATGGGGCTTTAGTGAGGGGTTATTTAATTAGTTAATAACCTTCTATTACGATTTGAACAGGTTCAGAAATCCCAGAGGTGACGATTGGCCCGGGAGAGGCTTATGGCATGCGTATCGAGACGTGGCTTCGGACGGTATGCGAGTGGACCTTTCTTTCAAAATTGATGCATGCATAAATTTTTTTTAAGTGTTTTAATATCTGTTTTGTGATGCCATGAGTGCATTTATTTGTGGTAACTTAGGATCGACATATTTGCACGTTTTTTGAGGTTTTAGGCTTTTTCTCGTACCTTTGCGTACGACGTTTTCAATGATGGTTTGATGAATGGATTTTGGATTTGGAAATATGAAATCGGGCACGACATCCATTTTATTTACAAACTCTCAGACTTGGAGTGCATTTGATTTGACGAGGAATCAGACCGAGGGCCCCGTTGATTTATTATCTGGGCTTGAGGCCTATTTGGTTGTAATATCGGTCTGAAGGTCGAGTTGACTCTAGTATCGGGCTTGAGGCCCTATTAGTTGTGAAATTGGGCTTGAGGCCCCGTTGATTTATGGTTTCGGGCTTAGGGCCTAGTTAGTCGTGATATCGGGCTAGAGGCCTAGTTTATTGTAACATCGGGCTTAAGTCCCTGTTCGGTTTATGAAATGAGTATTCGGGCATGAGACCCTGTTGAACTATGGGTTTAGGCCGAGGCTTGTGAAAGTGAATTTGAATCGGATTCGAGGAATCCTGTTGAGATGAATCGGGTATGAGACCCAGTTGAAATATGTTTTGAGAAAAGAAAGAAAGTATTTGAAAATGTATATAAGCCCTCCATATGATTAATATGGTCTCCTCCAGCCGTCGACCAGGAGAGTCACGATCCACAGACCAAAATGGGTATCCCCATAGGGATCTCGTTCTAGGAGTGGAAGTTATGATGTGGTCCCGGACAAGATTCCGGAGAGATGATCGGACTAGATCTGGAGATAGAGCTCAGACTAGATCCAGAGATAGAGCCTCCCAGATGGAGAATTCCTGGGGGAAGACTCAGAGTGAGACCCTGAGTGGTGTGCACACTAGTATAGATATGATGAATCGTGACATATATTGGGGATGTGTTCCCTAGGGGCTGTGTGCCCCGAGTTGGCATCTTCTTGGAAGTGCCGCGGATGGGTTATACATATGTTGATACGTATGAGGTTTTATGAAAGTGATTTGGGGGCAGAGACCCCGTGTTCCATGTTTTTGAAACTTATTTGGGGCGGAGACCCCGTATTCGATGTTTTGGAAATGGTTTGGTGCGGAGACCCTGTATTCTATGTTTTGGTATTTCACTGAGAATGGGTTTGGGCTGAGACCCATGTGTGTTTGATTTGGGATGACTTCCCATATATTTGTTTACGGTTCTTTTGTGATTTCAGGTCGGGGACCCATAAATGGATTTATGGTTCATGACGGTTTATGGGGACCTGGCATGAACCCTTGAAAGGTTTTGAGAATGTTTTCAAATGTTTTTATGAATGTTTGATAAATGGTTTTTGAATGCATGCATATGATTTTAGTGAAGGGCATAAATGTTTTTTTTATCAAATGTGTTTTATGAACTCCTTTATTTTGTCGACTCACGACTTTTGATGTTTTAATGTCCTTCAGGTTGATCGCGGATGTGGGCTGTAGCAGAGATCGAGACATCACACTCCTCTTCCTACAATCCTGGCGTACTCTGGAAGCCCAGGTGAGGGCTAGAGACGGAATTTTCCCTAGTCTGACACTTCGTGTCAGACGGGATCAGGCGTGTCCCACGTTATTCCCGGGGGATTTGAGACGGGTCCGGACACGCAAGGTATTCTCATTATTGTTTCCTAGATGGATATTATAGGTATAATTAGATTCCAATTACCTTGGATGATCAAGAGAAAACGACATTCACCTGCCCCTATGGAACATTCGCTTACCAGCGGATGCCCTTTGGTCTATGCAATGCACCAACCACTTTTCAACGGTGTATGATGAGTATCTTCTCGGATATGGTTGAGGATATCATTGAGGTATTTATGGATGATTTCTCTGTGTTTGGGTATTCATTTAAGTTGTGTTTGATTAATCTTTCTCGGGTACTTGCACATTGTGAAGAAAGTAATCTAGTGCTGAATTGGGAAAAGTGTCACTTAATGGTTCAACAAGGTATTGTCTTGGGCCACGTGATCTCTAGCAAGGGTATTGAGGTGGAAAAAGATAAGTTGGATTTTATTGAGAGATTACCATACCCAACCACATTTAGAAAGGTTAAATCTTTCTTGGGACACGCTGGTTTTTACAGGAGGTTTATTAAGGGTTTCAATAAGGTATTTCAGCCTATGTGTGCTATGCTTGCTAAGGATGTTGTGTTTACCTTTGATAGGGAATGTAAGAAGGCTTTTGACACTTTAAACAAGAAGCTCACGAGGCCCCCTCTCATTATGCCCCCAATTGGGACCTTACATTCGAACTTATGTGCGATGCTTCAGATTTTGCAGTAGGTGCCGTTTTGGGACAGCGAAGCGACAAACTTCCTCATGTCATATACTATGCAAGCTGAACTCTTAATGATGCCCAATTGAACTATTCTACTACTAAAAAGGATGTTCTTGCTGTCATCTTTGCCCTGGAAAAATTTCGAAGCTACTTGATTCAAACAACGGTCATAGTTTACACAGATCATGCAGCGTTGAAATACTTGTTGAGCAAAAAATATGCAAAGCCTGGATTGTTGCAATGGATTATTCTCTTTCAAGAGTTTGACTTGGAAATTCGGGACATGAAGGGGAGTGAAAATCTAGTTTCTGATGATATGAGTTGTCTCATCCATGGCTCGAATGAAGAAGAGGATCACCTGCCCTTGTACCAGACATTCTGCGACGAACAACTTTTTAGCATTGATATAATCGATCCATGGTACGCTAATTTGATTAACTATATTGTAACCAAGAAATTCCCTTTGTTTTTTAACAGGTACCAAAAGAATAAGCTTGCTAAGCAAGCTAGGTATTACATTTGGGACAAGCCCTACCTATGGAAACATTGCCCATATCAAATCATTCGACGAGGCATTCCCGATTGTGAAGCACATTCTATCCTTGAATTTTTTCACTCTTTTGCGTGTGGAGGTCACTTTGGGGCCAAGAAAATAGCGTATGAAGTCCTTCAAAGTGGTTTCTATTAGCCCACACTTTTCAAGGATGCTCATGAATTCGTGCTCACATGTGATAGATGTAAAGTCATATTTTATGCATTTTGCCATGAATTCTTATCATTGATGTAGTATTAATATCTTTCATCACATAGGAGAAAATGATAATTTTTGTGAGAGTGGTATAGGATTGAACATTACATCAAATTACAAAGATTTTGGCATAAAAAGGATGAAATTCGGAGTTGACTGAGCTTATTTAGGGAGCAATGAAAAAATAACTTGGATAATAAGAAGCTGTCACTATTCATGTATCACTGTTCACATGTCACTATTCACGGAGACTGTTCATGTGAGCAGTATTTGACTCACTTTCTTTCCTTATTTGCCCTCATGCTTTCTCACCTATATAAACCCTTTTTACTCTCAAAATAAACCCTAGCTCCAAAGAACAAAGAAATCAGTTTCTCTCTTCTTTTTCATTCTCTTTCTCTTCCATTCAGAAAACCTCAAGAATAAAACTCATCATTCTATTTCCTTCCATAACCATCCCCTTTCGTGCATCCTTTTCCATCTCTCTCCAATATTCATCAATTTCTCATCATAAAAGCCCCAAAATTCTATCATCAAATTCGTCATCCATCATCTCTGTTGTGTGAAGAAGAAGCCATTTTAGTTCTGAAGAAGAAGACTGCCTTCTACTTAGAGTTTGCTGCATCCATATCTTTTATTAGTGTTTTTATGTTAATTAGATACATGTGTAGCTAATTTCTAATCTTGGGTTCTTGATGTAACCATGTAAACTCAATTCTATGTTATGATTGAAGTATTCTGATTCTTACAAACTCTTCTTTGTTTCATTCATTTTAGTTACTGATTGATATGTGATTCTGGTGCTTGATCACCATTAGGGTTCCATATGCCTAGTTAGACTTAGAGCACATGCCATACCTAAGTTTAATTGATTTATGAATTAAAGAATAGGGTAAGTGTGTACGTGCCATGAGACCGAAGGACTAGATAGTGTTCCATATGTCATAGCCTATCTTACTTAAGTGAAAACGATCCTTAGAGCAGGTTTGGAAGATTAGAGTACTTTAGTCGCTGTTTTCATAGAATTAATGTTACATAGGTGAAGTCAAGACCCTAGGTTCCATCTCCATACTTTTCTAAATCTTTGCCTTAATCTATCTTCATTTACTTAAACTTTTAATTTTAGTTTTAAGTTCTTACATATCATAAATCAAAACTCAATTTATTTTCAGTTTTTTTTTTTGTTCCGCTAGTTAGCTGGGCCATTATAGGGTTAATTTGAGGCAATTGTGAAGCCTAACCAGTCTCCGTGGTTTGACACCATTACTTGTGCATTACCATTACTACAATAGTAGTGTATCAGCTAGGATACATCAACAATAGATGCCAACGAAAAGGTAACATAGATCCTAGGAATCAAATGCTTTTGAACTCGATTTTAGTAGTTGAGATCTTTGATATTTGGGGCATCGATTACATGGGCCCGTTCCCTAATTCTTTTGGTAATGTATAAATATTGTAGGAACTTTTCATACACATTGAAGGATCTTTGATATTTGGGGCATCGATTTCATGGGTCCTATGAATGATATGAGGTGTAGGATCTTTCCATACACATTGAAGGAACAAGCCAAGGCTTGGCTTATGACTTTGAAGCCCAAGTCCTTGGAGACATGGGATGATGTTCTAAAGAAGTTTATGGACAAGTTCTTTTCCCCCCAAAAGATAGCAACTCTAAGATCTCAAATTTTCAATTTCAGACAAGATGACATTGAAACGTTTAGTGAATACTGGGAAAGATTTAGAGGACTATTGCTACAGTGTCCACGCCATGGGTTACCACTTTACCTTCAAATGAAAACTTTCTTTGATGGTTTAATCCCTACATGTCATTGAATGTGTGATAATGCAGCTGGTGGTGCTCTAAAGAAAAAGAGTCCAGAGGAGTCTCAAGAACTCTTTGAGATGCTGGGTTCTAATATGCATAAATCAAGAGGGAAGAGAAGTGGTGCATATGAAGTTCATTCAACTAATGACATTTATTTTAGGGTTGACAACTTGGAAAGGAAACTTGATGCTGTGCTTTCAAAGCTAGGCTCATCTCATGCCTTTCAAAGTGCTACATATGCTGATTACGATCATGAGCAAGCCAATATGATGAATTGCTATAATTCAAGGCCAAGGAATAATCCATACTTAACACTTACAACCCTGGATGGAGGAATCACTCTAACTTTTCTTGGGGTGGAAAACAGAATCAAAGCAAAGCTCAGCAGCAGCCTAACAACTGCCAAGTTCGCTCAAGAAATCCTTTCGAGGAGACATTACAGAAATTCATGCCAACCACTTCCACTTTGTTCCAAACCCAAGCTTCCACCATTCAAAATCTTGAGACCTAAGTTGGACATCTTGCTACCGCTCTTAACCAAAGAGAACTCGGGAAGCTTCCAAGTCAAACTCAGTTGCTTCAAAAGAATCAAGAGCAACCAAAAGCCATCACAACACTTAGAAGTGGTAAGGTTATTGATAATGGCGTTAACTATGATCTTCCTAACACTTCAAAAATTGTGAATGTAGGTGAGGAGGAAGGAGAGATAGAACAAGCATCCAAGGAAGCTACAGATGTACCTCTTATGACAAACAAGGATGAACCTCTTAGGACAAGCAAGGATGAAAGTGACAGGACCCATTCCAAATCCCTCGGGATTAGCGTGGGACGTGCCTGCTCCCGTCTGACACGAAGTGTCAGACCAGGGATATTTCTGTCCTTTGCCTAACCGGGGCTATCAGAGTACTCCAGGATCCGAAGGAGGAATGTGATGTCTCGTCTCTGCTACAGACGCATCTGCGATCAACCTGAAGGGCATTCAAAACACAAAATCTGTGAGTGGACAAAACAAATATTTTATAAAAACATTTTCATAAAAGACCTTTATGCCCTTCATTAAAAACATATGCATGCATTCGAAAACCATTTCGAGGGTTCATGCCCAGTTCCCATAAACCGTCATGAACCATCAAACCATTTGGGCCTTGGCCCGAAATCCTTAAATCAATACATGGGACCTCCGCCCAAACCAAAACACGTGGGAACTCATCCCAAAACCATCTCATATGGGTCTCAGCCTAAAACCAATACGCGAGGATCTCAGCCCAACGCCATCTTAGTGAAAACTCATACACATATACATATATACATATATAACGCAGCCTAGGCACTTCCGGAGAAGATGCCAACTCGGGGCACACAACCCGTAGGGAACACATCTCTGATAAAGTCACGATGTCTCTATATATATAGTATGCATACTACTCGGGGTCTCACTCCGAGTCTTCTCCTAGGAATTCTCCATCTGGGAGGCTCATCTTCGGACCTAGTTCGATCATCTCTTCGGAATCTGGTCCGGTACCACATCATAACGCCCATTCCTGGAATGGGATCCTTATGGGGATACCCACACTGGTCTGTGGATCGTGACTCTCCAAGCCGACGACTGGAGGAGACCAATAAATACGCTCAGAAGGAGGGTATATACATACTCATATAGAAAAACCATAAAAATGGGACTCATGCCCGAAACACAATTCAACTGGGCCTTCTGCCCGAACATAAGACTCAATAGGGCCTCTAGCCAGATTTCACAATAAACTGGGCATCGAGCCCGAACTCGAATCAACTGGGCATCGACCCCGAACTCGTAAATCAACGGGGGCATCAAGCCTGATATCTCAGGGATAGTCACGATCCCGATCATAGCGATGTGTGCAACCATCAATCGAGGACCGCTCTCAATCCTGGTATGTCAATCGTGAACACATCACTGCCGCAACCATCTCAAGACCATGGTGCACCCATTGCCGATCGATCCTCTAAACCGTCAGCACTCCGAAGTCGATCCTCCAGTGGCTGCTCAACAACTGGACGTGCGTCGTGACCTCTCCGGAAGGAACGCATCCCAATCTAGAGGTGAGCGTAACGTCGTCCGTTGCCGTGCGCACATCACCCATCACGACCACGACACAGACCCGTAGGTCATCAATAGGGTCCCATACCTGAGTTAAAACCAAATCCAAATGAGTCTCATGCCCAGTTTTACCTTTTCAAAACCATTTCATGAAAACCGAAAGCGTAAACGCGTATAAGCACGTATAAAACCAGAAAAACTCAAAGTACGTGCCCATACGTAAACACACACCAAAATGCACTCAAGGCATCCAAAAACACACATTAAAACATATATAAAACATTTAGGCATGCATCGATTTCGGAAAGAAAGTCCACTCACAGACCGTCCGCGCTGCCGCCTCGATACGCGTGTAATACGCCTTTCCGGGTCAACCATCATCTCCGGGATTCCCAAACCTATCCAAATCACTTTAGAGGGTTACTAACTACTTAATTAACCCCTCACTAAAGACCCCTAATTTTCTGGGATTTTTAACTATTTTTAAACGCGCACCGAAACCTTCGGACAGCCCGAACTATATCGACACGATGTTCGATCGACTCAAAACCAGTCCCAAAATGTTCGTTACATCGAATAGATGATTTGACATGTTGGAACCTTCCTCAGATTCTCCCCCACGTGCCGCCTGAAGTGGCTGCGCGTGGAAGCCACGCGCAAGCTACAGTAGTCGTCTTCAAACTCTAGCCGACCAGTCCGACTGGTCCGGTCCGGTTTTCCTGCAACTTGGACTGGCGTGACCGGTCCAGGTCTATTCCCGGTCCAGTTCTCATCCGTTTTATCCCTAATCAATCCTATTCTTTCTTTTTTTTGTCCTAGGAACCTAAACCAATTAACTAGAACTCCGAAAACCCAAGAAATCCAACCGGTCCAACATTTCCTTCACGATCCAGTTTTTCGAAAACTCACCCACGGCTTCACAGCCGTCTAACAACTCCCAAAAACTTCCTAACAGCATCCTAATGACCTATTTAACACATTAAAACCATCCAAATCGACCCATAACAACAAAAATTGAAAATGATGGAAATCGGTTAAAACCGATACCTGTGTATAGTTTTCTCCATCGCCGTCCATGGGGGCTGCTACCTGGGCCAGCCACCACGTCCTCAGCTACTCTTCTCACTCTCTGGACCTCTCAATGATGATCACAAGTCAAGAGTTTGGATTTTGGGTAAAAATGGTGATCGGGTTTGGTTGGGTTAGGAAGAAAATGATCGATGCACGGGGAGGTGGATATGCATGAGGAAAAAGTGATGGGGAATGGATGAATGACATCATTGGGTCTGAGAAAAGGCTGGGGCCCACTAAGTGCCAAATAAGCTCCCATCTCGAAAAATGTGTAATAGTGCACTCGAACTTCCGTGAACAGTAACTTCGCCGTCGAACGTCTGAATTCGACGTCCCGCATGTCTACGAATTCTTATCGTCTCGATCTATGTAACGGTACTCGGCCCTCGGTCATCGGACCTCCCGGGGAAAAAGTCAACTATTGGCCTATATTCAACCAAATTACCAAAACGCCCTTGGACTTCCGATTGTCATAACTTCTTCCACGAATATCGGAATCGAACGTGCCACGTGTCTATGAACTCGTGACGTCCCGAACTACGTCACAGTCATCGGCCAAAGTCCATTTGACCGTCCAAACGAAAAGTCAATGTTTCGCCCATTCCAAGTGCAAAATCGTCATTTTGCACCGAACGTCCGATAATCCTCGTCTAATCCCCAATTAGTCGCTCTAATCCATCATTAGTCCTTAATTAATCCCGTTAATTCGGGACGGGTCGTTACAGAAACTGTTTTGCATAAGGCTCCCAAGCCCTACATGCCACCCATTCCTTTTCCAAGAAGACTTGCTCAATGTAACAAGGATAAGGCTTTCGAAGAACTTTTTGACATTCTCAATAAAGTTAACATTAATCTGCCCTTACTTGATTTAATTGATGACGTTCCAGCCTATGGCAAGTTCTTTAAGGAATTGAACAAGTACAAGAGGATGTATGAACCGCATGAGAAGGTTTTAGTCTCTGAGAATGTCTCTGTTGTGCTTGGAAGGGTGTGCTAGACTTGGGTGCAAGTATCAATCTAATGCCATACATGGTTTACTTGCATCTAGGTTTGGGAGAATTGAAACCTACCACAGTATCTTTACAACTTGCTCATCGTTCAGGAAAGTACCCAAGCGGAAGTTTATGCTTTGGAGGCTTTGAAGTCATATCCCAACAACTATTTAGTCCCCCTTGAGCCACTTGAGCCATCCACTGATCATCTCAGACCCCCAGTCGTCAAACCACCAAAGCTTGAGCTTAAATTACTTTCCTCTCATCTTAAGTATATCTTTCTTGGTGACCAAAATTCGCTTCTAGTTATTATAGCTTCTGGTCTGACCTCTTTACAGGAAGACATGATATTAAGAGTTTTGAGAGAGTTCAAATCCACCATTGGACGGTCCATAGTAGATATCAAAGAAATCAACCCCTCTATGTGCATGCATAGGATACTTTTGGAGGAGGATATGCAAGCTAGTCGTGAACCTCAAAAAAGACTCAATACCAACATGAAAGAAGTTGTTAGAGCTGAAATACTGAGGCTACTTGACACTGGAGTCATCTATCCTATTTCTGATAGCAAGTGGGTCAGTCCTACTCAAGTTGTACCAAAGAAGAGTGGCATGACTGTGGTAAAAACTGATCAATACGAAATTGTACCAGCAAGAGTCACAACTGGATGGAGAGTGTGCATTGATTACAAGAAGTTAAATGCTATGATTAGAAAAGATCACGTTCCCCTTCCTTTTATTGATCAAATGCTTGAAATATTAGTTGGTTACTCACACTATTGTTTTCTTGATTGTTATTCAGGTTATAACAAAATCCCAATTGCACCTGAGGACCAAGCAAAGATGACCTTTACCTGCCTCTTTGGCACGTTTGCTTATTGGAGGATGCTGGTTGGTTTGTGTGATGCACCAGCTACATTTCAAAGATGCATGATGGCCATTTTCTCTGACATGATTGAAAGGTTCATCGAGGTTTTTATGGATGATTTCCCTGTGTTTGGTTCCTCATTTGATTGTCTTGATCATCTTGCATTAGTTATAAAAAGTTTCCAAGACATCAATTTGATTTTGAATTGGGAAAAATGCCATTTTATGGTTAAGAAGGGTATAGTGCTAGGTCATGTAATTTCAAGCAAGGGAATAGAGGTAGATAAAGCAAAAATTGACTTGATCTCTAAACTACATCCCCCAACATCTGTTAAGGGAATTCGAAGCTTCCTAGGTCATGCAGGTTTTTATAGATGTTTTATTAAGGATTTTTCAAAAATAACTCGCCCATTATGTAACTTGTTAGCCAAGGACACTTAATTTGACTTTGATGACATGTGTTTGCAGGCCTTTGAAATGCTTAAGATGAAACTAACTTCTACTCCTATTATCATGGCTCCATATTGGTCTTTACCCTTTTGAATTGATGTGTGATGCTTCTGATTTTTCTATTGGTGCAGTGCCAGGCCAAAGAATTGGAAAACTACCTCATGTGATTTATTATGCAAGCAGGACATTGAATGATGCTCAGCTAAACTATTCCACAACGGAAAAAGAGTTGCTTGTTGTTGTCTTTTCTCTAGAGAAGTTCAGGTCTTATCTTGTAGGATCAAAAGTCATTGTCTACTCAGACCATTCAGAACTACGATACTTAATGACCAAGAATGTCAGGACAGGTCCCAAATCCCCCGGGATTAACGTGGGACACGCCTAATCCCGTCTGACACGAAGTGTCAGACCAGGGAAAATTCCATCTCTAGCCCTCGTCGGGGCTATCAGAGTACTTCAGGATCGTAGGAGGAGGGGAGTGATGTCTCGTCTCGGCTACAGCCCGCATCCGATATCAACCTGAAGGGCATTAAAACACAAAACCTGTGAGTGGACAATTTAAACATTTTCATTTAAAAGCCTTTTCGTATAAAGACATTTATGCCCTTCATAAAAGCATACGCATGCATTCAAAAACATTTATCAAACATTCATAAAACCATTTGGCAAACATTCTCAAAATCATTCAAGGGTTCATGCCCGGCCCCATAAACCGTCATGACCCATAAATCCATTTGGGTCCCCGACCCGAAATCACAAAAGACCCGCAAGTCAAATCACTAGGGACTCAGCCCAAATCCCGTCACATGGGTCTCAGCTCAAAACCATTCTCAAAATATCACAAACGGGGTCTCCGCCCCAAATCACTTTCACAACTTCAAATACGGGGGTCTTCGCCCCAAATCACTTTCTAAAACATACAACATGGAACACGGGGTCTCCGCCCCCGAATCACTTTTCTGAAATTCTCATACGTACTCATACGTATAACCCATCCTAGGCACTTCCGGAGAAGATGCCAACTCGGGGCACACAGCCCCTAGGGAACACATCCCCGATATAGTCACGATATCAATCTCTATACTAGTGTGTACACTACTCGGGGTCTCACTCTGAGTCTTCGCCCAGGAATCTCCATCTGGGAGGATCAATCTCTGGATCTAGTCCGAGCTCTCTCTCTGGATCTCGTCCACATATCTCTCCGGTATCTGGTCCGGGACCTCATCATAATAGGTAACCACCACTCCTGGAACGGGATCCCTATGGGGATACTTACTCTGGTCTGTGGATCGTGACTCTCCAGGTCGGCGTCCGGAGGAGACCATATAATCAATATGGAGGGTTCATTTACATTTCAAATACTTTTCTTTCTTTCTCAAATCACTTTTCAACTGGGTCTCATACCCGATTCATCTCAATAGGATTCCTTAAATCCGATTCAAATCACTTCACAGGCCTCGGCCTAAATCCTCAGTTCAACAGGGTCTCATGCCCAAATTCTCATTTCACAAACTGAACTGGGACTCAGGCCCGATGTTATAATCAATAGGGCCTCAAGCCCCATATCACGCATAACTGGGCCCTAAGCCCGACACCATAAAGCAACGGGGCCTCAAGCCCGTTTTCACAACCAATAGGGCCCCAAGCCCGATTTCTCAACTAAATGGGTCTCAGACCCGATATCATAAATCAACGGGGCATCAAGCCCAATAGTACCACTAACTGGGCCTCAAACCCGAATCGTAAATCAACTGGACCCCCAGCCCGATCGTATCACACAGATGGACCCTCCGTCCGATTCCTCGTCAATTCAAATGGACTCCAAGTCTGATAGTTCGTAAATCAAATGGGTCTTGTGCCCAATTTCATGTTTCCTTTTCCAAAACCAATTCATAAAACCCTCGTTGAAAACCTAGAACGTATAAGCACCGTATAAAACTAAAAATCTCGAAATACGTGCAAATACGTAAATCCTAGGCTACCACAAACAAATGCACTCATGGCATCACAAATTATATTCTAAAACAATTATAAAACATTTATGCATGCATCGAATTTATAAAACAAGTCCACTCACAGACCGTCCGAAGCCACACCTCGATACTCGTGCCATAAGCGTCTCCCGGGTCAATCGTCGCCTCCGGGATTCTCGAACATGTCCAAATCATAATAGAAGGTTAATAATAGCCTCATTAAACTCCCATTAACATCCTGTAATTTTAAGGAATTTCTAACTATTTTTAAAACCGAACCTAAACCTTCGGACGTCCCGGACTATGTCGAGACGATGTCCGATTGAGACGAAACCAGTCCCAAAATGTTCGTTACATCGAATAGATGATTTCATGAGTTGAAAACATCCCCAGAAACCCCAACACACACTGCCATGCTCCTCCCAAAGGGCCCTGCGTGTGGGGTCACGCGCCACTGTTCAATCGTCGTCTACCTTCGGCTGAACCGGGTTGGCTGGTTCGCTGGTTCGCCTGGAATGGCGTGACCGGTCCGGCCTGGTTCCTCCATCATTTCCGGTCCGTTTGCTTCCATTTTAATCAATAAATTCCTATTTTCTCATTTCCTACCATTTTCAATCATCAAACCTAATCTAAAACACCAAAAATCCGTGGTTCAATTTTTGAACCTCACGGCCCAACTTCCCAGTTTCCTCCCACGGCTCCTCTACCATCCAACCACCTTCAAACCTATCTTAGAGACATCCTAGCAACCTAATAAACATTTCCTAATTACCCAAAACCAACCATAATCTTCAAATCGAAAAATATGGAAAAATGGGCCTAACTGTGCAATCAGGTCCTTCTTGGCTTTCACCGCCGTGCACAGCGGCCCAGCCACCGTCCTTTGCTTCCTCTGCCTCTCTCTCACTCTCTGGGTCTCAGTTATGATCACAGGATTGGTGACAGGACCCGCCCTGATCCTACAGGGACCACAAGGGGACGTGCCCTGCTCCCTTCTGACACCCAATAATTCATCCCAATTTTAACCTCAAAACATCAAATGCATAAATAACCAAATTAAAGTCATACATCAAATCCGAATTAAACAGATGTTAGACAAGGGATGAAATCCACAATTACAAGTTGCGAGCACGACTCTAACATAAACCTGCGGGTAAATCACCCAGCAGGGGTTCAGGTACGCAGAAGTAGATCTATGCCTCAGCCTCAGGTTCCTCCTCTACCTCAGTATCATGACCTGGAGGGGTTACCAAAACATTAAGGGTGAGTGGACCAAAACTCAAGTTTATAAAATCATTTGATAAGTAAAACATATAATTTACCCCTCCGTTTTCCAAACATGCATGCAGCCGAATTTAAAACCATCAATCATATAATATAAACCATAAGGCATATAGTAAAACCGTAAACATAATTTTAGCCACTGCACTATACACTCCAATCCGAAATCCCTGATGTCTGACGTCCCTGACGTCCAATAAGGTCACAACCACAAGGCTACGCGTGCCACTCGGGTCTCAATTCCGAGTTCAATCCCCGAACCCCGTTCGGGTACAGTATCCCCGATGCTTAGCGTCATAGACGCTGGACGTTCTAGACGTCCGTGACCTCTCCGGGGTACCTCATCCGGAGGAGACAGTATCATATGGAAGGATCTATACAGTGCAGTACCAAATACATTTTATTGATATCCACATGCAAAACATATATGTATACATAGGTGAAATCCGAACCGATCGTTATGTTTCATCAAACGGGTCTCATGCCCAAATACCGTGAAACGTGCCATAACCGAAATTTCAATATCATCAAAACCATTTATTGATTCCAGCATGTGAACATATAAGTAAATCAGAAAACATTTAAGCAGGCAAGGTTTTAATGAAATCGGGCCCACTCACAGTACAATCCTGCTAGGAACCGAACGTATACCCTCGTCCTGGTACAAATGTACAATCCCTATCAAGTCCAAAGTATTCGTAAAGGTCAATTCAAACCCCTAACATTTAACCATGAAATCCTAGATCGAAACCGGTCCGAAAAAGCCGCCCGGACACGCTTCCCAAGCCAATAAATCTCATTTTGACCAACTTAATGATCTCCGATCGACCCGAAACCACCGCCATTGGATCCGGATCGTCGAAACCTAAAGAATGGTGGTAGTCCCACCAAAATTACTGTTCACACGCGCCCACACGCGCCAGTCAACGCGTCGGTCAACACAGGAATAGTCCTTGCTGACGTCATTGTAGACGTCACTGTTGACGTCAGTATGACGTCATGCTGACGTCATCTGACAGCTGTCAGGTCTGACAGGTGCCACGTGTCAGCACGGCACTGGTCCACGTCACTGACACGTCAGTGACTCGTGGTAGTCCCTGACTGGTCCACGTCACTGACATGTCAGTGCTGACTGTGCACTGACATGTGACACGTGTCGGCTCACGATTAGCCCACGTCACCTGACAGTCTGACAGGGTGCCACGTCATCATCTCTGTCCTCAGACGGGTTGACCCGTATCTCTGCAACTCGGGTCGATCAGACCCGCGATCATGACCCGGTCACCATTTCTTCATTTCTCAACCATTTCAGTCCTAGTTTGTTCCTAGGTGCTCGTCTTAATCCTAGAAAGGGTTCTATGGAATCAAAATCGATAAACACAGATAGGATCGAAGGCTTACCTCGATGAACAGACCCGGTTCCCGTCGCCGTTTATCCTCCGTTCAGGTCACCTCCGGTCACGAAATTGAGTTCTAGAGGTTCCTAACAGTCCATAGAAGTGAATAGAGTCAAAAGGAAATGCAAACAAACGCTGAACAAGAAGCTTCCATTTCTGAGTTTTTGAAATCGTTTTGGGTTTTGAAGCCGGCTCACCTCGCCGCCGTCTGCCGCCGTCCACCGCCGTGCCTCCGTCCTTCCCCGTGAGTCCAGCAACACACAGACACAGAGACACGGTGTAGTGCGGGTGTGATGGATGAAATGGGCAGTGTGTGGGTTCGGGTGAGAAATATATAGAAATGGAGGGAATCTGATCAAATGGAATGGATGGTCCAGATTTGATCTCAAGGATGAGATCAAAGGCTGAGATCAGATCTGGGGGTTTCAGATCAATGGCTGGAATTAAAAGTTGGTTTTTAATGGTATTTAAACCCATAGTGGATCTGATCCAATCTAGCCAATGGGTGAGTGACACTTGTCACTCACCAGGTGTCCTCAAATCAGAAATTTCAGAATAAAATATTCGACATGAAAACCGAGACACGAACCTCCCGATTTCACGTTTCTGACCATAACTTCCTCGTACGAAGTCCGATTTCGGCGTGTCGCCTGTCTACGAACTCAGGACGTCGAGACCTACCTAACGGTCCTTGAATCGCGTGAAAATTAGTTGTCAAATGAAAAGTCAACATTTTCGCCCCTAACGTCCAAATTACGGTAATGCCCATGAACTTCTGATAGTCGTAACTTTTTCCCTGATCGTCCGAATTGGACGTGCCACTTGTCTATGAACTCGTGACATCCCGAACTACGTCACGGTCATAGGTCAAAGTCCATTTAACCCACCAATCAAAAAGTCAACAATTTGGCCACACCAATCACAAGGGTAAAAGCGTCAATTCACACATTAAATTACAATATTAAAATCCTCGAATTTCCGGGGTGTTACAGTTGGAGGGTTGGATCTGGGGAGAATGGGTTGATCGGGTTTGTTTGGGAACAAAGAAAATCAATGATCGATGCACGGGGAAGGGAGATGCATGAAGGGAAATTGGTGTCCAGTAGATGGGTGACCCTTGTCACTCATCCATTGGGCAGGAACTAAATATCTGGGGCCCACTAGAATCCAAAAGTCACTTGTTTCGTAATTCGTGCAATAGTACGTTCGTACTTCCGTGAACCGTAACTTTTTCGTCGAACGTCCAAATTCGACGTGCGGCCTGTCTATGGATTCGTATCGTCTTGATCTACATAACGGTCTTCAGCCCTCGGCCATCGGACCTACCGGGTCAAAAGTCAAATTTTGGCCCAAATTACCAAAATGCCCTTGAACTTCCGAACGTCGTAACTTTTTCCACGGACGTCAAAATCGAGCGTGCCACCTGTCTATGAACTCGTGACGTCACGATCTACATCACAGTCATTGGCCAAAGTCTATTTGACCTCCTGAATGAAAAGTCAACGATTTGTCTATTAGAGGGGCAAAATCGTCATTTCGCCCGAACGTCTGTTAATACTCGTCTAATCTCCGATTAGTCTCGCTAATCTGTCAAAAATTCTTAATTAATCCCGTTAATTTGGGACGGGTCGTCACAAAGAAGGATGCCAAGCCATGACTCATTAGATGGATCCTCTTATTACTAGACATTGATTTGGAAATAAGAGACAAGAATGGCAAAGAGAATGTAGTTGTTGACCAATTATTACATTTGAAAAGTGAAGCAATTGTTTGAAATGCACAGTTGCCCTTGATTTAATCATTCCCCGATGAACAACTTCTTGCCATCTAAGGTGATGAACCATGGTATGCTGGTTTTGTTAATTTTCGTACTTGTGGTATTATTAGAGATTATCCAAACTTTCAGAAGAAGAAAAGGTTCTTTTCTCAAGTGAAGCACTACATGTGGGATGAGCCCTACCTTTTAAACTATGGACCTGATTAGATTAATAGGAGATCTATTCCGGAGGTTGAGCAAGAAATCATACTCAAGTTCAGTCATGAGTTTGCATGTGGAGGCCATTTTGGTGCCAAGAAGATAGTAGCCTAGGTTCTTCAATCTTGTTTTTTTTGGCCTACTTTGTTTAAGTGTGATAGGTGCCAAAGAATGGGCAACATCATCGGTAGAAATTAGATGTCTTTGCATAACATTTTGGTGGTGGAGATCTTTGACGTTTAGCGCATTGATTTAATGGGACCATTCCCACCCTCTTTTGTCTACAATTACATCCTGGTAGCGATAGACTACGTGCCTAAATGGGTAAAAGGAATTGCATCAAAGACCAATGATCATAGAGTGGTAATTAACTTCCTCAAGGACATCATTTTTTCAAGGTTCGGAATGCTAAGAGCTATCATCAACGATGGTGGTACTCATTTCTGCAACAAGCCATTTGAAGCCTTGATGAAGAAGTATGGAATCACACATAGAGTGAGCACACCATATCATTCCCAAACTTCTGTCTAAGTGGAGATAAGCAATAAGGAGATCAAGAATATTCTAATGAAGATTGTGATTTCTATAAGGAAAGACTAGTCCACGAAGTTACATGATGCGCTTTGGGCCTACAAAACAGCTTATAAGACTCCTATTGGGATGAGCTATCAGGACCCATCCAAAAATCCCCAAGATTATCGTGGGACGTGCCTGCTCCCGTCTGACACGAAGTGTCAGACCAGGGATAATTCCATCCTTATCCCAACTGAGACTATCAGAGAGTGCCGGGATCCGGAGGAGGAGTGTGATGTCTCAGTCTCTGCTACAGCCGACATCAGCTATCTATATGAAGGGCATTAAAAACATGAAAGCTGTGAGTGGACAAAACAATAATTTATAAAAACATTTTCATAAAAAGCCATTTATGGCCTTCACTAAAAAGCATGCATGCATTCAAAAACTATTTTTCGAAACATTCGTTGGGGTCGTGGCCCAAAATCCAAAATAAGGAAACCTAGATTGAGTCTCTTTTCCAAACATGAAACACAGGGTCTCAACCCAAATCCAACACGCGTGGGTCTCAGCCCAAAACCATTCTCCGTTAAGCTGTATACATATATAAACCCGTCCTCGGCATCTCATGTGCCTAGTCAATAACCCGTCACGATATATCTATCAGTGTGCACACTACTCGGGGTCTCACTCCGAGTCTACCCCCAGAATCTACGACGTCTGGGAGGAATCGTCCAAACTCCAGGATCTACGACGTCTGGAGGACGGTCTGCGGACCCAATTCGAGACTATACTATATCTCCCATTCCTGGAATGTGCTCCCTCTTGGAGTCACTTATTCCAGGCAGTGGATCGTGACACTCCAGGATCAACGACGTCTGGAGGAGACCAATACGCTCATAAAGGAGGGTATATACACATAAGTGTGAAAAACCACAATTGGGACTTAAGCTCGATATCACAATCAACTAGGCCTCTAGCCCGATTTCACAATTTAACTGGGCCTCAAGTCCGAACTCAAAATCAACTAGGCATCGAACCTAATACCTCAGGGTTAGTATGGATTCTGATCATAGTTATGCGTGCAACCATCAGTCCAGGACTGCTCTCAATCCTAGTATGTCGTCGTGAACATATCAATCGCCACGACCACCTCTAGATAATGGTGTACACATCACCGATTGATATCCTATGTCGTTAGCACTCCAAAGTCAAGCCTCTAGTGGCTGCTCGACAATGGGACGTGCCTCGTGACCTCTCCGGAAGGAACACATCCCCAGTCTGGCGGTGAGCGTCGTATCGTCGGTCGTCGTGCACACAGCACCCATCACGACCACGACTTAGAACCGAAGGTCAGCAATAGGGCCATATGCCTGAGACAAAACCAAAACCAAATGGGTCTCATGCCCGGTTTTACCTTTTCAAAATCATTTCATTTAAACCAATATCATAGACGCGTATAAGCACGTATAAAACTAAAGCCTCGAAATATGTGCAAATACATAAACACAAACAAATGCACTCATGGCATCACAAAACATGTATTAAAACACTTATAAAACATTTATGTATGCATCGATTCATAAAAGAAAGTCCACTCACAGACCGTCGGAGCTGCCGCCTCGATATGTGCGCCATACGCCTTCCCGAGCTAATCACCATCTTCGGGGTTCCCAAACCTGTCCAAATCGTTTTAGAGGCTTACTAACTACTTAAATAACCCCTCGTTAAAGCCCCTTCATTTTTCGAGATTTTTAACTATTTTTAAAATCGGTCCTAAACCTTCGGGCATCCCGAACTATATCAAAACTGTGTTCGATCGAGAAACCAGTCCCAAAATGTTCGTTACATCGAATAGATGATTTCACATGTTGGAACCATCCCCAAACTCCTCCCCACGCACCTCCACGCGCCACCTGAAGGCCCTGCACGTGGGCTTTACGTGCCTGCATAGTATCCATCTTCAACTTCTAGCCGAACTGGTCTAGCTGGTTCACTGGTTCATCCGTTCCAACTGGACCAGCGTGACCAGTTTAGGGCCCTAATTTCCTATTTTTTCGTCCTTTTTCTTCCTTCTTTCCACCAATCTTTCTTAATCTATCCTATGAATCCTTTTATGCAATCAAAACTAGGAAACCAATCCTAAAACCTATGGGTTCAAGAATCCAATTAAACCCAAAATTTCCAATCCATGTTCTGGGCATAACCAAGGGCTAAAACTCAATACTAAGGGTTATATTAGGCTCCTAGGATCATTATAGGAAGGTTTGTGGGTTTAGATTGGGCCTACTTGGTCGGAAGTGCAATTCGGTGGCTACCCACCAAAAACTGCTCACGGTCGTAGGAGGGCTGGCTGAGGCGTCCTCAGCCACCCTTTTTGGTCGTGAGTTCCCACTGCCGTCCACGACGGTCCTACCACCAGCCACCACCTCTCTCAGTCTAACCATCATCCTCAACTCCTCTCCTGGCATCACACAAAATCAAAAGGGGAAGGGTAATGGGTTTTGGGGTTCATCGGAGTTGGATTGGATGAACACAGACAGGGGGAATGGATATGCATGTGTCTGTGTTAGGTAAGAAATGGATGGGTGACACTTGTCACTCATCCATTCGGCCTGCTTCAAATATCTGGGCAGCACTCGAGGACAAAGTCCACTTTTGCCTCGTAAAGCGTGCCATCGTAAATAGTTCCTCAGAACTTCCGTGAACCGTAACTTTTCTGTCGAAAGTCTGATTTTGACGTGCCGCCTGTCTACGGATTCGTGACGTCCCAATCAACGTCACGGTCATCGGTCCTCTTCCATCGGACCTCCCGGGTCAAAAGTAAACTTTTCACCTTCTTTTAGGGGTAAAATCGTAATTTCACCCTGAACATTCGTTAATCCTCGGCTAATTCCCAATTAACCTCACTAATCCGTCATTAATTCTTAATTAATCCCCATAATTCGGGACGGGTCGTCACAACCTTCATCCCTTAAATAATTTCGCCTTCGCAATTCAAACCAACCCAATTCCACAACCAAACTAAGGAAATTCAATAGTGTCCTTCTACTCGCCACTCTGGTGTAAAATTACCAGTCCGTCACAAACGCCGTATTCGCCGGTTCCGATCGTTGACTCTCGAGAGCTCCAACTAGACTCATCGGTCCTCCACAAAACGCCGTATTTGTCGGTCCCGATCGCCGACGTGTAAAATTACTCGTGTAAAATTACCCGTCCATCTAAAGCTCCAACTAGACTCACACCAATCGCGTTCCGATCGTTGACTCTCGAGAGTCTTCACGTCGGATCGTAAGTCTCACACGAGACGTCGACACTCGTCGATCTCGCCTATCATCATTTTTGACAGGTCCGCAATACTAGCTAACATCAAGTCGGCTTTTCAGCCTGATGGTTCTTCTCATCTGACAACCGAAGTTGATATCCTATTCAGCATCGGATTCGACAATTATCCTCATTACTCCCATTGAGCGATATCTCATCTCCTGACACTCAACGATTCGTAACTGAAATCCACTGTTCATAGGAACACCATTCCCCTCTAACATTCTCTAAGTCCACGACCACGATCGTGATTAGCAGGTAACGCTCGGCTCCACTTCGCTTTCGCTGCGCTACTCTGATATTGACTCGCTCTCGAGTCCCCACATCGTATAGTATTTCACATCACTCATCGATCTACACTGACATCTTGGCTCACTCAAGTCGTAACTACCGCATCAGGTATTCTGTCGAAACACATTCGACATCTCACCCATCTCGGGTATATCTGGACCCCAATCGAATACTCGTCTTAGCAGGAATCATCACACACAGTCACTAGGGTTCCTCTGGCCCGCACCATGCCTTATGGGCAATCAAGAGGTTTAATCTCGACTTCACAAAAGCTGGAATGTCAAGAAAGCTACAACTCAATGAGCTTGAGGAGGTAAGGAATGAGGCTTATGAATGTGCAAAGATTTTCAAAGAAAGGACGACGTTTTACGATGATAAAGCTCTCGCAAGAAAGGTATTCTTCCCTGATCAGAATATTTTATTATATGACTCTCGTTTACGTCTCTTTCTAGGTAAACTTTGGTCTAGATGGGTTGGACCTTTCAAAGTGATCAAAGTGTATCCTCAAGGAGCAGTTCAAATAAAGAACATTAGCAATGGTAATAGTTTCAAAGTTAATGGCCACAGATTAAAGCCGTACTTGATAGCTGATATGGATGTTCCCATTGTACATATGGTGGATACTCTTCCATTCCATTAAGCTCATTTGCTACCACGTCTTGCCTAGACGTTAAATTCAACACTTGTTGGCAGGCAGCCCAACCAAGTTCTATCTTTTTAACCTTTTAACTTATTTACTTCTTTTCTTTCTCTGCTTTCATACACCCTTTGCATTGCATGCCTTCTTTTCTATTTTATACATTGAGGACAATGTTTAGTTTAGGTTTGGGGGTAGTGAATTGAAAATTTTTGGTTGCTAAAGAGTCAGACTATCAGAGAATTGTTGAAACAATGCAATGTAATCCTTATGCAAACTAATGCATACAATCGTCATTTAGAAGGAAGCCTTGAATAGTCTTCTAATTAGGTGTTCATTCTGACCTATTGTGCTCTTAGAATCATGGTGAATAAGGTATTTGATCAAACAAATGAAGAAGAATAGTGGAGACTACCCTTGTGATGTGTTGAGCCTCTTTGCTTTCTTGAGAGTGTCTAATTTGTTTCTACTCCAATTCTTTCTTTCTAATTCACTCTAATCTGATCTCATTATCATAATTTCAGATATCACATGCCCTTCATTTGTGAAGTAGCCCTTTTGAAGTGATACTAGATTTTGTGTGCATAAGCTTCTAAAAGCCTTCTCTAAATCCTACCTTTGTGTTCTCCATTAGCCATTTCGCAGCCAAACACATGTAGCCATTTATTTCATAACCTACATACCTTCCCTTTTGTATCTCACTTTGAGGTACCTAGCTTAATTGTGACCATAACCTATAGCTTGGAATGTACCAAGGTTGTTGAAAGTGGAAGTTTGATGCAAGGAGAAGTATTCCCACTGTTAAATCAAGGGTTCATGAACAATAAAAGGAAGCTCAGGTCAAAAGAAGTTCATATCAGAAGAAAAGTGAACTTAAATGAAGTAAAATTTGAGAGACAAAAAAAAAGATGAAAGAAAAGTAAAAGAAAAAATTCAAGTATGATCTGAGAGAAATGCATCGATGGAAAGTTTATTCCATTCAACTTAAAGTGAGCAAATGCTGGGAATGACATCAAGTTGTGTAAAGTAATTTTTCAATAGCCCTTGGTATGATTCTAAGTTACTTGTTCTT
Source organism: Prinsepia uniflora (assembly GCA_032719365.1). Lineage (NCBI taxonomy): Eukaryota > Viridiplantae > Streptophyta > Magnoliopsida > Rosales > Rosaceae > Prinsepia > Prinsepia uniflora. The sequence continues at coordinate 44,604,926 of CM064872.1, read as the reverse complement.
ATCCTTCCTTCATTTTTTTCCCTCAACTAAGCCCCATTACAACCTATATAGATTAATACCTATGTTGATCATTTGGGAAATGACATGTATGCTGGGAGTTATGTGCTTAATCTAATTCTTATTTTTCAATTCTTTCATGAGAACTATCCTGAAATTGTGCCTTTGTTTCTTATACTTCATATGTGAGAATAATTGCTTTCAGATTACATATCTTCACTCACATATGTTTGATAGAGAGATTAAACCTTAGGGCCTAGTGATTGAGTGAATCTGTGAGACCTAGAGTTGAGACGAATTCTATCTTCAGGTTTGGGAATGATACCTATGAAGCCATGAAACTAAGAATATATGTGTTCACTTGCACACTAATTAGTTGCTGACATGGTGAATTCAAGAAGGTGAATGTATGACTAAAGTTTCATTGGTTCACATTACTTTGTTTCCATAATGTTTTAACCCTTGTTTTCAATAGTCTTGATGGTGTTTGTGGGTGTCACCTTTGTTAAACCCTCGGGAGACAAAACTCCTCCTACTAGGCACACCTAGGGGTTTAAATGTTCTATCTTAGGAAGATCGAGTCATTATTTTAACTGTGCTTTGGTAGTTTGTTTCCTCGAGGACTAGCAAATGATAGGTTTGAGGGTCTTTGTTAGGTCATATTTTATGCATTTTGCCATGCATTATTATCATTGATGCAGTATTATTATCTTTCATCACATAGGAGAAAATGATAATTTTTGTGAGAGTAGTGCAGGATTGGACATTACATCGAATTACAAAGATTTCGGTGTAAAATGGAAGAAAGTCAGAGTTGACTAAGCTTATTTAGGGAGCAACGAAAAAATAACTTGGAAAATAAGAAGCTGTCACTATTCACACGTCACTATTCACGTGAACAATATCTGACTCCCTTTCTTTCCTTATTTTCCCTCATGCTTTCTTACCTATATAAACCCTCTTTACTCTCAAAATAAACCCTAGCCTCCACAGAACAAAAAAATCAGTTTCACTCTTCTTTTTAATTCTCCTTATCTTCCATTCAGAAAACCTCAAGAATAAAACTCATCATTCTATTTCCCTTCCATAACCATCCCCTTTCTTCCATCCTTTTCCATCTCTCTCCCATATTCATCAATCTCTCATCATAAAAACCCAAAATTCCTTCATCACATTCGTCATCCATCATCTCTATTGTGTGAAGACGAAGCCGTTTCAGTTATGGACAAGAATACTGCCTTCTACATAGAGTTTTCTACATCCATGTGTTTAATTAGTGTTTTTATGTTGATTAGATACATGCATAGCTAATTTCTCATCTTGGGTTCTTGATGGAATCATGTAAACTCAATTCTATGTTATGATTGAAGTATTCCGATTCTTACAAACTCTTCTTTTTTTCATTCATTTTAGTTATTGATTGATATGTGATTCTGGTGCTTGATCACCATTAGGGTTCCATATGCCTAGTTAGACTTAGAGCACATGCCATACATAAGTTTAATTGATTTATGAATGAAAGATTAGGGTAAGTGAGTACATGTGATGCCACTGAATCTGTTTGGTCAATGTTATTTGTTTTCTCATATTTAAAGGCTTTCTAGGAGTAATCTAAAAGTACATGCCATACTTAGGTTGTATTCAGAAGGACTAGATAGTGTTCCACATGCCATGGCCTATCTTTCTTAAGTGAAAACAATACTTAGAGCAGGTTTGGAAGAACATAGTACATTAGTTGCTGTTTTCATAGAATTAAGGTTACATAGGTGAAGTCAAGACCCTAGGTTCCATCTCCACACTTTTCTAAATCCTTGCCTTAATCTATCTTCATTTACTTAAACTTTTAATTTCAGTTTTAAGTTCTTACATATCATAAAATATTAATCATCAGATGGCCGAGGGCCGAAGACCGTTACGTAGATCGAATCGTTACGAATCCATAGACACACGGCACGCCGAAATCGGACGTCGAACAGAGAAGTTACTGTCACGGGAGAGAAATTGGGGATTTGCGTCTCGGGATCCGAATAAAATATTAATTAATTCTGATTGGGTAGATATTTTTGATGGACCGTTGGATGAGTGACAAGTGTCACTCATCCCATGAATTGGAACCCCTAAATTGTGGGTCTATGTCTATTGGCCATTTTAAAATATATTTTATTCTCCTCAATTAAATCCCAGCCATCCATCTCATGTTCCGTCACTGATCCTCACCGTCCATTTCTTTATCCAAATAATCATCAGATTTTCATCATCGATCTTCTTCCATTCCCTTTATTCTCCAATGAACCCGAGCGCCCAAACCCCACGATTAACCCACTAAGTCTCATCAAATGTGATTGAACTGTGAATGAGAGAATGACAGAAGGCGTTGAGGGCGATGCTGGTGGGTCGAGTCGCCATGGACGGTGGCTGACGGTGGCCTTGAAACCTGTGAGGCACTTGTGAAAAACAGAGGACGGGGGGACGAGTGAGAAACCAAGCCCCTTGAAACGTGATTCTTTGGTGATCGGTTGTTCATCGAAGTTAACTAGGGAGATGAGGGAAGACCAGTAATGGCCACCGTGACACACGATAACAGAGGGGTAAGATGTCGTGAAATGTCCATTTCAATTCAAAAATGGTATGTTTGGTTATATGGAGTGTTGATCGTTTATGATGATTAGACTTTGTTCCTTGAGATTCCAGGGGTCGAATGGGCTGGAAGCCATGGACAACGGTGGCCTGAGACGCAATAACACCGAGAGGGAAAAGCAGGGTTCATTTCTTCGCAATGGGAGGTACGTTTGAGCTTATAAATTCAGGTTTTGATTATTGGAATCCATTAGAAATGAAAGGACAAACCTAATGGGATTAAATGGGATAGAAAACAGGCTGAAATGGACAGAAACCGTGAACGCCGGTTCAGAGCAGGACCGGATTTCCAGAACCGGTTCAGACCGGGTCGATCTGAGGAGGAAGATGAACAGTACCCGGCGCGTGGGTTTCACGCGAAGGCGGTTCAAACGGCGCGTGGGGGCGTGTGTAGGGTATTTTGGGGGGAAACTTCCAACATGACTTTTAATCAATTCGATGTAATGAACATTTTGGGACTGGTTTCGTTTCGATCGAACACCGTCTCGATATGTTTCGGGATGTCCGAAGGTTTAGGATCAAATTTAAAAATAGTTAAAAATTTGGAAAAATTACAGGACTTGAATGAGGGGTTAGTGACGAGGTTTGTAACCCTCTAGTGTGATTTGGACATTTTTGGAAGTCTCGGTGATAGTGGTGGGGCACGGGAAGGTCTATGGCACGCGTATCGAGGCTACAACGTGGGACAATTTGTGAGTGGACTTCGTTTTCTAAATTGTGTTGCATACATAACTATTTTATATATTTTATGTACATGATTTCTATGATGATTATTGTGGAACTGGTGGATTATACGATTACATGTATTTCGAGGTAAACCCGTATTTACACGCTTTTCGAGGTTTACGAGCTCATGTTGGGGCTATGTGATTGTGAGTCTAATTATGGTTCTATGGCATGGTTTTGGTTTTGGAAAGATGAATTCGGGCATGAGACCCATTTAAATTATGTAGTCAGGCCAGCGGCCTAGTGATTTACAAAATCGGGCTGAGACCCTTTTGAGTCTTGTAATCAGGCTAGGGGCCCAATGGTTTACAAAATAGGGCATGAGGCCGAGTCGACTTTTATAAATGTGATTTCGGGTCTGGGACCCTATGTTTCATAAACGTGATTTCGGGTCGGGGACCCTAAATTGATTTAGATGTCTTATGGAGATTTCGGGCAGGGCCCATTGTGATGTTTTGAAATAACTTTATAAAACTATTTTCCATATACCATCTATAATGGTCCCCTCCAGGTGTCTGGGACACTGGGGAAGTCACGGTGCATTGCCTGCGAGGGGTCATCATACGGAGCTGCCGAACCGTATGGTGACTCAGGAGCAGGAATGTTATGATTAGACATCTCGGACGTCAGACATCTAGGATGTCGGAGATATTGACCTGGAGAGACCCCAGGTAGGACGTGTTGCTTATTACCGTGAGATATGACGTCTGGGACGTCAAGCGTCTGGGACGCTAGGCATCTGGGATTCCGAGGATGGTTATGTGGCAAATATGGACTATTGGATCTATGAAATGGTTTTTCGGTTGGATTTGTGTTTATGGATTTGGGTAGTGGCCCACGTGATTTTGGATTTACGGTTTTTGGGAAAAGGCCCTAATGGCTATTTGAGTAAATGTTTTGATTACTGATTTCCGATGCATGCATACTTTTTAGTGAAGGGCTTATATACCTTTTTATGAATTTGTTTTATGATATTGTTGATTTTTGTCCACTCATAGTTATGAATGGTTTTAATGCCCTTCAAGTTGAACACGGATGCGATCTGCAGTAGTGACCGAGAGATCGCACTCCTTCACCGATCCTGGCTCGCTCTGGGAGCCCCGTATGGGTTGAGGTACGTATTATCCCTTGTCTGACACTTCATGTTATACAGGAGCATGACAAAACCCACGTTAATCCCGGGGTAATTTGGATGGGTCGTGTCAAGTGGTATCAGAGCGAGGTTGTAGCTATTCGGTAGTTCTTGATGTACGCGCAGGTCGAGGATGTGATGTCTCCACGTGATCATCCTGTTACCAACCTGATTGAAGGACGCCGGATAGGTAGTTTTTGGAATCGAATAGTGGATAGTATGTGATTGGCCCGATACGTCGTGCGTTACTGTGATTCGACCCAAGTGGGGTTGTGTGTGACGAATTGGTATTGTGGGACCATTGGTTCGGTCATGTGATGTTATATTGTGGTGCTGCTAGGAGCACCTGGGTTTGGGGAACCCCATTTGAGTAGTGATTTGGAAATGTGAACCTCAGTTGAGTAATGGTCTAAAAATGTGAACCTTAGTGGTGATTGCTAGTGTGAGGGATGTTGGTACATCAGAGTTAGATGATGACCTTAGTGGTGGAACCCAGTTGCGTTGATGGTAGGATTGGATTGACGTTCATACGATGTCAGGACCGCGAGGTCGGTCAGATTGTGGATTGTATTGCAGAGAGCAGTTGGGTTCGGAGGAACCCTAGGGTGTGATTGTGGAATCCTAGTTTATGATGGATTGGAAACGTGAACCTTAGTTGTCATTGATGAACCAGTATCGTGAGCCAGTAGTTGCTGAGGATTGGATGACTTTCCGAAGTCGGGGTGGTCTGTCGAGTCGAACCCTAGATTGTGACTAGTGGATGGGAACTTGTGCTGCGAAGAGCGGTTGAGGTCGTGGATGACCATGTGGATGACTCTAGTGAGTCTAGTGAGAACTATGGAGATTGGTTATCCGACATGAAGTGAAATGATGGGATTCGATCCACGGGTACGGTTATGAGATAAGATATGGAATCCTGAGTTGGACCGAATAATAGTGTGATGTGTAGATGTGGATCTCGATAGCGATGACTGTTGGTCGATAGTCATGTGGAGATGACTGGCTATTGAAGGTGATTGACGTAGTTGTGGTAGTTGAGGATCGGGGGACGTTCAAGGAACGTTCAATAGCTTGTTGTGGATTGTCAGAATGGTGGTACCCATAGTTGTGGGGTACGAGAGAGGCAGAGTTCCTTTCACCTGAGCGGAGATGCAGGGTTGTTGCTCGGTATGAGTAACAACTCAGGGTTGTCTAATTCACACGCAGTGTGTTGATGTCGGTGATTGTGATGACGATGAGCCACGAGTTGGGATGTGACTCCGTCGTGATGGGCATATATTCGGTATTTGAGATTCGGTAGTGGTTGAGTGATGAACTGAATGGGATCCAGCAGAGATTGTGATGTGTTGGGATAAGTCCCAATAGTTATGAGATGACAAGTGATGAATGGATGAAAGAGGTATGATTGAGACATGAGGAATCTTGGGATGACGCAGGGGACGTCATAGAAATTAATGGATTCGGGGAGTTGTCGTCAACTCCGAGACTTGTGTGATTGTACGTTTCTAGTATACCCAGAAAGTACAAGGAAATTTTTTAAATTGGAAAAGTCGAGGAAAATCGTTGGTAGTGTTGATGTGGGATTTTGTCATTGTGAATAACTTGGAGACCCGAGAGTTGAGCCTATGAAGGTTGAGATATGAGAATGAGATAGTAATGAATTACGTCCTTTCGGATGTGCATAAACAGTTATGAATGAACATTAGGTCTGAGTAATGGATTGATTGCGGACTCGTGGTTGTCCAAGTGAGTTGAGGATTTGGGAAGTCCAGTGGTTGGACTTGACATCTCGTTGGAAGCATGTCTGTTTCCAACGTGGTTGGGACTTCAGCTTCGAAAAGAGTTTTGATTGAGGAGACGAGAGGAGTGCCCGTTTCAGTATTAGTGATGGGTATATTGAAGTTATCGGGGTGACTTCTTATTTTCTACCCGGGGCAGACGATGGTTGTTGTTACCAGTACGTTGATTCTGGATGAGGGTGAATGTCAGGACTATCATCCTGCGTAGGGAGTTAAGACGAGGGGAGTCCAGATAGGACAAGATGAGTAGAATGATGACGTGGAATGACAAGGATCGATATGAGGCAATTGGAGAGAACCCACAGTCTAGACGTGTTCCATCTTTGAATGAATGATTAGATGTGAAACATTTTTGGGACGATGTGATAGGATGCCGATTCGTTTAGGGTGTAAGACCCTATGGTTTGAAATCTGGTAGTTAACTGTGCGGATCCTAGGTGGATCAAGATCGTGATGTTGAAGAAATAGGATGTTGTGACGATCTAGGATCGTGACGTTTATGATTGGAATTGTGATGTTGATCTGGATCGCGAGGTGGATGATCGGATGATATGACATTCATGATCTGGGATCGTGACGTTAATAATCAGGTGATGGTAGTGATGGATTTGGATCATGACCTTGTTGATCAATGTAGGTGGAGAGCTTATTACTCTTACTTGGACATTTGGATATGGAGATGTTGATACCGACTTCTTTTTGAGGTTAATCCCATGTGACATATAAATAGAATGAGTAGGTATCCGACAAGGTCGGATTGGTCAGTCTTAGATATATGGATGATGGGATTAGCTTCCTTTCGAAGTCAATCGAATATGATACGGTAATTGAGTGAGCGAGTATCTGATAGGTTCAGAGTTGGTGCGTCTCGGTAGACGTGATTGAGATTGGATGAATGTTGGATGGATGTACGTACTCAGTGCGTTGTGCGAGGACTGTCATTGGACAGGCGTAAGTAGTGCCTGGTGGCGGTATATAGGATATACCAGGGGTATGTGGATGAAAGTGTTGGTAATCAGCTTGGTTCCAATATCATTGGATTGGTAGAGGACGTGAACATGATATTGAGTACTATGCACTAGGCTAAGTGATTTTTGACTGATTCAGTGATTGTATGAGCAGGTGCTCAGAGCCATGGATGGCTAATGGAACCTTAGAGATAGGATGTACATTGCTGCTGGGCAGGTATTCGATGGGGTCGAGTTACTTACAGGTAGAGTGAAATGTTGGTATACGTTTACTCGGATTGAGTGAGTTGGTGGTTGGTGTAACCACGGGTTGTCTTACGTGGATTGGCTGCTCTGTGACTCTCACTAATGCAGCATTGATTATGAGGAAATTTTGGTACAAGGTACTTTGGTGCGACTTTAGAGTGAGTCAATGTGGTAGAAAAATTGTGAGGAATTCAGGAAATGTGGAGAAATTGTGAGATTTGGTAACTCTCGATGTGGGAGAGATGTTGGATTGATTTGTGACTGGTGAGTGGTGACGATTTGGCTGCATGTGTCAGCATGGATTAATGAGTAGGATTCGGTGACTCCCGGTGGGGGCAGATGTCAGAGTGGATTAGTTATTGAGATAAACCGTCAAGTCGAGTTAAATATGTTAGAGTAAGGGTAGAATTATCAAGTGCTCGGATCGTGTGATCAATTTCACTCGAGGTGGTCGAGTGTAATCGGTACGATGTGAGTCCGTGATGTAACGTCTGGCTGCGGACAAGTATCGTTCTGGTTAGTGCGTGTACAAGTGTGAACATGGAGTGAGACCGAATTATTTTCCACGAGGTGGATGTGGAATCGAGATAGTTGGAATTTCAAGGACGAAATTATTTAAGGGGGAAGGTTGTAACGACCCGTCCCGAATATCGAGATTAAATATTTAATTTCAGTACCCATCCCAATCCCCCCAGGATTAACAGGGGACGCTCCTGATCCTTTCTAACACGGAGTGTCAGACTAAGGAAAATTTGAACCTTTAGCCCGACCGACTTCCAGAGTACGCCAGGATCCGGATGAGGTATGTGATGTCTCGGTCTCTACTACAGTCTGCACCCGTAATCAACCTGAAGGGCATTGAAAACAGAAAGATTGTGAGTGGAAGAAAAATAATAAGTTTTGTAAAACACATTTCATCAAAGACTTTTATGCCCTTCACTAAAAAGCATGCATGCATAGGAAAACCATTTATCAAACCACATATGTTTCAATAACCAAATCCATACGGGCCCCTGCCCAAAACCATTTACAGAAATCTAGAACATAATAAACATATGTGGGATCTCAGCCCAAATCCATTTATCAATCATACAACACAATTTTGTAAATCCAAGAAATTATGTTTATCAATATATATCATATAACCAATTCTATCACGATATCTAGAGCTACGCGCGTGCTACCTGGGGTCTCAAAGCCCAAGTCTCCCCAGGGTCCACCAAGGTCAATGTCCATAGATCAATGACCCTCCTTGGGGGTTATATTACATAGCCTTTCTGAGAGTAAGGAACTCAACGGGGGGGACTCCACTCAATCAATGCTCCGTGACTACTCCAGGGTCCACCCAGGCCAACGACCTTCCCCGGAGGAGACAATTCATATATAAAGGATGGTATACGAAAAACCTTTTGAAATCATTCTTAAAACCTTTCAAGGATTCATGCCCGGTCCCCATAAACCTTCATGAGTCATAAAAAACTTTCAAGGGCCGAAATCACAATCTTAAAACATAACTGGGTCCTAAGCCCAAATCCACATACAAACTGGGCCTCGTGCCCGATTTCGTAAAGTAAATGGGCCTCGTGCCCGATTTCGTAAACCAAATGAGCCTCGTGCCCGATTTTGTAAACCAAATAGGCCTCGTGCCCGATACGTAAGTCAACTGGGCCTCGAGCCCGATAAACAAACCAATTGGGCCTCGAGCCCAATACCTAAACCAACTGGGCCTCTGGCCCAATGCCTTGTTAAATCAAATGGACTTCAGGTCTGAGAGTTCGTAAATCAAATGGGTCTCGTGCCCGGTCCATATTTCGAATTCTAAAATCGATTTAAGAACCAATTGGGCCTCTGGCCCGAGAACGTAACTAAATGAACTTCGAGTCTGAGGGTTTCCAAAAAAAATGGGTCTCGCACCCGAGTTTACCTTTTCAAATCCAAAATCATTTCCAAAACTATAAGCACAGAAAATCAGTGCAAAATCGTAAACATCGATTTACGTGCAAGGACGTAAATCGCTTCGAAATACGTGAAACCATGTAATTCACCAATATCTAAATCAACATCATAGAACCATATCTATAAGCCATATAAAACATTTATGCATGCATCACAGTTTAGAAATCAAGATCCACTCATAGACCGTCCCAAGCTGCCGCCTCGGTTTGCGTGCTGTAAGCCTCACCGGGCTAATCGTCGTCACTAGGACTCCCAAACATGCCCAAATGAATCTAGAGGGTTACTAACTACCTTATTAACCTCATTGAAGCACCGTATTTTTTTTGAATTTTTAAGTATTTTTAAACTCGATCCTAACCCTTCGGATGTCCCGAACATGATCGAGACGGTGTCCGATCGACATGAAACCAGTCCCAAAATGTTCGTTACGTCGAATTGAGTGTTTCACATGTTGAAAACTTATCCAAAATATGCTTCACGCGCCCCCACGCGTGGTCCAAAGGGGCTGCGCTTGAGCCCACACACTAGCACTATTCACCTTCTTCTTCCTCTAGCGAACCCGGTTCGCCTGGTTCGAATCGGACCGAACCGGTCTGAATCGACGTGACCGGTTCATTGTCCAATCCCTCCTATTTTCGATCCAATTCAGTCTATTTTCATTCTAATCTCTTCCTAATCTCATTTCCTATCTTTCTAACATTTAAAATCATGAAAAAGGATTATGAATCTCACCTTCCATGATTAAACCATAAGCTTGAACTTCAAGCTCAGTTTCCTAGCCTTCTATCAACCCATTTCCTTCAAAATCGATCCTCATCAAGTTTCCTTGGTCCCTAGGTCATAATACAATCGAAAGGGACTCAAAAAAAAATCAAAACTAAGCTTTCAATTTGTGAAATTATATTGGGCTCTCGAGTTTATTCAAGTCGATACGTAGATCGAGTCGATACGAATTAATAGACAGGTGGCACGCCGAAATCGGACGTCGAACAGAGAAGTTATGGTCACGGGAGCGAAATTGGGGATTTGCGTCTCAGGATCTGAATAACATATTAATTAATTCCGATTGGGTAGATATTTTTGGTGGACGCTTGGATGAGTGACAACTGCCACTCATCCCATGAATTGGAACCCCTAAATTGTGGATCTATGTCTATTGACCAATTTAAAATATGTTTTATTCTCCTCAATTAAATCTCAGCCATCCATCTCATGTTCTGTCACTTATTCTCACCGTCCATTTTTTTTATCCAAATAATCATCAGGTTTTCATCATCGATCTTCATCAATTCCCTTTGTTCTCTAATGAACCCGAGCGCCCAAACCCCACGATTAACCCACTAAGTCTCATCAAATGTGTGTGAACTGTGAATGAGAGAATGACAGAAGGCGTTGAGGACGGTGATGGTGGTCGAGACGCCGTGGACGGTGGCTGATGGTGGCCCTGAAACCTGTGAGGCACTTGTGAAAAACAGAGGACGGGGGAACGAGTGTGAAACCAAGCTTTTTTAAACGTGATTCTTTGGTGATCGGTTGTTCATCGAAGTTGACTAGGGAGATGAGGGAAGACCAGTAATGGCCACGGTGACACACGACAATGATAGAGGTGTAAGATGTCGTGAAATGTCCATTTCAATTTAAAAATGGTATGTTTGGTTATAGTTAGTGTTGATCGTTTATGATGATTGGACTTTGTTCCTTGAGATTCCAGGAGTCGAATGGGCTGGAAACCATGGCCAACAGTGGCCTGAGACGCAAGAACACCAAGAAGGACAAACATGGTTCATTTCTTCGCAATGGGAGGTAAGTTTGAGCTTTTAACTTTAGGTTTTGATTATTGGAATCAATTGGAAATAAAAGGACAAACCTAATGGGATTAAATGGGATAGAAAACGGGCCAAAATGGACAGAAACCGTGAACGCCAGCTCAGGGCTGGACCGAATTTGCAGAATCGATTCAGACCGGGTTGATCGTGAGGGCGCATGAAGGGTATTTTGGGGAAATTACCAACATGACTTTTAATCTATTCGATGCAACGAACATTTTGGGATTGGTTTCATTTCGATCGGACACCGTCTCGATATGTTACGGGATGTCCGAAGGTTTAGGATCAAATTTAAATATAATTAAAAATTCGGTAAATTTACGGGAATTGAATGAGGGGTTAATGAAGAGGTTTGCGACCCTCTATTGTGACTTGGACAGATTTGGAAGTCCCGGTGATAGTGGTGGGGCTCGGGAAGGTTTATGGCACGCGTATCGAGGCACCAGTGTAGGACGGTCTGTGGGTGGACTTCATTTTCTAAATTGTGATGCATACATAACTATTTTATATGTTTTATGTACGTGATTTCTATGATGATTATTGTGGCACTGGTGGATTATACGATTGCACGTATTTCGAGGTAAACCCATATTTACACCTTTTTTCGAGGTTTACGAGTTCATGCTGTGGCTATGTGATTGTGAGTCTAATTATGGTTCTATGGCATGGTTTTGGTTTTGGAAAGATGAATTTGGGCATGAAACCCATTTGAATTATGTAGTCGGGCCAAGGGTCTAGTGATTTACAAAATCGGGCTAGTCTCCTTTTGAGTCTTGTGATCGGGCTGGGCCCTGGTTTACAAAATCGGGCATGAGGCCCAGTTGACTTTTATAAATGTGATTTCGGGTCTGGGACCCTATGTTTCATAAACATGTTTTCGGGCTGGGGACCCTAGATGGATTTGTGATGTTTTATGGAGAGTTCGGGAAGGGCGCATTGTGATGTTTGGAAATGACTTTGTAAAACTGTTTTTTATATACCATCTTGATACGAGGATATGTGATGGTCTCCTCTAGGTGTCTGGGACACTGGGGAAGTCACAGTCCATTGCCTGCGAGGGGTCATCATACGGAGCTGCCGGACCGTATGGTGATGTTATGATTAGACGTCTCGGACGTCAGACATCTAGGATGTCGGAGATATTGACCTGGAGAGACCCCAGGTAGCACGTGTTGCTTATTACCGTGAGATATGACGTCTGGGACGTCAAGCGTCTAGGACGCTAGGCATCTGGGATGCCGAGGATGGTTATGTGGTAAATATGGACTATTGGATCTATGAAATGGTTTTTCGGTTGGATTTGTGTTTATGGATTTGGGCAGTGGCCCACGTGATTTTGGATTTACGGTTTTTGGGCTAAGGCCCTAATGGCAATTTGAGTAAATGTTTTGATTACTGATTTTTGATGCATGCATACTTTTTAGTGAAGGGCTTAAATACCTTTTTATGAATGTGTTTTATGATATTGTTGATTTTCGTCCACTCACAGTTCTGAATGGTTTTAATGCCCTTGAAGTTGAACACGGATGTGGTCTGCTGCAAAGACTGAGACATCGCACTCTTCCACCGATCCTGGCTCGCTCTGGGAGCCCCGTATGGGCTGAGGTACGTATTATCCCTTGTCTGATACTTCGTGTCAAACGAGAGTATGACAAATCCCACGTTAATCCCAAGGGGATTGGGATGGGTCGTGTCAATCCACCCCTACCATCCGCAAACGAGTGGGCAAGTCCAAGTGTCCGATAGGGAGATCAATGCGATCCTTGAGAAGACTGTTCATCCTAGCCGCAAGGATTGGTCCATGAGGTTGAATGACGCCCTTTGGGCTTATATGACAGCTTTCGAGACACCTTTAGGTATGTTCCCTTTTTTCTTAGTCTTTGGTAAAGGTTGTCATTTACCTGTAGAGCTTGTGCACAAGGCCTTTTGGGCGGTTAAGCGCATGAACATGGACCTAGACACTACTAGAATTCACCGAAAGTTGCAACTGAATGAGCTCGATGAACTTCGTAATGAGGCATATGAAAGCTCACGAATTTACAAGTAGAAGACCAAGGCCTTTAATGACAAGAACATTCAAAGGAAGATCCTTCAAGTTGGCCAACAAGTCCTGCTCTTCAATTCCGGCTCAAGTTTTTTTCCGGTAAGTTACATTCTCGTTGGTCTGGTCCATTCATTATCACTAATGTTTTCCCTCATGGTGCAATTGAAATTCAACATCTGGTTAAGCGAGAACCATTCAAGGTGAATGGCCATAGACTCAAGCCTTACTTTGGGACGTCTCCCATCCTCCTTGAGTCCCTCGAGGCCCCTGCACCTGCCTTTCCATGAGCTACTATCCTCATCTCGCCTAGATGTTAAATCAAGCGCTCCTAGTAGGCAACCTAGCCCTGGTTTGTTATCTTTCTCTTATGGATGTTTTTCACCTTCTAACTCATGACTTTGTCTTCCTTTTATGCTTAAAACAATGAGGACAATGGTTCATTTAGGTTTGGAGGTATTAGACTTAAGTTTAGGGGTACACAACTCAGTTTCTGTTTTGATTTCCTTGCTGTTTTTTTGTTTTTTGTTTTGAATTCTTTGCTTTTTTATTTTGTTTTGTGATGCTAGTTTTAGTGCCTAAACAAGTTAATATGAATGTATAGAACATGATAATTTCTTGTGGGTCGGCCCTTTTTTATGCGCCGCTTTACCCCGAGGAGCGAAGCAGCAACTATAAAGCGGATTCCTATTATTATGGAATAACTTTTTCTTCCTATCCTGGATTTGGAATCATCGTAAGGAGACGGCTGGGGGCTGTGGTTGCTAAGAATAATTGCCATGACCATTGAACTCACACTTGCACTTCACAATAGCATAATCAAGTGATCAAGCAACCAAAGTAATTGAATTTGAGCATGCTTAGAAAATTAGTGGAGACTACCATTGTGAGATCTTTGAGCTTAATTGCCTTTCTTTCTGAGTGATCTACTTGTTTCTACTCTTAAACACTCATCACTTTGTTCTTAATTGCACGATCTATTTTTATTTGCATTGTTGTTTAAAGAACCATATCTATTGGATTCTCTTGATTTGATGTGTAAGTGTTTATTAGATGTGATATAGGCTATGTATGTTTTAGCTCCTAAAGGCTGTTCTTTTCCCCGTCCATATTGCATGCTCCTTTAGCCCCTTTGAAGCCAAACACTTAGCAGTTTTGTTCTTCACCTACAATACGACCTAACCAAGTTATGAACCCGTTATAATGGCCATACCCTATGATCTAAACTTGTGTCAAAGTTGCATCAAATGAGATTTATGGTGAGGGGGAAATACGTTGATGGTTTGTGCTACTTATACTCATGTGATGGAAGTATGTTTGAATGGAAAAGATTGTTCGTTTAGTTGTAAATTGATGAAGTTATTGCATGATATTAACTCAGCTCATATAAACAAAAATGTATCAAGTTCATTAGTGAAAAAAGAATAGTATGCAAAAGAAGAAGAAGAAAAAAAAATTACAATTAGAAAAAAAAAAATTGCGTTAGGAAAAAAAAAAGCAATAAACTTTGAGTTGAGTCAAGCGAACCGAGTACCTCAATTAGACCATTGATGTAAGCTTAAGCACGCTTCATTTATTACTCAAGGTCCGAGTCATTACTTCTCATGCCTTGATGCGGTTTAGGTTCTTTGATTTCCAACTTTCCTTTCTAAACCCAAGAATCTAGCCCCATTACAACCTTTGAATGATGACCTATTGATCTTGCGAATAGTTATGTAAAGGATTAAGGTACGTGCCTCTGTTCTTAAACTTCAATTCCTTCATGAGAGCATTACTAACATATAAAGTGTTGTTCTTCATTGAAATTCATATGTGATTAACTTGATTGTCATTACATAAACTCATCATATATGCTTGTTGAGTGAAAGCCTTAGGATTCTTGTGTGTGCATTGAGTGATGCTTAGTGAGGATTAAAGTCGAGGTGAAATCTTTTTAGGGTGTTTAGATGACGTTGTTTTCTAGCTTGATCATTTGAGGTGTTGGTCTAAACACTTGACACTTGATTTCACGGTTCTGGCATGTTCCATGGTTTGTGTGAGTTTGTTTTCGATTCTTGATTCTTATTAACCTATTGTTACATGAATTCTAGCATTCTTTGTGATACGTAAAACGTTTGTGGGTATCGTGCTGCTATAACCCTCACGAGACAAAACTCCTCCTACTAGCTGAACCTAGAGATTTAAATGCTTATCTTAACTAGATCGAGTCTTTTGTTTTATATTTTTCAAAGCGACTAGAAAAAGATAGGTTTGGGGGTATTTGATAAGTCATGAATCAAGCATTGTTTCAATATTGATCCTTATGTCCTTTACTTGTATTTTGATTATAATTTTACCAAAAATAGGAGAAAATGATCCATTTTGTGAGACTTGTGGAGATTATGAAAGTTAAGTCAATTCTAAAGATAATGCAAAAAGAATAAAGGAAATCCGAGCCAAAATGAAGGAATAGAACTAAAATGAAGTTAAGGTCCCTAGCTGAAATCCCAGTTGAGACCCTCTCGGGTTTTGACTTTTAATTGGCATTTTTAAATGTCTTGGATGTAATCAAATTGCCCAAATAATCTCTAGGGGTTCCAATGAGGTGATAGCACGTGTCAAGACAATCAAGATTGACCAAGAAAATTGGTTCTTGCCTTTCTTGGCGGAGAGGCACTCCTAATCCTACAAGGAGTGTGTGTGTGTGTGTGTGAGACTTTGTGGACCAGTTTTGCCAGCCTTGCACGCCTAGATTTAGAGGAATATTTTAGACATTATGCCCCGGAATCCAGCTGGGAAAGTTGGCCAAAAGATCTATTAAAAGAAGCATTCCTATCCGTTCGTTGGAACCCAAGAAACTAGGATTTCTTGCCTTATCAAGTTCCTACTTTTTAGGGATTTGGGACAGCTGTCCCTTGGACGAATTTGCCTTCCCTTCTCAATGAGGAATGACATGGATTGACTTGGATAAGAAGATTTAAAGATGTCCTAATCAGATCTTGAAGTTAAAGTTGCAAGAAAGAAGGAAAATGAAGTTTCTTGGAAATCAAGAAACAATTATAATGTCAAATATAATGTCAAATATAATGAAGATTTTATCCTCTTTCCTTTATTTTATGACTTGTGATCTGACTTGGAAAGATATTAAATAAATTCCTAGTCAAATATAATGTCAAGAAGTGGATTAAAGAAGGAAAGGAAGACTCCTTGTTCAAGGAGGATTAAGAAATGCAGAAAGACTTTTCTCATGGCTACATTTATTTCCTTATTAGTTTAGGTCTTTGTTTTTGCTTTCTTTTAAAGAGATGCTAGGTCAGGTGTTAGGGGATATAAATAGTTGTTTTCTCATTGTTTTAGAATGCCCAATTTACCTCCTAAGGTCCCAAAACTCTGCTGAAATTCAGTCTCAAATTTACACATAAACTAGCCGCAATTTTCCCTTTGTTCTTACTTTTGATTCGAATCTTGCATCTTCTTTGTGACGTGAAGCTTGGGAGAAGAAGTGTTCGTGCCACTTCTTTCATGCACCATTCATCTTAGTATTTGTGTTTTTCAATCCCTAATCTCTTTAAGTTTATATGTGTAACGCCCAGGAAATTCGAAAAAGGAAAAGTTGGAAAGTTTGAAGGAAAATGACGATTTTGCCCCTGGAATTGGGCGAAAGGTTGACTTATGGTTTGAACGGTCAAACGGACTTTGACCGATGACCGTGACGTAGTTCGGGACGTCACGAGTTCATGGACGGGTGGCACGCCCGATTCCGACATTCGAGGAGAAAGTTATGATGTTCGGAAGTTAAAAGGTAATTCGGTAAATTGGCTAAAAAGGGGCCAATTGTTGACTTTTTGATCGGTATCGTGTTTGGACTTTCTGTAAGTACCGTTCAGTAGGTCTCGAGACGCTGAATCCGTAGACATGCGGCATGCGTCAATCGGGGTTCGGATGAAAAAGTTACGGGCCTGAGAACGTGAAGGGCAATTTGGTAATTTCGCAAAGAAGGGTATTTTGGTCTTTGTCCTTTTGTTATACTGATGAATCATTAAGTTGAATGACTCATTTAGTTTTTCAAGTGACATTTGTCACTTTAAGATGATGATTAGTGGCTTAAATTAATGGTGTAGACTCATTTGGGCGGTGAACGGTGGAATTGAAAGGGTGTGTGTGTTTTATGAATAACAAAAACCAGAGTAGGAAATATACTTGATCTCCAATGAAACCTGAAATTCTGGGGCTGAGTTTACAGGGGATTTAATGAACGTCAAAGAGACAAATGAAAGGAGATTGAAAGAGACTTTGAACCCAGCTGAAATCCGAAAAAAAAAAAACCCGAAAATACCTTTAAGGGAGCTAGGATCGAATTTGATGTTGTGCGTGTTTTTGAGGGAAATTGATGTTGCAGTTAGCCTTCTGGGATTGAGATGAGTCGAACCACCTAAAGAACGATGGAAATGGATGCTATTTTGGCTATGAACGGACTTGGTGACAGCAAAGGAATTCGAGGATTGAGTCGTGCAAGTGAAGAGTAAGAAGGATGTAATTGAGCTTGGGATTACGTTTCTATGGTTCCTGCGAAGCTTCTAAGTGGATCAATTGCACGAATTCGATGGAAATTGATGACATTCGAAGATAAATAGTCGTCGGTGTTCTTCGCAAAAAAATAGAGTTTGATTCAGAGGGATTGAGGTAGTTATTGTTGTCATTGACCTTACATCTCCAATTCAAGTTAAAAAGATCCTATTAGCTTCAACAATTGAAGAAATTGACTGAACATTGACAGGAATCCAGCAGGGTTGCATCGCAGGTAGCAGGACCCGTTTACCAGGTAAACGGGTCGAGAAGATGAACAGTAACGGTGATTGTAGCAGGCACGTGGCACCCACGCGCAACCACTTCCGGCGGCGCATGGGAGCACGTGAGTGGGAATCTCGAGGTGAGTTCAACATGAGTTTTGTCCTATTTAATGTAACGAACATTTTGGCACTGGTTTCGAGGAAATCGGACACCGTTTCGATATTGTTTCGAGGGTCCGAAGGTTTATATTATGTTTAAAATACATATTTAAATCCCGGAAAAATTGGTGAAAATTATGGGAAGTATATTGAAATGTTAGTGACCCGTAATAATGACTTTGGATAGGAATGATGACGTTCGAAATTTACGGAAAAACATGCAGGTCGGAAAGCGAGCGATATGGACGGTGTGTGAGTGGGCTTTTGTTTTCTACCCTAAATGCATGCATATATGTTTTAACTGCTTTTAAATGCTTTATGATATGATGTAAATTGATTTTTTATGATTGATGATGTGATATGATGATTTCCGGATTTTGGGAATATTATATTATTTTATATTGTTTTTGGGCACGATTTTCGAGAAAATCATGAAAGTGTTATTTCTGGCTGAATTTACGTGAGTTAATTGATGAAATTGATTTATAAATTATATTTTAAACATTGTGTTATAAATGGATTTGTGGAATGTACTTATGCGTTGTAAAAGCTATGTTTCGGGCAGATGCCCTGTTGAAATATTGATTTGATTTTGAGATTTAAATGGTTTTGAAATGAGATTATTGGCTATTGATGATTGTTCCACATGTACAATCCTCTGTGATTTGATGGTCTCCTCCAGACGTCGTAGATCCTGGAGTAGTCACGATCCACTGCCTGGAGATGAGTAGCTCCGAAGGGTGGCTCAGTCTCAGGAGTGTGAGTTTATGATGATATCCTCCAGACGTCATTGATCCTGGAGATGATATCACCCTAGACGTCGTTGATCCTGGGGAGGTACTCGGACGTGAAACACCCGAGTTGCACGCGTTGCATTGATATCGTGACGGGTTATTGAATATTGAGATTGGATGTTGAGGATGGTGGTATCATGATTGCTTTTGAAATGTATTAGCTGTTTTATTTTACCTTTGATTTATATGACTCATGTTTTATAAAATGCATGCATGTTTACAAAACTGGAGGGTAAGACTGTTATTTTTTATAAATGTATTTCTAAAACTTTCTTTTTGTCCACTCACACCTTTCTGTTTTATTGACCCTCCAAGTTGTGGTGCGATGATCGAGGCTATTCAGGAGGTGAAGGCATGAGTGGGCACATGTGCGGTTATCCCTTGTTTAGCAAGTGCTGAGGGTAATTTCGGAACTTCAGTTGACTTGTCAGACAGGAGCAGGACTGGGCACGGTTATCGATGTCCCTTGGGGACGGGTCCTGTCAATATGTATTCAATTATGATGTTTGTTAGCTTATATTTGTGTGAGTTGTTTCTTTAAGGATTGGGGCTGTTTGAAGGCCTAGCCATGTTAGTTCATAATTAGATTTTTGGCTGTTGATTATGGTTGTTATATATGGCTGGATTTTTTGGATTACTGTGCTTCATGAACTCAATTTATGCTTATAAGTTTGATTACCATATTTGTGTATAATTGTTGATGTAATTGCTTGACGGATCACCTCGATGTTTGTGTTCACCCTGCAATTTAAAGCATCACGTTTAAGTGTCGAGGGCGGGGACTCTTATTCGTAATCTAAATTCATGACTCCCTAGGACTGCACATTACTTTTCTAGGGATAGTGTAGTGTCATTAAATCTTCTTCATGTTTCATGCATTATCACGCACCATCGGTAATATTTGTTTAAAGGTGGGTACATCATGCTTAAACATGCAATCTAAGATAAGATAATATGTGTAGGGTGAGCCTTAGTTGGACCCCTGCACGGGTACTTAATTCAGATACATGCATAATTAATCTAATCAACGAAATCTAAGTAGAACTTTAATTGGTAAAGGTGGATAACATGTCCTAATTCGTCCTAATCATCCAAACAACTTTCAAATCAAGTTTTCATCATTTTGCCCTTTTTTTTCATCATCACTATAAACCCCCAACATTTTTGTGCTCTTAATCAAGTTACTTAATTCGAAACTAAGTGGATTCACGTTGAACAAGTCTTCGAGGGATCAACCTTTGCAAACCTGCTATACTCGTGATATGATTTTGTGCACTTGCAAAGTATTACACAGTAGTTTATCATTCATAACTTGTTGGTTCATAAATCTTCTATCACGTAGCCTTAGAACTGTGACAGTATTAATTAGACATCTGAGATGTCAAGGATTGGGTATACTGTATTTTACTGATTTGGGCAGAGACCTCACGTGTTTTGGTTTTGGACTGAGAATCTACTGAGGAAATGGCTTTGATTGATAAACGTTTTCACTAAGTTTTAATTTGAAAAGCCATATCATTTGATTTAAAGAAAATGGTTGTTATAACTTGTTTTCTGAGGCATGCATGCTTTTTAGTGATTGGTTATAAATTGTTTTATCTTGAAATGGTTTTATAAAAGGTCTATTTTCGTCCACTCACAACTTTTACTGTTTTTGGTACCCTTTAGGTTGATCCCGGATGCGAGGTGTAGTAGAAACCGAGACATCACATGCCGCCACAGATCCTAGCGTACTCTGGTAGCCCTGAGAGGGTTTAGGTGTATCCCTGGTCTGGCACGGGGTGTTAGATAGAAACATGGCACATCCTGTGTTAATCCTCTGATTGGGATGGGTCGTGTCACTTCAAGTAGCCACAATCCTTAAAGGAACTATTCACTCATACTTGAATTAAACGACAACATGATTAAGGTATGCATTGGATAATACGAAGAATAAAATAAAGATACACGTTACAAAAAGGATGATGATGAACTTCGCAAAGATCAAGCCGCCACTTCAAGCTCCTTGAATCCAAACTAAATTAAAACTAAGTAAAATTGAGTATAAAGTTTAACAAAATTTTGGGATCGTAGAAGGTGAAAATTGCTGCCTCTTTGAATGACAGAAACCTAGGTTTAAATAGGGAATAAGCCCTAGCACATATCCTCATCGAATAAGGACTCCTATCCAAACCCTAATTCTATCACTAAAACTTTGGGCTTTTTCATTGAGGAACACGGGAAGCACCTGAACACTTTCTTTATCGCTGAACTTCCTGTTTCGTGTCCTAGAGTCCTTGTCACTAAAGGATTCCCTAAGAACTCCTTATCGCTGAACTTATTTGGAGCACAAAATGAGCCTAGGCCAAGTGACATGTCACTGGCACATGGCTAGCACAAGAGCGGCACATTGTTGGAGCACACATGCTGGATGCACACCACTGGAACAAGGCTCTGAAAATTAGAACGTGAGCTAGAACATGGGCTAATGCTAGAACAACAGCTAGAACACGAGCTAGGACAAGCACAGGCACACGGTACAGGGCCAGTGACATGGTCTTGGCACAAAAAGTCGGCTGGGTCCTTTTTTCTTTTTGGCTTAGATTAGTTCATTTTTCACATAAGCATTGGACTTGTTCCTCAATTGACATTCTGTACAACGCTTATATTTATTACATGATTCATAACAAAAGGCAAGTAAAGGGATAAGGAATCACATCAAAATGTTGCTGAATAATTAACATGCTAGAGATTACACATTTCAAGGTTAAAAGGAACCAAAATAGAAAACAGCATGATACCCACAAACAATTTACTTAGACACTAAAATGCTAGAGATTACCCACAATCAAGAACCCTAGTCATAACTTGTAACTCACGCCATATTGATTATGAGGTCTAAGGCTTCTTGGTTCAAGTCCTTTCTTTATTCATTGATTCTTTTCTTTCTTTTCTTTCATTTGCTCTTTTGTTTTTCTTTTATTTTCTTGAACTTCTTTCTTTTACTTTTGTTTTCTTCTTTTTGACTTGAACCAAGACCATTAACATTGCTTCAACCTTACATTGCACACAAATACTTGAATTGACAATACATACATGGCAGCACACATTCTTGATACCATCTCTCATCAAGACTCTCATTTGAG
The DNA here is from genome assembly GCA_032719365.1 of Prinsepia uniflora. NCBI lineage: Eukaryota > Viridiplantae > Streptophyta > Magnoliopsida > Rosales > Rosaceae > Prinsepia > Prinsepia uniflora. Next base: position 44,582,751 of record CM064872.1, on the reverse strand, counting down.
TCAACCTCACACAAGCTTAGGTTTAGGGTATGGCCATTGTGTCAAGCTAAGAATTTGGGAAGGTTGAATTGTGGTTCATTAATGAAAAGGCTAGTGTTTGGCCGTAATGGGGCTGATAGAGCATGCAATAACGAAGGGGCCTTTAGAGGTTAAGCACACAAACCTATATCATGGCAATGTGTAGTGCAATATGGGAACACAATCATCGAATGACACGACCCATCCCCAATCCCCCTGGATTAAGGGATAAGCCATGCTCCTGTCTAACCCACGTGTGACATGAAGGCTAAACACTCGTCTAACCTTCATGTAACACGTAAGCCAGACAAAGGATACCCAGGCGAACCGTCCAAAACTAACTTCCGACTTCCCAGATTACGCAAAAACCACTATGGATCGCGTGTGTGATGTCTCCGTCACACTAATAATAGCCCGCACCACATCAACTTCGAGGGTATTAAAAAAACAAAAAGGCTGTGAGTGGACAAAAATAAATAATAAGTTCAGAAAATATTTTATAAGAAAAGACATTTATACCCTCCACGTAAAACCAATGCATGCATTCGAAAACCATTTCTTTTCCAAGATACTAGAAACTGTTTATGAAAACCAGAAATCCTTTCCTGTATCAAATTCTGTTTCTCAAATCCCCGTCCTTAGCCCAAAACATTTGAAATCCCTTTGAAACAGCATGTTACCGCATAAATCCAAAAACCATTTAAAACACATTTTAATCCATCGAACCTGCTGGATCTATCCCAGTATTTAAACTCAATATATATCCGAGTCTTTAAACTTAACAGGCCTTATCAATCAATCTGAGTCTTTAAAATCCCGAGTCTTTAAACTCAGTAGGCCTCCGGGGGAAATCACAATATTCGAGTATTTAAACTTCCGAGTCTTTAAACTCTATAATCACATATCCGGGCCCGCCATTGTCACAATCATATCCTGGTCTTTAAACCCAATACCAGATCCAGCAAATCCAATACAAATTAAAAACCATTTTAAAATCATTTCCTATTTCAAATCCAAATCTATAAATCCATGTCAAAATTCGAATCCGAAATCACCATTTTGAATCCGAATCCGAAATCATCATTTTGAATCCAAATCAAGAAATCACGTTTATCGAAATCACTTTTCCAAATCCATTTATAAAAGATTGAAATCAATTCATAATTCAAATTCCAAAATCATAGCATCGAAGCCATTATCAAATCATAACATAAAACTACAATCTCGTAAAACGTGTAAATATCTAAAATTCCTCGAAATACGTGCAAATCATAAATCAGAGATATCACAATCATAGAAATCACGTATAGAAAACATATAAAAGATTTATGCATGCATCATAATTTAGAAAGCAAAGTCCACTCACAGACCATTCTCGCTACTACCTCGATACGCGTGCAATTACGCTTTCCCGGCTAATCCACTATCACCGGACTTCCCGAACCTGGTCAAATCACATTCTAAGGTCACTAACCACTTCAATATGCTTCTATTAAATCCCCGTAAATTTTATGAATTTTTAACTATTTTTAAACTCGATCCTAAACCTTCAGACAACCCGAATTATATCGAAACGATGACCGATCGACTTGAAACCAGTCCCAAAATGTTCGTTACATTGATACGATAAAAACTCATGTTCACCGTGACCGGAGACAAGGCCCTATGTGCCCTCCCGCGCCAGGAACAGTCATCATTTTCCTCTCGTCGAACCGAGTTCAGACCGGTCTAGTTCGGTCTAGTAGTTCCTGGTCCAATCGAACCGACGAGACTGGTTCACCATTATTACTCACTCATTTCGACTCCGTTTTCAATCCTTCCAAGGTATATAGGTTCGTCTCATCATTATCTATCCATCTATAGCCTCAGAACTAGGAATTAAGACCTGGAAATTACCTTCAAAATCGAAGGATAAACCGGCCACTGTCCGTCATCGAGTTTCCCTGTTCCCGACCACATCCAGCCTACTCTCGGTCCCAGGAGTTTCCATGCATCTACCAAAACCTATTCCAATTCACAGAATCGATCAACAACTTGTTAAACCACGTTTTCCATTTTTGAATTCCAATAGAGGCCTCACGAGCTTCAGCCTTACCTCCTTTCATTCCAGCCACCACAGACCACAAAATCGGTCTCACTCGACCTGTACAACCTCCAGAAACATTTTCCCATCATCAATATCTATCGAAAACCACATACTCAAGCTTTACCATATGCATGCTAAAAATAGGATGTCACAGGAATTTACTTACCGTCGCCATCTTGCCTCGCCGTGGCTACTAGGAAACTCTCCTTGACCTTCTCTCCATCTTTCATTCACACTTCACGGCCAAAGGTTGAGGTTTGAGGGGTTGTCTGGGTTTGGTTTCTCACGGTGGCACACAGTCACTCTGTTTCTCCCAAAGTCGTGCAAAACCATGTTTAAAATGTGAGACAATTGTGAGAGGCAAACCATTGGGCACACTTCCCAAGACACCAAGTGTCACAATCTCGCTAGGCACAGATGCCAAGGCAGCTGAATGACCAAACTGCCCCTACATGGCAAATTACCAAAATCCCCCTCAACTTTCAAACATCATAACTTCTTTCTCGAATGTTGGAATCAGACGTGTCACCTGTCTACGGACTCGTGACGTCCCAAATTAAGTTACAGTCATCAAATAAAGTTCGTTGGACCACACGAATAAAAGTCAACATTTTGCTCATCTCCATGGGCAAAATCATAATTTTGTACCTTCCATTCAAAATCAGTCAATTAATCATCGATTAATTTTACTAATCCTTCATTAGCAACTAATCTAATCCCAAAATCCGGGATGGGTTGTTACCTCCAACACACTTATAGGCAACATATGCAATTCATAAGTTTTAACAATCCCTGTTAATAAAGTAATGCATAATACTAGCAACACAAGGTAAAGTTTTAGAACAAAAGTAAAGATAAATAGTTTCCTGGATTGGTACCCCCAAACCTGAATGCTTCCAATAAAAAATTGTAGACGATACCCCCAAAGCTAAATGACACATAGTCCTCGATGTGTACTCACAAAACAAAGCATACATATATCGGTTAGAAAGATGATAACATGAGAAAGATAAGAAAGGCGAAAGATACAAGCCATGGTTAGGGTGCCTCCTAAAAGTGCTAGATTTAACGTCTAGGTAAGACGATGCTGGCAGCCTATGGAGGTGTCACTTATAATCCATATGAGCTCCCTGAGGTGGCTATTGGAAGGGCTAGATAGAAGTGCTTCAGCATGTGGCCATTGAACTAGAAAGCATATTAACATTGAGAGTATTGAATCTTAACTACCACATGAGGAGGGTAGACATGGGTGACCACATCGGGACCTGTCCCCCCAGACATGGGCTTTCTAAGAAATAACTTAAGTCTTGAGTCAAAAAGAAATACCTTGTAATGATCTGTCCTGAATCTACGGGATTAATTGAGGATTATCGGATGATCGGGGTAAAATGACGATTTTGCCCATAAAGATGGGTGAAAACTTTGACTTTTGACCTTAGATGGCGTTGGAACATAGACCGAGGTCCATTACGTAGATCGAGATAATAAGAGTCCGTAGGCAGGCAGCACGTCGAAATCTAACATTGTACGGGAAAGTTAGGGGTCAAAGACGGTTTTCCATGCTATTCACGGTTGCTCAAAAATCGAGATAGTTGACTTTTGGAAATTTAATGTGGGACCCAAAATATCTTGTGGCGACCAATAGATGAGTGACACCATTGATCCACACATTACATACATGCACCGCAACCTTTTCATTTTCATCTTCTTTCTTTATCCAAACCTGAAACCCACCCTCACTATTTCCCCATGTTCTTGCTTCATCTTCTGGGCTACTTGAGAGAGACTGAGAGTGAGGTAGGACAGAGAGACGACGGAGAATGACAGAGGAAGGCCGTGGTCACAGCGGTTGGCCAAAAATCGGGAAAAACAAAGGTAAGCCGTGGGGTGTTTGAATTTGGGTTTTGGTTTTTGATGTTTTGGATCAAAACTAAGGCCACATTTGTGTTGTTTGAGGTGAGGGGAGTCTGTAGAGACAAGAATGAAAGGTTTTGGACGTTGGGAGTGGCCAGGACATGGACTTAAAGTTTGGCCGAAACTTTGGAGGTTCATATCGTGAAAACCAGGTAATTTCTCTTAATTTTGGGTTTAGATTTGTATTCCTTGGCTCGAGTAGATAGATTTCCCTATAAATAACGTAACAACCTAAGATTTGGTTGAGAATTGAGAGACTTATGAAGGTTTGAAAATTGGGCCAAAAATGGAGGTTTTCAAGCCGCTAGCCTATGAACTACATGACGGCGCACGGCGGTGCCAATCGTCTTCTCCGATGAGGTAGATGATGTCATCGATGACTTCAAATTGCCACATTAGCAAGCCATGTCGTCATGCCACGTCATTAGATGACTTAGCTCTGATGTAACGCCCCAGAAATTCGAGTATTTTTATATTGTAAATTAATGCATGATTTGACATTTTTACCCCTATGAATTGGATTGCCAAATTGTTGAATTTTTGATGGGTGGGTCAAATCCGGACTTTGACCGATGACCGTGACGTAGTTCGGGACGTCATGAGTCCATAGACAGGTGGCATGTTTAATTCGGACGATCAGGGAAAAAGTTATGACTATTGGAAGTTCAGGGGCATTAACGTAATTTAGACGATAGGGGCGAAAATGTTGACTTTTCGTTTGGCAACTAATTTTCACATGACTCAAGGACCGTTAGGTAGGTCTTGATACCCTGAGTCCGTAGATAGGTGGCACGCCGAAATCGAGCTTCGTACGAGGAAGTTATGGTCTGAAACGTGAAATTGGGAGGTTTGCGTCTCGGGAATCGTGTCGATTATTTTATTCTGAATTAATGGTTGAAGGACACTTGGATGAGTGACAAGTGTCACTCATCCATTGGCTAGATTGGATCAAACTCCACTAAGTGATTAATTAGGATTAAAGCTACCTTTTAATCTCAGCCATTCATCAAAAGTTCCCAGATTACATCTCAACCCTTAATCTTATTCCCACGATTGAATCTGGACCGCCCATTTCATGTTATCAGATTCCCTCCATACTATATATATTTTCCTACCCGACACACACATACTACCCATTCGACCAACACACCTGCGTATCACCCGTTCTCTGTGTCCGTGTGTGTGAGACTTGCTGGTGAGGCTGAGAGACGGCGGTGATCATGGCGGCTGACGGCGACGAGGTAGGTGGTTCCTAACCCGAAACGGTTTTGAAAACTCAGAAATGGAAGTTTGTTTTTCAATGTTTGTTTTCGATTCCTATTGATTCTATTCACTTCTATTGACTAATAGGAACCTTTAGGACTTGATTTCGTGATCTGAGGTGACCTGAACGGAGGTTAAACGGCGACGGGTAATCCAGATTCTGTTCATCGAGGTAAGCCTCTGATCCAGGGCTTGTGTGATGATTTTAATTAGATAGAACCTTTTCTGGGATTGAGACGGTCACATAGGAACAAACCAGAATTAAATGGTCAAAAAATGAAGGATTGGTGACCGGGTCAGATCGCGGGTCTGCACGACCCAGTTTTAGAGAAACGGGTCGACCCGTTGCGATGTTGATGGTAATGACGTGGCACACTGTCAGACCTATCAGGTGACGTGGACCACTCATCAGCCGACACGTGTCACATGTTAGTACACAGTCAGCACTAATATGTCAGTGACGTGGCCTAATCAGGAGCTGCCACGTGTCACTGACATGTTAGTGACGTGGACCAGTCATATGTTGACACGTGGCATATGTCAGACCTGACACGTGGCACTGACAGAGCAGTGACGTGGACCAGTCATATGTTGACACGTGGCATCTGTCAGAGTCTGACACGTCAGACCTGACAGCTGTCAAATGACGTCAGCAGTGACGTCAGCGATGACGTCAGCAGGAACTGTTCCTGCGTTGACCGGCGCGTGGGGGCGCATGTAAATAGTGTTTTTGATGGGACCATCACCATTCTTTATGTTTCGACGATCCGGATCCAATGGCGGTAGTTTCGGGTCGATCAGAGATTGTTAAGTTGATCAAAATGAGGTTTATTGCCTCGGGAAGCGAGTTCAGGCAGCTTTTCCGGGCCGGTTTCAATCTAGGGTTTCATGGTTGAATGTTAGGGGCTTATATTGACCTTTACGTATACTTTGGACATGACAGGGATTGTACAATAGTACCAGGACGAGGGTATACGTTCGGTTTTGAGTAGGATTGTACTGTTAGTGGGCCCGATTTCATTAAACCCTTGCATGCTTAAATGTTTTCTGATTTACTTATATATTCACATGATGGAATCAAGAAACGGTTTTGATGATATTGAAATTATAGTTATGGCACGTTTCACGGTATTTGGGTTTGAGAGCCGTTTGATGAAACTTAAAGATTGGTTTGGATTTTATCTATGTATATATGTTTTGCATGTGGATATCAATAAAATGTATTTGGTACTGCACTGTATAGATCCACTCTTGTGATACTGTCTCCTTCGGATGTGGTACCCCGGAGCGGTCACGGCGCATTGCCTGCGAGGGGTCATTCTACGGAGGAACCGGACCGTAAAATGACTCAGGAGCAGGATTGCTATAATTTGACGTCTGGGACGTCGAGCGTCTTGGACGCTAGGCATCTGGGATGCCGTACTCGGACGGGGTTCTGGGATTGGATTCGGGATTGAGACCCCGAGTGGCACGCGTAGGCTTGGGACTATGACCTTATTGGACGTCAGGAATGTCAGACATCGGGGATGTCAGGATTGGAGTGTATAGTGCAGTAGCTATAATTATGTTTATGGTTTTATTACATACCTTATGGTTCATATTATATGATTTATGGTTTTAAATTCTGATGCATGCATGTTTGGAAAACGGAGGGGTAAATTATATGTTTTACTTATTAAATGGTTTTATAAACTTGAGTTTCGGCCCACTCACCCTTAATGTTTTGGTAACCTCTCCAGGTTGTGCTACTGAGGTAGAGGAGGATCCTTAGGCGGAGGCATAGATCTACTTCTGCGTATCTGAACCCCTGTCGGGTGGTTTGACCCGCAGTATTATTTTAGAGTCGTGCTCGCAATTTGTAATTTTGGTTTTCATCCCTTGTCTGACATCTGTTAAATTTGGATTTGATGTATAACTTTAATTTGGTTATTTATGCATTTGAACGTTTGAGGTTAAAATTGGTATGTTATTTTGGGTGTCAGACGGGAGCAGGGCACGTCCCCTTGTGGTCCCCGTGGGATCGGGGCGGGTCTTGTCATCTGACATGTGGTGGTGACACATGGCAGGGGTTCCACGTCAGCATTGACCGTTGACTATTGACCGTTAACCAGCGTTGACCGAAACAATGACCAACGCGTGCGGGCACGTGGGCATGATTTCTAGTTCAAACTAGTCTTGTTCAAAATGTTTCGACGATCTGAATTCAATGGTGGTGGTTTCATTTTGATCGAAGATCATTTGGTAGGTCATTCAGAGGTTTTTAACCTCAAGAAGCGTGTTCGGGGCATGTTTACTGTTTTCGATGTTTTAAGAGTTTATGGTTTGGACTTGCATAGGTTGATAGTGACCTTTGAGTATGATTTGGAAAGATCTAGACGTTCTAGAGTCGTTGGATTAGCCTCATAGTGGATTACAACGCGGGATTTGAGCGTGCAACTTGGACGGTTTGTGAGTGGACTTTGCTTTCTAAATGATGCATGCATAAATATTTTCTACATTTTATGAACATGATTTGAGATGCATTGATTGAATATGATTTAAATATGATTTATGTTGATGATTTGGCATTTTTGTAGAAAATGTTATGTTGAATGTATTTCGAGATTTTTATTTTTATGATACTTGGGCTTAGGCCGGGTATCCTACATTCATGTGATTTTAATGGTTTCACGGAGATGTATGAAACTAAGGATTTGATATTTGGTTTTGAATGATTTCACAGAGATGTGTGAAATGCTATTTTGGGCTTGAGACCTAGTTGGATCTTGACCTTGACTTGGATTATAGTTAAGGGTGATTTTGAATAATGGTTTGAATAGTGAAATGGTTTCGTATGAGGAAATAATATTCGGGCTTGTGTTCCCGTTGATTTATGGTTTGACTTAGAGTATAGTCAAATGTGAAATTGAACAATGTTTTGATTTATTGAAATGATATATCGGGCTCGTGACCCTATTGAGATAACATTTCAAGCTTGACCTTTTTAAAATTATATATCGGGCTTGTGACTCTATTGAGATGATATTCCAAGATTGTGACCCTATTGAGATGATATTCCGAGCGTGTGACCCCGTTAGAAGGATATTTGACTCCGAGAGTGAGTCCATGTGTATTTGAAAACCATGTTTTCGGCTGAGAACCTACTGAGGAAATGGCTTTAATTGAGTGATTTGTTTTGATAGATTTTTTCATTGGGACTATCCTTTTGGATTTATTTGACTCCGGCGCTAATATGTTTCCCCGGAGAGGGGCACCAGTAGGAATATGTTTCCCCGGAGAGGTCCTATTGATATGATGCTCGCTTCCAGGATGCGCTATGTCACCACCGGAGAGGTCACGATGCACTGCCTAGTGTCTAGCAGCCGAGGGAGGCTCGACTCGGGAGTACCAATGTTATATGAGATCGATCATTGATATGTTCATGACGATATGTGGAACGCCGACCGGTGATATGTTCACGGCGACGTGCTCGGACGTGAGCAGTCCTGGACCTTATGCGAGTTGCTTGGATATCGTGACTGATGATGATGATACGATGATATGAGATGTGACATATGTTTTTCACTGGTTATGGATTTGAGAAGCATTTTCACTGGTTATTGATTTGATATTAAGAAAGCATTTGAGATTATGTGTTTTCTGATGCATGCATACTTTTAAGTGAAGGGTATAAATGTCTTTTCGTTAAATGGTTTTATAACTAATTATTTTTGTCAACTCACAGTTTTAATGTTTTTGATACCATTCATGTTGATCGTGGATACGGGCTATAGCAGAGACCGAGACATCACATGCCGTTGCGTACTCTAAAAATCACTATGCATTCTAGAAAACCCCGAGCGGGTCACAGTTTTATCTAGATATTATCTAATTATTTTATTAAATAGGAGAAAATTACCCTTCTTATGAGCCATGTGCAGATTAATGACGTGGGATTAATTCTAAGCAAAAATAAAGAAAAAAGCCCTACATGAACCAACATTCAAGACATGGTCTTAATGTTCAGTTGATGCCCTGTTCCAGCTAGTTCCATTGATGTCCTCAAGAGTTCCTTAAGTTTAAGTGAAGGCCCAATCGCAGGTCCTAGCTAAGGTCCAGGCCCTTGCATTTCTGCCAAGGCTTAAGACAGGTCCCTACCGCCAGTTCTACCGCCATGGCTCAGTCCTAGATCCGCCTATGCAAGGCTCAGGCCCAGAGGTGCCCTAATGCTGATTAGCGATAGGTTCCTTCAAAGTTTCCTAGTTGGCCAAAGACTCAAACAAGGAAAGAATCAATGCCCAGCGATGTTATAGGAGACTTTGCACTTCGAAATGGAAACATGATCTTAAAGTTTATGACCCGCGCCTAACTTTTATCAGGTGGACATAGGGCCCAATTGGAGTACACTTACATCTAGGTCTTGTTGTGATGGTTACGACTAGGGTTTGAATCCTCTATAAAAAGACCAACTTAGCTTAGTTTTGGAGGTTTCTACTACCTGTCTTAGGTCCCCAAGTGCTGCCAATTTCTAGCCTCAAAATACACTAAGTTTTCTTATTGATTTTCCATTCTTACACTTAGTTCTTTATACTTCTGATACTCGTACATCAGTCCTTTACAATTTCAATTTCATAGCACTTATTTCTTTTACATTCTCATATTGATACATCTTGTTTCCTTTATGGTTCTTCATTCTTACATTTAGTTCTTTTACCTTTCATGTTCTTAGTTTGTTCCTTGCAATTTTGGATTCATACTCTTGTTCTCTTTACAGTTTTACATTTTATACACTAGTCCTTCACTGTTTTGAGATTCTTAGACTAGTTCCTTTGCAATCTCAGATTCTCAACACTTGGAGGGTGGCTTTCTTGTGCAAGTTCATCCCTTCTCTTTTGTAATTTATTATCTCGTTTCCTTTGTATTCCTTCAATGTTTAGTTCAATAATGTGTATTTTCTTTATTTTAAGCATAAGTGAGTAGTCCTACGGATTAGGGCTACCTAAAGTTCTTATTATCAGTTGTTGTACTTAGTTCTTGTTTCATTATCTTCATTTATGCGTTTTGAATTGAATCAACCTACTGTGTTTAATGAACTCAATGGGATGTGTGTAAGAGTTGCTAACTTATATGCATGAAATTATGGATGACATGTGCTTGGTTAGATTGCCATATCTATCTGGTTAATGTAAGCATCCCAAGTAAGAGGTGGACTCTTAGTTGTAGGTTGGATCCATGAATCTTAGGGCGTATTTATATCCCTAGGTTAATATGGTGTCATAAAATCCTTTTCATTTGCAATGCAACACCAAAACGTGTGGTAAACACTTGTGAGCATACGCCTTACCTCGATAATACAAAGTAAGACAGGATAAAATGTGTCTAATGAGCATATGCCCTACCTTAGGCACGGGTACCCAATTCAATCGCTAAATAAAGATGACTAATAAGGACTAATGGAGATAATAAGTGGTAGGGTGGATAGTTTACCCTAATTCTTCCTTTAAAAGCAATTTAGAAACTAATCATCACTTTACTCGCAATCCAAGTAATCATGCACTTTTCACATTTAAGCTAATTGGACTTAAACAAATTGGATACCTTGAACAAGTCCCTGATGAATTCGACCTTTCCTGTGCCACTATACTAACTACACACCTTGCACATTTGCAAAGTTATTACACATAGATCAGTTGGCTTGCATAACCATTGTTGGACTTGGCATCTATCAAGATTTGGGCATCGTTCCCCGGGACTTGTCCCTCAACGGTGTCCATTTCGTTTACATCCATTGACTTAGTGTGTTTTCTTATTTCAAGTGCCTTACATGAACTCAAGTTTAGGGGTTGACCTAGTTTCAAGTTCAGGCTCCACCTCACCATCCAAGATCATATCCACCCCATCTTCACGACATTCCTTTGTCCACGGGAGTCCTCCAAGGGATCACGAACGTATGACAGAGCCACCACCAGACCAGTCCCTTGCATGGCCAGCCCCAAGGCTCCTAAGGGACTATGCTGAACCCCACGTGTATGAAGACCAGTTTTCCATCGTGTTTCTTGAGAGCATCGTGGCTAATTTTGAGCTAAAGTTAGGTACAAAACACGTGCTCCCTGTTTTTAAGGGTTTAGAAGGTGAGGATCCTCACTTGCACAGTAAGGAGTTCTTTCAACAGTGTTCCACACTATGGATTAATAGAATGATTGAGGTTGAAATCAGGCACAGGTTGTTCTACTTTTCGCTCAAGGATATAGCTAAGGCTTGGTTTCATTCCTTAGCCCCACCTTCTATCCACACTTGGAAAGACTTGACCTCCAAGTCTCTCACTCATTACTATCCAATGGAGAAAACTAATGAGTGGAAAGCTAAGATAATGAACTCTAGACTGCTTTTTGATGAAGCTTTCTATGAGTATTGGGAAAGGTTCAACGAGATGTTGAGAGCCTGTATCCACTACGGCATTGCTGATGAGCACTTCATGATGTACTTCAATGGGGCACTCAATAGAGGGGCTATAAATTTGGTTGATTCCCAATCTCAGAGAATCTTGGAGGGCACAACAGAGTAAGCTCGTGTGGCCTTTGAGAACATTGCTCAAAGGGAGAAGTGGTTTAGCTATAGGGGACACTCTACTAAACCTATTGTAGAGGGTAAAAGAGACGATAAGGATAACACCATAGCCCAAGTGACTGCCATGGTTAAACAGTTGTGTAATGAGAGGAACAAAGGGGTGAGTGTGTGTGATATGTGTTCCATGCAGGGGCACACTTCTCAGGAGTGTGTCATGGCCGAAGATCTCAATTACGTAGGTGGGTACAAAAATGGCCCAAGACCTAGACCTAGAAATGACCCCTACTCCAACACCTATAACCCAGAGTGGAAGATTCACACTAATTTTAGGTGGAGTAACCAGAATACTGCCTATCCTTTGCCACCACCAGGATTCAACCAGCAAGGTCCTCCATTACAAGTTGCCCCAAATTCACCTCAAGGCCCCTCCTCGAGCCTAGGAACCTCGGGAGGATCATGTCAGGATGCCATAGTAGCCATAGCCCAACAAAGTTCCCAACTAACCCAAAATGTAGGCGCCTTAACCCATGAGCTACGAGGAAGCCAAGCTAAGACTGATAATTCTATAGCTAAGTTGGTGAGGCTCGTAGGACAAACGGCCAATTAGCTCAACCACAGGGAACAAGGGAAGTTCCCTAGCCAACCCTTAGTCAATCCCAAAGGACCTCATAGACCTCACAAACCTCATGGACCACATTGTAACGACCCATCCCAATTCATCGGGATTAATTAAGAGTTAATGATGGATTAGAGAGACTAATCGGAGATTAGACGAGGATTATTGAACGTTCTGGGAAAAATTACGATTCTGCCCCTACACGAGGGTAAAAAGTTTACTTTTGACCCGAAAGGTTCCATGCACGAGGGCCGATGACCATGAGGTAGATTTGGACGTCACGAGTCCGTAGACAGGCGGCACGTCGAAATTGGACGTTCGACGAAAAAGTTACGATTCACGAAAGTTCGAGGTAACTATTGCAGGAATTTCCAGATGGATGACATTTGTCATTAAGTGGGCCCAGATATTTTGGAACACGCCCAATGGATGAGTGACAAGTGTCACTCATCCATTGCCCACAAACACACATACATGCACCAAAACCCCTCACCTGTTTCATTCTCCCTAACTCGAAAACCTTCCCAATTTGTACAAACCATACACACCCATACCCATCCTTATATTATCACCCTTCTGAGTACTTGGGAGAAGAGAATGAAGGACTGAGTTGACAAAAGGGCTACACGACGGAGAGACGCCGGAGATCACGACGGAGGAAGGTAACCCGAAACCCCCCTTTTTCATTTTCAAATTAAAATTTTGGGTTGGGACATTAGGGGCTGTTTTTGTGGATTGGGAAGTGTTTGTTGGGTTAGTATGAAGGCCTAGAGAAGGTTTTGGATGGTGGGGAACCGCTGAGTAGCCCAGGGTTTGGACTAGAATAATAGGGACGTGTAGGACAAATTGAACCAATGAGTTCTAGAGGGTTTTTCTTAGTTTTCTTCACATAAATAGGTTGAAATTGACGAGACATAGAGATAGCAATTGGAATGGTTGGGAAAGGACGAAAAATGGAGGAGTTATGGGCTTGGACAGGATTGTAGGCGGACCGGTCGGACCCGGTCTACCAAAGGTTGAAGATGACTGGGTGCAGGCGAGTGGGCTTCACGCATAGCCCCTTTGGGCGGTACATGAGGGCACGTGGGCCACCTTTTGGGGAAGTTTCTAACATGTAATTTCATCTATTCGATGTAACGAACATTTTGGGACTGGTTTCGATTTGATCGGATATCATTTCGATATAGTTTGGGATGTCCGAAGGTTTAGGATCGAGTTTAAAAATAGTTAAAAATTCGAGAAAATTACGCGGCTTCAATGAGAGGTTAATGAGGTAGTTAGTAACCCTCTAAAATGATTTGGACAGGTCTGGGAGTCCCAGTGACGGTCATTAGCCCAGAGAGGCGTATGACGCGCATATCAAGGCGCAGCTTTGGACGGTCTGTGAGTGGACCTTTTTTTTCTAAATTGATGCATGCATAAATGTTTTATATGAGTTTATGAACATGTTTTGTGATGCCATGAGTGTATTTTTTGTGGTGTACTTGGCTTAGAGCTGTAGTGTTACTGGTGGATAGGAACTAGTGGACCAGTGGACACAGTATGAAGACTTGAGAGTCAGGACCGTTGAGTGGTCAAGACGGACCTAGATTGGAGCAAGGTGGAATCAGTAGAGGTCAGATGTTAGGGTCCTCCACGATAGAATTGCAAAACGGAGATTATACTGCTGGGAGCATTCAGGCGCATGATAACCCTAGTTGAGGCTGGTTGGAATAGGAACGTTGATTCTATTTGGCATGAGAGGCCATGCTTCGGTGTGTTGAATCATGGAGGGATGTCAAATGGTAGGGGATGCGGTGGAATAGATGTTGTGGGGCATGGTAGGATGCGATTGCGTCATGTAGGGGTTGTGCAATGTTAGGCACGGAGTATGGCCAAGTCCTTGTGGAGGCCAGCGGCTGGGAGCCGTAAAGTTACGAGGGGATGAGATCCGCAGATTTTGGTTAGTGATTGATTGGACACCAGTATCGAGGTATAACTACTTTTCGGAGTCGAGAGCGATGGATTGGTTAGGATGGACGTGCTGCAGTGAGCAGCCAGGTTTGTGATAACCCTAGTTTGTGGTTGATTGGATAAGTTACCAGGAGTGTGGTACTTACGGACTGGTTCATGAGGTGGACCGATTGGTGGATGTTATGTGTAGAGTGGTTGGCACCGGCCATGAGTTGTTCGCATGGATATGGAGTGTCGATCGCGAAGTGTTTCGGGATTGTTCTGCACAAGGTTGTGGCAGACATTACCATCGATGAGACTCGTCCATAGGATTCGTCTTCTTATCGAATTGGATAGGCTCGTATTACCGTGATGACTGAGATGATGGCATCCATGAGCCGTACTGTACGCGAGTGACGTACAGTACGAGCAGTGATTCTGGATTCGACTCGGTTACGACTGAGTGCGATCGTAGAATGAGATGTTTAGTTTTGGGTGTTGGCGAGTGTGCCACACTGCTTTTGTGGAGGTGATTGTGATGAGTGGGATATACCTGGATGAGTGACAGGTACCCTAGATATCCTTGGATAGATCGCACGAGTGTGAGTGCTGGAGTTGATCCTACAGTGTTGGGACATGCAGACCAGTATGCCGACGGGAATGGTAGAAGTGCCCTAAAGTGGTAACGTGTGAGTTTGGTGGGCACTGAGAGGGTCGGAGAAGATCCCAAGTCGCTCAGTGCGAGGCAGGGGGTATACCTGGTTTGGGCAGGCAAGCGAGTTGAACGTTAGACAGTTTGCGGGACACATAAGTGGATGTGGTCCGAGTGAGTTGAGGACTTGAGAGTCCATTGGGAGTTGGTTTTGGTTGACTGCGGTTGAACATACTTCTTGAGCTTTGTATACCCTTGTTTTAGGAGAAATTTGATGGTGAGGAATAGAATGGGTCATTATAGTAGTTATCGATAGTTGTTGTTGGTCGGGAAAGATAGGTATGCTTCCAACATGGTTGCAAATTCTCTTGATCTCGAAGCCAGTAAAGGAAATGGTCGTTTTTGACCCTGTGTCAGATGATGTTGGGTGTCACCAGTATGGTGATCACGTATTGATTGGTGGACCCATGATCGACTTTGGACCCATGATCTAACAAGGTTGTGGTTGAGACAAAGACTTGTGCAGATGGTATTTAGAGTCACTAGATGTGACGAGCGAGTGTCCAAGGTAGTTGGACCCATAGTGGATCCACGGTGGGTCAAGTTGCATATGGATCCTGGTCAAGGTGAGTTTGGATGGAGATGAATTTGGATCGAGGTAAGTATGGATTGAGGTGAGTTAGATTGAGTAGTATGATGACGTTCGTGATGATTGAGATTATTGGGTTGAATGTGTGAATGAGTGAGAGACGAGGATGATACATGGATATCAATCAGGAAGAGATGAATAGTCGATGCCTTGGGTTGGATGTGGGCTAGTCTATCTCTGGAGTTGGTCAGGTGACCATGGATCATTAGTATGTTTGGAGTTGGAGTTACCAGAGAGGATGAGTGTTTTTTCTAATGGATCCTCCGATGAAAGCTTAGATGGACGTGAGATGATGATCGGACGAGATCTGATGTTGCTTGTACAGGGTGTACAGGGATCAGATCTGATCTGATAGTGACAGTTCGACGAGGGTGACGTTCGGATGTATTCCTACAGGATGTTAGGATGTTTGGACATTGAATAATGTGCCTGGAACAGAGGGGTGTGAGAGGGTTCAGTGTCGAGGTGAGCCGAGAGCTCAGGGCCGTGTGGGCCAAAGGAACCCTAGTGACTGTGTGCGATGATTCCTACTGAAACAAGTATTGATGGGGTCGAGATACACCCCGGATGGGTGAGACGTCGATTGGGTATCGAAAGGATGAGTAGTACCACAGTTGAGACTCGAGAGGCGTCAAAAATGTCAGCATAGATCACTGAGTGATGTGAGATACGATACGAGGACTCTAGAACGAGAAAAGAACAGAGTAGCGCAGCAAAAATGCAGTGGAGTCGAGCATTACCGGCTAGTCACGATTGTGGTCGTGGACTTAGGGAATGTTCGAGGGGGAAATGGTGTTCAACTGAAGAGTGGATTACGGTTGCGAACCGTTTACTGACAGGGGATGAGTTATCGCTCAATGGGAGCAATAAGGATTAATGTCAGATCGGATGCTGAATAGAATGTTAGCTCAGATGTGATAGCCCATAGTGGGAGTACGTATTTCCGCATGGCGATTGTAGGTTGGAACACGTGTTAGAATGGGAGACTGAATAGGATCTGACGTCAAATGAGTATAGCTGACCCGTCAGAGTAACTGACAGGCGAGGCACCGACTTTCTGTCCCGAGTGAGACTTACGAGTACAGGAGAGTACTCGAGTAGAGGGGACATGATTGGATTCCACAGTTTGGTTGTGGAATTGGGTTGGTTTGAATTTCGAGGATGAAATTCTTTAAGGGCAGAAGATTGTAACGACCCGTCCCAACTAGGGGTGGCAATAGTTCGTGTCGTGTCAGGTTCGTGTTGTGTCATGAATTCTGTTTTACCCATTTATGCCCAACCCGAATTCGATCCGTTTAATAATTGTGTCAAGAATGTCCAACCCAAACCCGACCTGTTAATGACCCGTGTAACCTGTTTAACCAATTTAATAAACAGGACATACTCAAAACCCAATTAAATTATGACCCGTTTGACCCGTTTAACCTGTTTAACATGTTTAACCTATTTAAATTATAAGATTTAATAGATATTTTGGTAGATAAATGGGTAGATATATGGGTTAGTAATGACACATTTATTAAATGGGTCAATATATAAGCCAATATACGGGTTAACCTGTTAACCCGAAATCTACCAATTTATTAAACGGGTTAACATGTCATTATACGGGTTAGCAAGTTGACCCGAAACCCACCCGTTTAATAAACGGGTCATAACAGATTGACTCGAAAATGACCCGAAATTTTAATTTTGCGGGTTGACCCAGATAAATTTTGTGCGGGTTTCGAGTCGTGTATTGAGTCGTGTCAAAAATTGCCACCCCTAGTCCCAACTCATCCGGATTAATTAAGAGTTAATGACGGATTAGCGAGACTAATCAGAGATTAGCCGAGTATTATCAGACGTTCAGGGTGAAATTACGATTTTGGCCCTACACGAGGGTAAAAAGTTGACTTTTGACCCGGGAGGTTCGATGCACGGGGACTGATGACCGTGACGTAGATCGGGAGGTCATGAGTCCGTAGACAAGCGGTACGTCAAAATCAAATGTTCGACGAAAAAGTTACGGTTTACTGAACTTCGAGGTAACTATTGCACGAATTTCGAGATGGATGACATTTGTCATTAAGTGGGCCCAGATATTTTGGGACAGGGCCAATGTCACTCATCCATTGCCTACAAACACAAATATATGCACAAAACCCCCTCACCTGTTTCATTCTCCCTAACCCAAAAACCTTCCCAATTTGTACAAACCATACACACCCACACCCATCCGCATATTATCACCCTTCTGAGGACTTGGGAGAAGAGGATGAATCTCAGGACCCGACCCTCCTTGGTCAGGACGTGACTCATCTAGCACGATATTGTCCGCTTTAGGCCTCCTTCCCCTTGCCCTCACGGTTTTGTATTCGGGAGCTCACGGTGCAACTTCCCAAGGGGTCACCCATCGTGGAATTGCACCACCCTCAACTCGCTTAACTTTGGAGTTCCAACTGAACCCAAAGCCAATGAGCTCCCAAAAGGCCTCATGCTAGATAGGTGTGTGCCTACACCTTTAATGCACACCACCATTCCCTTCCCAGACCATTTCCCCCTCATAGGAATGTGCGATCGTTCACCATTTCCTCTAGGACACATGTCTTACAATCCACCCCCCTTTGGGCCCAGCATCCTTGCTGGCACACCTCCTAGTCGGGCCCTGGCTCTGATACCATTCTGTCAGGACCCGACAGAATCGTGATGGGTGCGAGGCCTTCTGGGAGCTCACTAGCTTTGGATTCCTGGGGAACTCTAAAGTTAAGATAGTGGAGGCTGGTGCAATCCTATGATGGGTGACCCACTGGGAAGTTACACCGTGAGCTCCCGGGAACAAAACCCTTCGGGCTGGGCGAGTTCGGCTAGTCAGTCTAGAGGGGACAATATCGTGTTAGATAGAATGGGCCCTGCGCAACTCTGATCTAAATGAGGCCTTTGAGGAGCTCAGTGGCTTTGGGTTCGATTGGAACTCCAAAGTTAAGCGAGTTGAGGATGGTGCAATTCCAAGATGGGTGACCCCCTCGGAAGTTGCACTGTGAGCTCTCGAAAACAAAATCGTGAGGGCAAGGGCAAGGAGGCCCAAAGTGGACAATATCGTGGTAGATGAGTTGGGTCCTGACCGAGGAGGGTCGGGTCCTCATAATGAAGGACTGAGTTCACAAGGGGACTACACGAGGGAGAGACGGCGGAGGATGGTAACCCGAACCCCCTTTTTTCATTTTCAAATTCAAATTTTAGGCTGGGACATTGAGGGCTGGTTTTGTGGATTGGGAAGTGTTTGTTGGGTTAGTATGAAGGCCTAGAGAAGGTTATGGATGGTGGGGAACGGCTGAGTATCCTAGGGTTTGGACTGGAAAAACAGGGTCGTGTAGGACAGATTGAACCAATAAGTTCTAGGCGGGTTTTCTGAGTTTTCTTTACATAAATAGGTTGCAATTGACGAGACATAGAGATAGGAATTGGAATGGTTGAAAAGGGCGAAAAATGGAGGATTTATGTGCTTGGACCGGATTGCAAACGGACGAGTCGGACCCGGTCTGCCGAAGGTTGAAGATGACTGGGTGCAGGCGCGAGGGCTTCACGCGCAGCCCCTTTGGGAGGCGCGTGAGGGCATGTCGACTACCTTTTGGGGAAGTTTCCAACATGTAATTTCATCTATTCAATGTAACGAACATTTTGGGACTTGTTTCGAGTCAATCGGACATCGTTTCGATATAGTTCGGGATGTTCGAAGGTTTAGGATCAAATTTAAAAAGAGTTA
Source organism: Prinsepia uniflora (assembly GCA_032719365.1). NCBI lineage: Eukaryota > Viridiplantae > Streptophyta > Magnoliopsida > Rosales > Rosaceae > Prinsepia > Prinsepia uniflora. Next base: position 44,563,330 of record CM064872.1, on the reverse strand, counting down.
AAAATTCAGAAAAATTACGAGGCTTCAATGAGAGGTTAATGAGGTAGTTAGTAACCCTCAAAAATTATTTGGACAGATTTGGGAGTCCTTGTGACGGTGATTAGCCCGAAGAGGCGTATGTTGCGCTTCCCGAGGCGCAGCTTTGGACGGTCTGTGAGTGGAACTTTTTTTCTAAATTGATGCATGCATAAATGTTTTATTAGAGTTTATGAACATGTTTTGTGATGCCATGAGTGTATTTGTTGTGGTCTATTAGTATTTAAATTTTTGCACGTATTTTGAGGATTCCAGTTGTATTCGGTACTTATACATGTTTGTATTTCTAGGATGGTTTGATGAACTGGTTTTGGAATTGGAAATATGGAATCGGGCATGAGACCCATTTGATTTACGAACTATCGGACTTGGCATCCATTTGATTTGATGAGAAATCGGGCTGGAGGCCCATTTGAGTTATACGATCGAGTCGGGGGCCCTGTTGGATTACGAATTCTGGCTCGAGGCCCAATTGAGTTATGATATTGGGCTTGAGTCCCAGTTGAATCTAGTATCGGGCCTGGGGCCGAGTTGTTTTGTGATATCGGGCTTGAGATCCCGTTGATTTACGGTATCGGGCTTGAGGTCCAGTTAGTTGTGATATCGAGCTTGAGGCCCAGTTGGTTGTGATATCAGCCTTGAGGACCAGTTGGTTGTGATATCGAGCTTGAGGACCAGTTGATTGTGAAACTAGGCTTGAGGCCCCGTTGAATTGTGGTATCGGGCTTGAGTCCTAGTTATGGTTTATGAAATGAGAATTCAGGTTTGAGACCACATTGAAATGAGAATTTGGGCTTGAGGCCTCTGAGATTTGAATTTGAATCGGATTCTAGGAATCTTGTTGAGAAAATCGGGTATGAGACCCATTTGAATTATGATTTAAAAGAAAGTATTTGAAAATGTATATACCCTCCTATATTATCGTATTGGTCTCCTCCAGACGTCGTAGATCTTGGAGAGTCACGATCCACTACCTGGAATGAGTCACTTCAAGAGGGAGCGCATTCCAAGAGTGGGAGATATGATATAGTCTCGTACTGGGTTCGTAGATAGTCCTCTAGATGTCGTAGATCCTGGATTTGGACTGATCCTCCCAGACGTCGTAGATCTGGGGGTAGATTCGGAGTGAGACCCCGAGTAGTATGCATACTTAGATATATCGTGACGGGTTCTTGATTGAGCATATGAGATGCCGAGGATGGGTTATATATATATATATATATGTATGAGGTTTTACGAAGAACGGTTTTAGACTGAGACCCACATGACGTGATTTGGGCCAAGTCCCTACGGATTTGGTTTGGGCTGAGTTCCCATATAATTTGGTTTATGGTTCTGGGCCAAGGCCCTAATGATTGATTTGACAAATGGTTTTGAATGCACACATTCTTTTTAGTGAAAGGCATAAATGTTTTCTTTTTGTGAAAAGAATTTTAATTAAATTATTCGCTTCGTCAGCTTACAGCTTTTAATGATTTCAATGCCCTTCAGGTTGATCGCGGATGCAGGCTGCAGTTGAGACGGATGCATCACACTCTCCTCCTATCCTGGCACACTCTGGAAGCCCCAAGTAGGTCGAGGCTGGAATTATCCCTGATCTGACACTTCGTGTCAGACGGGAGCAGAAATGTCCCACGTTAAACCCAGGGGATTTGGGACGGGTCCAGACACACATGGCCCTATGACCAATGCCATTACTCTGAGGAGTGGGACACAACTTCCAGGACCTTCCCATGTCCCCCATGAGGAAATGTAGCCCAAGGACCTGGTGATCATGTAAAGCATCCATTAGTGCCAAACTCCATGGTGTTGCCCTTTGAACTAGGGCCAAACACTCATGGTCGTCTAGGAAATTCTAGGCCCTCGTTAGCTACCAAATAGTCCTAATTCCACCATTTGTGCCATGCGCTATGTTCCCACAATTCTTTCGCAATACAACTCCTAAGTCTACTCCTTATTAGAGTAAGCAGCCCATGCACTTGACCTCTGAAGTGCCCCCTAAGGTACCCATTTTGTTTCCTAGTAAGTTCCAACCAAAGGACAAGAAGAATGAAGACTTTGAAGAAGAGATCATCACAATGCTCAAGAAGTTGCAGATCACTCTTCGCTTCTCTCAAATCCTTCAGCACATGCCTATTTTTTCCAATCTCATTAAGGAACTTGTGGTAGGTAGGCGTGGCCTCAGTTCTATTCATGTTGTGGACCTTCTCAAGGCCTGTGCCACTATTCTCTTCAAGATGTCTACCAAGCTTCGAGACCTTGGACCTCTAACCTTGTCGTGTGTCATTCAAACTAAGAGGTTTGAACATTTCTTGTGTGACACGGGGGCCTCAATCAATATCATGCCCTTCTACATCTACAAGTCCTTGGAATTAAGAGAGTTGAAGCCCACACACTTGTGTGTCAGATTGGCCAATGCTTTGGTCACAAACCTTGTTGGAGTACTAAAGGATGTTCTAGTAAAAATAGGAGACAACTGCATCCCTGGTGACTTCTGCATCACAAGGATCGATCATGTGGAAAAAACTGGAGAACCTCCACTTATTTTTTGTAGGCATTTGCTTGCCAATGCTGAATGCTCGATTGATGTCAAGCATGTGAAAGTTTCCATTAGGGTAATGGTCCAAGTACGTACCTATTCCATACATGATGCTGTCTAATGCCCTTCTAAGGCCATTGTCGATTTCCCTCTCAACACATTGGAAATGTTGTTGCAAGCAACCTTGGCTGAGACATGCACCAAGGATGAACTGGAGAGTTCTTTGACCATATCTCCTACCAGTGACGACCCTTTAGAATAGAGGGTAATGGAAGAGCTCAACTATCTCAACACTTCCCTTCCAATGCCCTAATTCCTACCACCAAGAGCAAACCTTCCACAGTAGAGCCTCCCAATTTGGAACTTAGGCCTCTCCTCAAGTACCTTAAGTATGCCTTCCTAGGAGTCAACCAAACCCTACCAGTCATCATCTCCTCTCACTTGCATGACAAAGAGGAAGAGAAGTTGGCTCAAGTCCTTCACTCTCACCACACGACCATTGGATGGTCCATTGCTGACAATAAGGGAATCAACTCGGCCAAATGTATGCATAAGATCCTCTTGGAACTTAATGCTAAACCATCAAGAGAGAGCTAAAGAAGGCTGCATCATCCTATGAAGTCTATGAAGGAAGTGGTAAAGAAGGAGATCCTCAAACTGCTAGATGTTGGGATCATCTACCCAATTAGTGACTCAAAGTGGGTGAGTCCAGTGCAAGTGGTGCTTAAGAAGAGTGGCATCACTGTGGTTAGGAATGAGCATGATGAGTTGGTCCCTCAGAGGACATAAACTGGGTGGAGAGTGTGCATAGACTATCGGCGACTGAATGCTACCACTAGAAGATACCATTTTCCCTTCCTCTTCATTAACCAGATGTTGGAACGTTTGGCAGGCCACTCTTATTACTACTTCTTAGATGGATATTCTGGATACAATCAAATTCCCATTGCCCTATGGACCAAGAAAAGACTACGTTCACTTGCCCCTATGACACTTTTGCCTATAAGCATATTATGAAACATGGTGGAGGACATCATTGAGGTTTTTATGGATGACTTCTCTGTGCTTGGCCAGTCATTTGAGTTGTGCCTCACCAACTTGGCCCATATGCTCACTAGGTGCCAAGAGAGCAACTTGGTCTTGAATTGCAAAAAGTGCCACTTTATGGTCCAACACAGGATTGTTCTAGGCCATGCCATATCCAAGGAAGGGATAGAAGTGGGCAAGGCCAAGTTGGATATTGTGGAAAGCTCCACTACACTACCACGGTCAAAGAGATTCGCTCATTCTTCAGGCATGCTGGTTTCAATTGAAGGTTCATCAAGGATCTCTCCAAGATTACATGACTCATGTGTGATCTACTTGCCAAGGATGTGAGCTTCAACTTCACCAAGGAATATGACATTTGACACCCTCAAGGCCAACCTCACAGCCTCCCTTATCATCATGCCTCCTAGATGGGACTTGCTCTTTGAGTTGATGTGTGATGCATCTGACTTCACAATTGAGGGAGTGTTGGGACAAAAAGTAGAGAAGCTTTCCCATGTGATCTACTATGCAAGCCGCACCTTGAATGATGCACAGTTGTAGTACTCCACCATAGAGAAGGAGCTACTTGCTGTGATCTTTGCCTTCAAGAAGTTTATGTCCTACCTGATTCAGACCAAGGTCATTGTCTACTCTCACCATGCTGCCCTGAAATACTTGCTCAGCAACAAAGATTCCAAGCTTAGGTTGTTGAGGTGGATGCTATTCTTATAGGAGTTTGACTTGGAGATAAAGGATAAGAAGGGCATTGAGAATGTAGTAGTTGATCATATGAGCCATCTCGTTGATGGTTCCAATGAGGAAGTAGATTGCCTTCCCCTTTCTGAAAGTTTCCCTGATGAGCAACTCCTTTTGGTCCAAGACTATGACCCATGGTACGTTGATTTGATCAATTTCCCAAAGGCTAGGCGATTCCCCTCGCATTTTAGTAGGTACCAAAAGGACAAGCCTGCAAAGCAGGCAAAATATTATGTTTTGGATGACCTCTACCTGTGGAAACATTGTTTTGATCAGATCATCCGTAGGTGCATCCCTGAACAAGATATACATCCTATTCTTGAGGCTTTCCATAGCCAAGCTTATGGAGGACACTTTAGGGCCATGAAGACAGCCTTGAAGGTCTTACAATGTGGTTTCTTTTGGCCAACTCTTTTCAAGGAATCTTATAAGTTTATGCGTACTTGTGAGAGGTACCAACGTCAAGGAAACTTAGGAACTAGGAATCAAATGTTCCTCGACCCTATTCTAGTTGTTGAGATCTTTGATGTGTGGGGCATTGATTTCATGGGACCCTTCCCAAACTCATTTGGTCACTTCTATATCCTTGTAGCTATTGACTATGTCTCCAAGTGGATGGAAGCAGTGGCCCCCAAAATGAATGATGCCAAGGTGGTCTGAACCTCTTACAAAACAACATCTTCACAAGTTTTGGAGCCCCTCGAGCCATAGTCAGTGATGAATGGACTCACTTTTGCAATAGACCCTTTGAATCCTTTCTTAAGAAGTATGGAGTGACACATTGTGTCTAAACTCCTTACCATCCACAAAAAAAAATGGACAAGCTGAGATCTCCAACCATGAGGTCAAGTTCATCCTCCGAAAGACTGTGGAGTTGGAACACAAAGCTTTTTTGGCAGTTTAGCAGATGTCTATGGACATAGATGAAGCAGGCCTTCATAGGAAGCTTCAAATGAGTGAGTTGGAAGACGTAAAGAATGAAGCCTATGAGAGTGCACAGTTGTACAAGGAGAAGACGAAGGCCTACCATGACAAACACATTCAAGCTAAGGCCTACCATGATAGGTGCATATGTGGTCACCCATGTTTACCCTCACGGGGCAGTGGACATTCAGCACCCTCAACGTCAAGAGCCATTCAAGGTGAATGGCCATATGTTGAAGCACTTCTACCTGGCGCTCCCAGCAGCCACCAAAGGAAACTGCTTAGACATTAAATCGAACGCTTCTAGGAGGCACCCTAGCCCTGGTTTGTTTACTTCCTCTTGGTTTCATTTCTTATGCTTTCATCTTTTTAACCTCTACGTACATGCTTTGTTTTGTGCCACACATTGGCGACTATGTGTCATTCATGTTTGGGGGTGTGGACTTCATGCATATGTGGGAAGCATTCAGGTTTGGGGGTACTAATCCAGGAAACTGTATTTACTTTTGTGTCATTCTTACTTTTTTGTCAAACTTTTTGTTTTTATGCTAGCACTTTGCATTGCTTGGTTAATTGGAACTTATAAACGTGAGAACTATCTATGCTGCCTATTTGTATGTTAGATCATTAAGTTCCTATATTGCACTTCACATTGCCATGCTTAAGTATTTAAGTGGACAAAGCACTTGATATTAAGTACTCTTGGAACATTAGTGGAGACTGTCTATGTGAGATCTTGGCCAATATGCCTTGTTTGTGAGTGATTTCATTGTTTCTACTCATGTACTAATCACTTTTGTTCTTCATTGTTGGATCTCACATTCTCTTTGCATTGATGTTTATGACCTTAACCTCTTAAGATGCTCTTGATTGTATTCTTGTACGTTCACTTGACATGATCTAGGCTAGGCATTTTTAGCTCCTAAAGGCCTTATCCTTCCCCATTGCATGCTCATTTAAGCCCCTTTCTGGCCAAACACTTGCCTCTTCTTTCATCACCTACACCTATCCTCCGAATCCAGTAAGCTCAACGCTATGGCAATACCCTAAGTCCATGCTTGAGTAAGGTTGACCCAAATGAGAGCCACTATGAGAGATAGTGTTAAGAGCAGGTACTATTGTTTGTATATTGACAATTTAAGTTCATATGTGTAATTGAAGGTTGAGGCAATGTTAGGGGCCTTGGTTCAAGTCAAAAAAAAGCAAACAACAAGAAAAGGAATATGTTCAAGGAAAATGAAAAACAAAAACAGAAGAAAATATGAAAAAAAAAAACGACAAAGAAAAAACATGAACCAAGAAGCCCTAGTTCTCATGATCAAGCTATCGTGGGCCATAAGTTTTAAGTTGGGATCTTGATACTAGCTCAAGTCATGGCCTCTCAAGCCTTGGCACACCATGGTCCCTTCCTTCAAGACCCCTTAGCTTAGCCCCATTGCATCCATCAAGGAAGACCTAAGTCATCTTGTGAACGTGCTGGTTGAAGGTTGAGGTAAGTATCTTGTTCTTAAGCATTAATTCCTTCTTGAGATCCTTAAATTCAGAAAGTGCCCATATTCATTTGAACTCATTTGTGATTACTTTGATTCCTGTAAGTAAAATCTTCACATATGCTTGTATAAGTGAAACCCTTGGACTCTTGTGCATAGAGTGACATCTTGTAAGGATTAGAGTCAAGGCGAAATGATTTTTGGATGCTTGCCCACTTTTTTTTTCAACTTGATTTCTAAAGCATGGCACTCACACTTAACACTTGGAACTCACTATCTTATGCATCTTATATTTGGTTAAGATTGTTTTTTGTTTTGGTACTTATTAGCTTTGAAGTGCATAGATCTAGCATGTCAGTGTTTAACTATATTAAGTCCTTACTTTTAGTGTTTTGCTAAGGGAGTAGTAAAAGTTAGGTTTGGTGATATTTGATAGGTTATTATTTATGTATGTTTTGGTTATGATTCAATATTCTTTGTACTTAGGTTTTGTCTAATTATGTCATAAAATAGGAGAAAATGACCCTTCTTATGAGCCACGTGCAGATTACCGATGTAGGATCAATTCTAAGTCAAAAAGAAGAAAAAGGCCCTACATCAACCAACATTCAAGAATTGGTCTTAATGATGTAGTTGAGGCTTTGTTTCAGCTAGTTCCATCAATGTCCTCAAGAGTTGCTTAGGTTCAAGTCAAGGCCCAATCGTAGGTTCTAGCTAAGGTCCAGGTCCCTGCATTTCCCTCAAGGATTAGGATAGGTCCCTACCGCCAGTTCTAGTGCCATGGTTCAGTTCCAGTTCCGCCTAAGCAAGGCCCAGGCGCAGTAGTGCCCAAAGGTAAATTAGCGGCATGTTCCTTCCAATCTTCCTAGTTGGCTAAAGACTCAAACAAGGAAAGAATCAATGGCCAATGATATTGTAGGAGACCTTGCGCGTCGAAATGGAAACGTGCTCCTAAAGTTCTGGACTCGTGCCTAACTTTTAGCGGGTGGACCTTGGGCCCGGTTGGAGTCCACTTGTAGCTTGGTCTTGTTGTGAGGGCCATAGCTAGGGTTTGAGTCCTCTATAAAAGGACCAGCTTATCTTAGTTTTGGGGGATTCTTCTTCCTCTCGTAGGTCACGAAGTGCTGCCAATTTCTAGCCTCGAAATACACTTAGTTTTCTTATTGCTTTTCCATTCTTACACTTAGTTCTTCGTACATCTCATTCTCGTACACTAGTCCTTTACAATTTCAACTTCATAGCACGTATTTCTTTTACGGTTTCATATTCATACATCTTGTTTTCTTCATGGTTCTTCATTCTTACATTTAGTTCTTTTATGTTTCGTGTTTTTACTTTTTATCTTTCAATTTTGGATTTAGACTCTTGTTCTCTTTATGGTTTTTCAATTTATATACTAGTTCTTCACGGTTTTGAGATTCTAAGACTAGTTCCTTTGCAATCTCATATTCTCAACACTTGGAGGGTGGCTTTCTTGTGGAAGTTCATCCCTTATTCTCTTTTGTAATTTATTATCTCGTTTACTTTTTATTCCTTCAATGTTTAGTTCAATAATGTGTTTTTTTTTTTATTTTCAAGCATAACTGAGTAGTCTTATGGATTAGGGTTACTTGAAGCCCTTACTATGTGGTGTTGTACTTAGTTCCTGTTTCATTATCTTTGTTTTTGTGTTTTGAATTGAATCAACCTACTGTGTGTAATGAACTCAATGGGATGTGTGTAAGATTGGCTAACTTATATGCATGATATTTTGTATGAGATGTGCTAGGTTAGATCGCCAGATCTATCTAGTTAATGTAGGCATCATGGCTAAGAGGTGGACATTTAGTTGTAGGTTGGATCCATGAAGCTTAGGGCTTATTTGTATCCCTAGGTTAATGCAATGTTATAAAATCCTTTTCATTTGCAATGCATCACAAAAACATGTGGTAGACACTTGAGAGCATGCAACCCACCTCGAGAATAAAAAGTAAGAAATGATAAAATGTGTCTAATGAGCATACGTTCCGCCTTAGGCACGAACATCCAGTTCAATCACTAAATGAAGACGACTAATAAGGACTAAGGAAGATAATAAGTTGTACGGTGGATAGTTAACCCTAATTCTACCTTTAAAAGTAATTTAGAAACCAATCATCACTTTACTTGCAATCCAAGCAATCAAATACACTTCACCTCAATCTTGTACTTTTCACATCTAAACTAATTGGACTTAAATTGGATACCTTGAACAAGTCCCTGAGGAATTCGACCTTTGATGTGCCACTATACTATCTACAAGTCTTGTGCACTTGCAAATTTATTACACATAGATCACTTGTCTTGCATAACCATTGTTGGACTTGGCATCTATCAATAACCCAAAAAAGCCTTATATTCCAACTCCACGGGCATGTGACATCTTTTGCGAAAGACTAGCCTAAAAGAGGACATGCCAATAGGGGTCTTGTATGCTGTCCTATAGGCCCAAATGGCAACATTTAAATGACAAGACCAATCCTTCTTATTGGGATTCACAGTCTTTAGGAGGATGACATTTGCCGTATGGTTAGAGATGTCAACTTGTCTACTTGTTTGTGGATGGTAAGGAGTTGAGACACCATGTATCACTCCATACTTCGTTAGCAAGGACTCAAAGGGTCGATTGCAACAGTGAGCTTCTGCATCACTAAAGATGGACCTTAAGGCTCCAAACCCAGTGAAGATGTGGGTTTGTTAGAAGCTCAAGACAAACTTCGCATCATCGGTTTTTGTGTCCACAGCCCCCACCCACTTGAACAGATAGTCAACAGCCACTAAGATGTAGAAGTGACCAAAGGAGTTAGGGAAGAGTCACATGAAATCAATGCCCAATATGTCAAAAATCTCAACCACTAGGGTAGGATTGTGAGGCATTTGGTTCCTTGGTCCTAAGTTCCCTTGATGTTAGCACTAATCACATGTAAGCACATACTCATAGGAGTCTTTGAAAAGGGTTGGCCAGAAGAACCTACTTTGTAAAGACCTTCAAGGCTGTCTTCTTGGTCCTAAAGTGGCCACCACAAGCTTGGTCAAGGATCCGCCTTCTGATGATCTGATTAGAGAAATGCTTCCACAAGAAAGGATCATCCCATATATAGTATTTTTCTTGCTTTTCAAGCTTGTCCTTTTGGTACCTACTCAAGTGGGAGGGGACTGCCTAGCCACTGGATAGTTGATCAGATCTGCATACCAATGATCATAGTCTTCGACCAAGAAGAGTTGCTCATAAGGGAAACTTTCCGATAAGGAAAGCCGGTCCACTTCCTTATTGGAGCCATCAATGGGACCACTTATATGATCTGCCACGACATTCAAACTGCCCTTCTTGTCCCTTATCTCAAAATCAAACTCTTATATGAGAAAACATCCCCCTTAGCAATCTAGGTTTAGAAACTTTGTTTCTGAGCAAGTATTTCAAAGAAGCATGATCTGTGTAGACAATGACCTTGGTTTGGATCAAGTAGGACCTAAGCTTCTCTAGGGACAAATATTACAGCAAGAAGCTCCTTTTTCGTGGTGGAGTATTTCAATTGGGCATCATTCAAGGTGCAACTTGCAAAATTAGATGCATCACACATAAGTTCGAAGGGCAGGACCCATCTAGAAGGCATGATGATTGGGGATGCCGTGAGCTTGGCCTTGAAGGTGTCATATGCCTCACGTCATTCCTTGGTGACGTTGAAGCTCACGTCCTTAACAAGTAGAGCACATGACATGACCCATCCCAATCCCCCCGGGATTATCGCGGGATGTGCGATGCACCCGTCTGACACGAAGTGTCAGACAAGAGATAACTCAAAACCTAGCATGTTGAGGCTTCCAGAGCACGCCAAGATCGATAGAGGAGTGCGATGTCACAATCTCTACTACAGCCCGCATCTGTGATCAACCTGAAGGGCATTAAAACCATTAAAATTTTTGAGTGGATGAAAATCAATAGTTAAATAAAAACACATTTCATAAGAAGACAATTAGGCCCCTCACTAAAAAGTACGCATGCATTCGAAAACCAATAATCAAACCATTTAACTTAATTAAATCATTAGGGCCATAGCCCAAAACCATAAATCCAAGTAAGTAGGAACTCAGCCCAAAACCATATATCCAAACCATGTGAGTCCCCGCCTAAATCCATTAACACCGAAAACCAAATCAAAAATCCAACAAATCCGAAATCCAAATACATAATCCAATAAATCCATAAATCACAATGTCAGGACCTAATTCTAACACGATATTGTCTGTTTTGGGCCTCCTTGCCCTTCCCTTCACGATTTTGTTTCCGAGAGCTCAAGGTGCAACTTCCCAGGGGGTCACCCATCATGGAATTGCACCAACCTCAACTCGCTTAACTTTGGAGTTCCAACCAAACTCAAAGCCACTGAGCTCCCAAAAGGCCTCGTACTAGATAGGTGTGTGCCTACACCTTTAAGGCACACCACCATTCCCCTCCCAGACCATTCCCATCGCAGGAATGTGGGATCGTTCACCGTTCCCTGCAGGACACGGGTCTTACAATCCACCCCCCTTAGGGCCCAGCGTCCTCGCTGGCACACTTTCCGATCGGGATCAGGCTCTGATACCAAATTGTCAGGACCCAACCCTCCTCGGTCAGGACCCGATTCTAGCACGATATTGTCTGGTTTGGGCCTCCTTGCCCTTGCCCTCACGGTTTTTTTTCGAGAGCTCACGGTTCAACTTCCCAAGGGGTCACCCATCATGGAATTGCACTAGTCTCAACTTGCATATCTTTGGAGTTTTAGCCAAACTCAAAGCCACTGAGCTCCCAAAAGACCTCGTACTAAATAGGTGTGTCCCTACACCTTTAACTCATACCACCATTCCCCTCCTTGACCATTCCCCTGGCAGGAATGTGGGATCGTTCACCGTTCCCTCCAAGACATGGGTCTTACACACAATTCCATCAAATATCTTTATGTACGAATCCTCGACGTCCCAGACGCCTGATGTCCCAGACGTCATGTCACGGTCCAAGCTACACGTGCTACCTAGAGCCTCAATCCGAGTTAGTCTCTGACATCTCAGTTGTCTGATGACCCAAACGTCTAGCAATCCTGCTCTTGAGTCACTATACGGTCTGGTTGCTCCGTACAGTGACCCCTCGCAGGCAATGCGCTGTGACTACCCCATCGTCTCAGACTACTAGAGGAGACAATCCATAGATATAAGGATGGTATATGGAAAACCATTTCATAAATCATCTCAAACCGTTCAAATGGGCCTACGCCCGGGATTTCCATAAAACCGTCGTAATCCACAAATCCGATTTCATAAATCCAAATCCATTTATCCAAAACCATTTATGTGTCCCTGACCCGAAATCACATTTAAAAAACACAATTGGGCCTCATGCCCAATTCCGTAAACCAACTAGGCCCCTGGCCCGATGCCTCATTCAATCAAATGGACTCCAAGTCCGATAGTTCATAAACCAAATGGGTCTCAAGCCCGATTCCATATTTTCAAATTAAAAATCATACCATTGAACCATTATTAAAACCATAAACCTCGATATAAATGCAAACACGGAAAACATCTTGAAATACGTGCAATTATGTAAATCACCAATACCACAATCATCATCATAGAAATCACAGATGTAAAAAATATAAAACAGTTATGCATGCATCACATTTTAGGAAACAATGTTCATTCACCGACCGTCGTATGTTGTCTCCTCGATATACGTGCCACAAGCCTCCCCTGGCTAAATCACTGTCCTCGAAATATCTGAACCTGTCCAAAACACATTCTAAGGCCACTAACCCTCACATTAACCTTCCATTAAAGCCCCTTATTTTTCCCGAATTTTTAAACCTATTTAAACTTGATCCTAAACCTTCGAACATCCCGAACTATATTGAAACAATGTCTGATCGACACGAAACCAGTCCCAAAATGTTCGTTACATCGAATAGATGAAAAAACATGTTGAACACTTCCCCAAAAATGCCCCCACGCGCCCCCACGAGCAGCCCAAAGGCGCTGCGCCTGGAGCCCACGCGTAGGGACACTGTTCATCGTCAACCTCCAGCGAACCCGTTTTGAACTGGTTCACTGGTTCCCGGTTCAACTTGACCATGGAGGCCGGTTCTCAGTCATTTTGACACTTTTTGGGTCCTAATTGTCCCTACACCTTCATATAACAATTTCCAATCGATCTAAGACTTCAAAATTGGAAAACCAAGCCTCTAACATACCTTTTCGATCGAAGAATGAATGACCAACCTTCCTCCACTATTTCCGACCGCCACTAACCACCAATGCCTTCGAAACCAAGTTTAAGCTTCCTCTTCCTGTCCCTAGAACATGACTCAACACACAGAAATAGCCCATACACGTCAAAACTGAGGGTTTCGAAAATGAGGAAACAGGAGAGGTTCTCGGGTTTTCCGGCCTACCTCCGCCGAGTTGCCGTCGTGGGTCCTCCCGTCAGCTCCTCAGGCGTCCAGACCTCTTAAGGGTTCTAGTATGGTGTTGGTTCGATGTGAGTTCGCGTGTGTTGAATGGTTAGAGTTTTGGGTATGGTTTTTTTTTTGTGTGATAGGTAGATAGGTAGATAGAGTTCTGGGTTGTGCATGGTGTTGCAACACAAAGATGAAGATAGTGATAGGTAGATGATGAAGATGATGTCTAATGAGGAAGATGATCTCGATCTGGTGATGGACGGTGGGGGTTTGTACGAAATGGGGAGGGGTTTTGTTCTTCACGGGAAAATGAATGGGAGAAGGGTAGGATGTAGTCTGATGATATTGATCAGATAAGGGAAATGGAGGGTGAGGATGAATGGCTGAGAGGGAGACGGACGGCTGGGGAGAGATGAGGGAAATAAATTATAAATTAATCCACCAATGGGGCAAGATCCACAATTTGGGTAAAAAGTACCTGTGGGATGAGTGACAGTTGTCACTCATCCAAGGGTACTAGTTTAATTAAGTGATAAATAAGGTTTCATCATTTTATTATTATTTTAATTAAGTTCTCGGGTCGTTAGTTTAATCGATTTCGCTCCCGTGACCATAACTTCCCCTTTCGACGTCTGATTTCGACGTACCACATGTCTACGTACTCGTAATGTTTTGATCTGCGTAATGGTCCTCAATCCTCGTACATTTGACTCCCCGAGTCAAAAGTCAACATTTTGCCCAATTCTAGGGGTAAAACGGTCATTTTACACCGTCCGTCCGATTCCTCTCAACTAATCCCCGATTAGTCATTCTAAATCCATAATTAATTAATTTTTAATCATGATATTTGGAACAGGTAGTTACAGCACACATATGTCGTTCAATCTTAGAGAAGTCCTTGATGAACCTCCTATAGAATCCAGTATGCCCTATGACGGAATAGACCTCTTTGATAGTGGTGGAGTAAGGGAGCCTTTCCCCAATGTCAAGCTTAGCTTTGTCTACTTCAATACCTTCCTTTGATATTACATGTCCTAAGAAAATCCCTTGTTGGACAATGGAGTAGCAATTCTCCCAATTCAATACCAAATTGCTCTCTTGGCTTCTACTGAGAAAACATGCCAGGTTGGCCTAGCACAGATCAAATGAGTGACCAAAGATAGAGAAGTCATCCATGAAGGCTTCAATAATGTCCTTCACCATATCTAAGAAGATACTCATCATCCACCTTTGGAAAGTGCCTGGTGCATTGCGAAGACCAAAAGTCATCCTCCTATAGGCAGAGGTTCCAAAGGGGCATGTGAATGTGGTTTTCTCTTTTTCTTCAGGTGTAATGGGGATCTGATTATACCCTGAGTATCCATGCAAGAAACAGTAGTGGGAATGGCTTGCCAAACACTCAAGCATTAGGTCAATGAAAGGAAGGGGGAAAGGATATTTTCTTGTGGAGGTATTGAGCTTCCTATAGTCAATGCACACACTCCACCCAATTTGAGTCCTTTGAGAAACCACCTCATCATGTTCATTCTTAACCACAATGATGCCACCCTTATTAGGCACCACCTTCACAAGACTCACCCACTTAGAGTCACTAATGGGGTAGATGATCCCAACATCCAAAAGTTTGAGGATCGATGTAACAACCCGAACTTTTAAGAAAATGTTAATTCAAAAAATTATGAAAAATTAAATGTGAAATGACCATTTTACCCTTGGATAGTGAAAAAATGTTGAATTTAGACCCGGGAGACTATTTGGACTTTGACCAAGACCCATTACGTAGATCGAGATGTCAAGAGTTCGTAGACAGACGACACGTCGAAATCAGACGTTGGATGGGAAAGTTACAGGTCACGAAAGAAATCATGTACTATTCATATTTTATGAGGTGTGTACAGTTGGCAAATATTTATTGGTCAAAAATCCCAACTTAGACCAATGTACGAGTGACAAGTGTCACTCATCCTATTGGCCTAACTACCGAAATTCATGTATCACCCATTTCATCTTCATCTTCCTTCTTTATTTTGCCTGAAACCAAAAACCCACGCACACAACCACCATACTTAACCCTTGTGCTTGAGAGAGATTGAGAGAGTGAAGAGTGACCAGAGAAGACGGTGGACGACGGCTGAGCACGGTGGAGCAATTGAGGAACCATGGATCAGGTAAACCCGAAACTATAGTTTGGGTCAAAATTCAAAATTGTATTTGGATGGGTTGTTGTACAGTTTTAACCATTTAAAATGGTTTTTTGTATTGGATGAGTTCATAGGATCGAAGAACAGAGAATAAAGGGCACTCGAATCGACTGGGTGCAAGCTTGTAATTCAACCGAAAATCATCAAGCTCGAACAGGTATTTTCAGCCATTATTTGATGTTTTTGAGTCCATAAATCCCTTTATGGGTTCATTGCGAGCATGTAAGAAGAAAAATGGAGTGAAACGGTTGAGATATGGGGGAAATATGGTTGAGTCAGGGTCGCAGGTCAAACGATCCATTACAGTCAAACTGATCGACTCGGCCAGAAGTAGGGGATGATGACGTGGCCAATCAAAGGGTGACACGTGGCTAGCTGTCAGGTCCACGTCAGCCATGTCAGACCACGTGGAATAGTGATGGGGTGCCACATGGCATCTTGTCAGAAAGTGTAAGAGTGACGTGGTAGGTTAGCCCTATTAGACCACAAGGACCAGTCAGAGGGTTCCATATGGCAGGGTGTCAGAATATGTCATGACACGACCCACGACAGCTGACGTGGTAGGTTCACGTTAGTATTGTTAGACCACGTAGAGCAGTAGGGTGGTGCCACGTGGTAGACTATCAGAGGTGTCAAATTGGACAGATGTCCTGACGTTAGCCGTTGATCAGCGTTGACCATCGTTAATTGGCGGATGGGGGCGCGTGGACACAAATTTCGAGGTCAAACCAGTCTTGTTCAAAATGTTTTGACACTATCAATCCAATGGTGTCCAGGATGCGTTTCCGGTATCGGGCTTTGTGAGGGTTTAGGATATGAACTTGTATAGCATATTAGTTACTCATAGATGTGATTTGGACAGGCCCAGATGTCAGGACCCGACCCTCCTCGGTCAGGACCCGACTCATCTAGCACCATATTGTCCGCTTTGGGCCTCACCCTCACGGTTTTGTTTTCGGGAGCTCATGGTGCAACTTCCCAGGGGGTCACCCATCATGAAATTTCACCAGCCTCAACTCGCTTAACTTTGGGGTTCCAATCCCCCCCCCCCCCCCCCCCCCCCAAAGCCACTTGAGCTCCCAAAAGGCCTAGCGCTAGATAGGTGTGTGCCTACACCTTTAAGGAACACCATCATCCTCTCCCATACCATTCCTCCTCGAAGGAATGTGGGATTGTTTAATGTTCCCTCCAGGACACGGGTCTTACAATCCACCACCCTTAGGGCCCAGCGTCCTCGCTGGCCGGTCGGGGTCTAGCTCTGGTACCTAATTGTCAGGACCTGACCCTCCTCGGTCGCGGGCAATATCGTGCTAGATGGGCCGGGTCGTGACATAATGGTATCAGAGCTGGACCCTGACCAGAAGTGTGCCAGTGAGGACGATTGGCCTTAATGGGGTGTGGATTGTAAGACTCATGTCTTGAGAAGAACGGTGAACAATCCCACATCGCTCTAGGAGGGAAAGGTGAAGTGCCTTATATGTGTAGGCATGTATCTATCTAGTGTGAGGCCTTTTGGGAGCTCACTAGCTTTGGATTCCTTGGGAACTCAAAAGTTAAGTGAGTTTAGGCTGGTGCAATCCCATGATGGGTGACTTACTGGGAAGTTGAGCATGAGTTTCCAGAAACAAAACTGTGAGGGCTAGGACCAAATCAAACAATATCGTGCTAGATGGGCCACGTCGTGACACCGGAGTCTTTGGATTAGCTTTGATGAGATTACGGCGTGGATATTGACCGCGCAACATGGACTGAGCGTGAGTGGACTTTTGTTTTATAACTGAAATGCATGCATAACTGTTTTAAATGCCTTATTATATGATTTAAGTTGAAATGATTTGATATTGTGATTTGACGATGTTGTGGATTTGATCATCGGTTATGAACATTTTACGGATTTGCATGAAAATGATGTTTTGGGCGTAAGACCCGATTGAATAATGATTTGACTTAGATTTAGAGTCAAATGGGAATTTGAAAGAAAGACTGTATTATTTATTGATTTTAATAGCGATCTGGTATGATTGGTTTCGATAAATCAAATTAATAAATAAATTTTGGACATTGTTTTCTAAAGGTTTGTGGAAAAGACTCGTGAAACTTATGTCTCGGGAATTGGCCCAATTGAATAATGTTTTGACTCGGTTTGAGACATAAATGTTTTTATATGGTTTTCTACCTAATTTGGTTACTGCCCCACATATACCATGTAACGACCCGTCCCGGGAGAATTTGATATGCATGCATTGGTTTTTGAAACGGAGGGTATAAATGTAATTGTGTTTTCTCTTAACCGTTTTTAAACTTATACTTTATTTTTGTCCACTCACAGTCTTTTCGTGTTTTTTATACCCTCCAGGTTGTTGTGGCGCGGGCTGTTGGTTGTGAGAGACGGAGACATCACACGTACGATCCACAGTAGACTTTGCGCCCTCTGAGAAGTTCGGAAGTTTTTGGACAGTCGGATCGCGAATCCCTTGTCCGACTTACATGTCACATGAAGGTTGGACATAAGTTTAGCCTTCGTGTCATGCGTAAGTCAGACAAGAGTAGGGTTTAGTCCCTACTCCTGGGGGATTAGGGGTGGGCCCTGACATACCATCCAGTGTGAGTTGTATTGTCTCCTCCAAATGTCGAGGATCCCGAAGTAGTCATAGTGCACTGCCTAGGATGAGTAGCTCCGAGGAGAGGCTTGGGCTCAGGAGTGCAAGATTATGATATCACCCCGCATGTGGTAGATCCGAGATATGCACCCCATGATGATATCACCACGGACGTCGTTGAGTTGATCCTAGGGAGGTACTCAGAGATGAGACCCTGAGTTGAACGCGTAGCATTGGAAATCGTTACTGGCATTGGTTTTAGACATCACAGATGTCGAGGATTGGTTATGTTGTGCTTTACTATTATGTGTGTCCAGAGATATATATATATATATATATATATGTATGATTTAAACTATTTTCATATGATTTGATTTAAATGCATGCATGTTTATAAAATGGAGGGGAAAATGTCATTATTCTTAAATTGTATTTCGAAAATGTTTATTTTTGTCCACTCACACTTTGATTGTTTTATTGACCCTCCAGGCCGTGACACAGAGGCAGGGGCTGATACTAAGGCAAAGGCATATACAGTACCGTTGCACACCTGGATACCCTTCAGGGTAGGTTTTGGTACTTTTATTGTATTAACATGTATGCTCGATAATATATCGATACTTATCCCTTGTCTGAAAATGTAGTGGTTGAACAGTTTCTTTTAAAACATAAGGATCATTTTTCGTTATTCTGAGTTTTATTTCTAGATGGGAGCAGGGCACGTCCCATTATAATCCAAGGGGATTGGGACGGGTCCTATCAATCTTTTTCTTCATTACCTCGATCATAAGAGGGTTCCACCTTCTTTGGCTCTCCCTTGAGGGTTTGACATCAGGTTCCAAGAGGATCCTATGCATACACTTGGCTGGGCTGATTCCCTTGATGTCAACTATGGACCACCCAATGGGCATGTGATGAGAGTGGAGGACTTGACCCAAATTCTCCTTCTCTTTGTCCCGTGAGTAGGAAGAAATGATGACATGCAATGTTTGGTTAGAGCCGAAGAAGGTGCACTGAAGCTTCTCAAGGAGAGGCTTAAGCTCTAGGATAATGGGTTCTACTGTGGAAGGCTTGATTTTAACAGTAGGAAGGGCCAAGGGCTTAATCGAGGCCCTTAAATGGGGCTGTCGTGTTGAGATAGTTGAGCTCTTCTAAGACCCCTTGTCCTAAGGGGCCTTATGGTGGAGGAGTGGTGGTTAATGTACTTTCCATCTCATCCTAGGTGCATGATTCAACTAGGGTCTCTTGGAGCAGCATATCCAGTATGTTGAGAGAGAAGTCATCAATAAGCTCGGAGGGATATTGGACTTAATCGTTAATTCAAAAAGTACGCACTTGGTCCATCACCCTAATGGATACCTTCCCACTCATGACATCAATCAAGTGTTTAGCCGTGGCAAGAAAAGGCCTACCAAAAAAGTGTTAAGGTTCATCATTCTTTTCTACATGACCCATCCTTAGTATGTAGAAGTCAGTAGGGATACATGTGTCTCCTATTTGTACTATCACATCCTCAAGTATCCCAACAAGATTGGTGACAAAAGTGTATGGGCTTCAACTCTCCTAAGTCCAAGGACTTATAGATATGGAAGGGCATGATGTTTATGGAAGCTCCTGTGTCACACAAGAAATGCTCAAACCTCTTGGTTTGAATGACACAAAGCAAGGAAGAGGACCAGGATCTTTGAGCTTTGTTGGCATCTTGAGTAGGGCAGCAGCACATGCCTTGGGGAGGTCTACTACTCGAGTAGAACCAAAACCACGCCTCCCTGCCAAAACATCCATGATGAGTTTGGCAACGATGGGCATATGCTACAGGATTTAAAGAAGGATAGAGTGATTTTCAACTTTTGCGACATAATTATGATCTCTTCCTCAAATTCCTTCTTATGCTTGTCCTTGGTCTGAAACTAACGAGGGAAAGGAAGGGACTCCTTGGTAGCCAAGTCAAAGGAGACATACTTGAATTGCTTGCTGGGATTGGCCATGGACTTAAGGGTTGCACAGTCAAGAACTTATATGACAGGACCCGCCCCGATCCAACAGGGATCATAAGGGGACGTGCCCTGCTCCCGTCTGACATCCAATATTCAAACCAATTTTAACCTCAAAACATCAAATGCATAAATAACCAAATTAAAGTTATACATCAAATCCGAATTAAACATATGTCAGACAAGGGATGAAATCCAAGATTACAAGTTGCGAGCACGACTCTAAAATAAAACCTGCGGGTAAACCACCCAACAGGGTTTCAGGTACGCAGAAGTAGATCTATGCCTCAGCCTCAGGTTCCTCCTCTACCTCAGTATCACGACCAGGAGGGATTACCAAAACATAAAGGGTGAGTGGACCGAAACTCAAGTTTATAAAATCATTTGATAAGTAAAACATATAATTTACCCCTCCGTTTTTCCAAACATGCATGCATCATTATTTAAAACCATAATCATATAATATGAACCATAAGGCAGGTAATTAAAACCATAAACATAATTTTAGCCACTGCACTATACACTCCAATCCCAACATCCCTGATGTCTGACGTCCCTGACGTCAATAAGGTCACAATCACAAGGCTACGCGTGCCACTCGGGTCTCAATTTCCGAGTTCAATCCCCGAACCCCGTTCGGGTACAGCATCCCCGATGCTTAGCCTCATAGACGCTGGACGTTCTAGACGTCCGTGACCTCTCCGGGGTACCTCATCCGGAGGAGACAATATAATATGGAAGGATCTATACAGTGCAGTACCAAATACATTTTATTGATATCCACATGCAAAGCATATATATACATAGATAAAATCCAATCAATCTTTAAGTTTCATCAGACGGGTCTCAAGCACAAATATCGTGAAACGTGCCATAACCATAATTTCCATATCATCAAAACCATTATTTGTTTTTAGCATGTGAATATGTATAACAAACCAGAAAACATTTATGCACGCAAGGGTTTAAGAAAATGGCCCACTCACAGTACACTCCTGCTGAAAATCGAACGTATACCCTCGTTCTGGTACAACTGTACAATCCCTGTCATGTCCAAAGTA